>CALSBZ010046654.1:2730443-2830054 GCA_943591055.1 Gobionotothen gibberifrons | reverse complement strand
ATATATATATATATATATATATATATATATATATATATATATATATAAAGAACAAAATAATAACTTATTCTCACACAACAAATGACAACTGTACATACATGTACCAAATACCAAAGTGTGAATGTCCTATTGGGAATTCAGTTCCACAATAATAATGAAAGCCTGCAGGAGCAGATGAGCCTAAGGGCTAATAGCTAATCTTCAGTCTGCTGATGTTTGCTATTGCCATTTCTGTGGTGGCAAAGTAAAAAAGAAAAGAAAAAATATAACAATTAAGGACAAGTGTGTACTTTTTCAGCTTTTGACCTCTGTCACTGCCTTCTCTCCATTCTTTGCACAAATGCCTTCTTCCTGAGTCACTTCTCTCCTCCATCACAGCATTGTGGCTGTGCACATCACTTTTGTGTTGGTTGGCGGAGCCTGTGCTCGGTTGACTGTCCTCCTCCTCATTCACTTGTTCACTTTCGCTGATAATATTCTCCTCTGTACCTCTCTCACAACATCATTCAGCTTTCTTTAGCTTGCTTGCAACGTTCGCGGGTAGTATGGTCGTCATTAGCAACGCCAGAAAAAGAAAAGATCGTTTCTAAATCTAAAAACAACAATAGCCTATAAGAACTTTTATAAACCACAGTTTCAATTATCTCAAGCTTATTTTCATTCGTTGTAGTATTTTGATAGTATGATTTATTTTTGAATTAATGTTATTCAAATCCAGCCTCAAACTGATGCCTGTTATAAATTGAAGTTGTCTGAGGTCCTTACCACCAGCTGCTCTTGAAGTAATAAGTAGTGTACCTTACTTACTGTCCCAAATGTGCACAATGTAGTGACTGCTTTTCGTCTTTTTGTTTACTTAGTTGTGTTCTCTGTATTTTATATGTCTGTGTTATGTGTAAGAACGTGTAACGTTGCTGCCTTCTTGGCCAGGTCAGCATTGTAAATGAGATTTTGTCAAACAAAAAGGTTGAGAACCACTGCATTAGGATATATTTGTATGCATTACGCTGCCAGTATTCACTCTACGGTACAGTTTACCTAACAATATAATAGGACTTAAATGCATTTAATTAACGCATTTGTAGCACGTCTCAAGTGTGTGCCCAGGGACTTTCAAAGCGTTTTACTTCTGAATGGACAGAAACAGGAGCCTAGGAGCATGTCATGCTAACTGTAATGTTAGTTGACTTACCTCACATGATTTTGGTGCCCGTTCACAAAACAATTCAATTTTAATTTCCCCTAGGTCCGTTTGAAAGGTGACAGCCTGTAACAATTACAAAGTAAACACAATCATTAAAACTTTTAACAGGCACGGTTAAAAGTTCGTTCGTTCGTTTATGTTAGCTAGCTAGCTTAGCCTGTTAGCCAAAAAAACAAAATAAGCACATTTTCATTATACAAAAGTACGTTTCTGGACTGGCTCCTAACAGACGTTAAAACACATTTTCCGTTGATAATTGTTCAAACCCATATGTTATTTCCTATGTTGAAAAAGATACTGGAAAAGTTCACAATCAAACGTACCATTTTAAACGGTGCGTCTTTGAACAAGTGTGTCGAGAAACATGTCCGTCTGGGAGCAAGAGCCCTGCAGTGAATGGTTCCGCAATGAATTTACGGTCAATTTAAAAGGACACACACCTGGCAAAACGACGGTTACTATTATTCTGGCCTATTTATATTATGTAGGTGTGACCCTATAACCATTATTAATAGATATACACTGTTGATGCTGTTTTACTCTATAGTCCCCCAAAATTCCCCTTTTTTTGTGTAACATACCACGTTTTTTTGTTGTTGTATTTCTCTATTTGAGAATGTTAAGATTTATAATTGGATACATTGGTTAAATATAATAATTAGGCCAAAAAAAAGGCAAAAAGAGCCTGAGATATTTAATGTAAAAAAATATTCTTTACCCAACAGAAATATTGAAATACCAAAATAGGAGAGAGAATCAATATTCACAACATTTAAAAGTTTCCCCAAAAGACACAAGGACAAATTAGGTCAACCAAGTTTATTTCGTTTTATCTGGAGGGGATGCGGTGTCGGAGATGATGGGACACATGCTCAAACAGAACACTCACTGTAACATCATTCTTGTCAATACCGATACACTGATGACATTTCTTATTAAGGAAAAATTAAAGATTAGAGTTGGGAAACATTGAAAAAAAGAATTTGTACCCAAGAACATTGAATTTAAGAGATGAACATCGTGGAGTGAGGGTCTCATCACGCCAACATACATACATACACATGGATAACACTATCATACACACTTCATCCACGGTAACCATGAATAACTCATCGTTCTGAAACACTACAGCTTACTTTTGTAAATGGTCATTGAGGAAAACACAGAATCAACGTTAAACCAAGTGTCTTGAAAAACACAAACATTTAGTTTGAGCCAGCAGTCAATATTAAATACACCAAACTAGAAAAAGAATGTATAGAAATGCATATAAAACTGTAACTGTATAAAACAATTGTTTAAATTAATAAAAAATACCAGGTGTAATAAAAAATAGGCAATTAACTCAAAACAGAAATGAGTACTAGCTGGCTTCCTGAGAAATTTAGTTATATTGTATAATATTAATAGCTGTCAAAATGAAAAAAAATTATATTAGTCAAAATCATAAAATAGGAGGGAAAGACAGAACAAAAATATTAACAATGAGATCAAAAGCTAATCTATAAAAGGTTCCTAGCAACCTACACAAAGTCCTTTTAATGTACTGACCCTTTACTTGCAGTGCTCACTGAAACACTTCACATTGAGTAGTTGATTGTCTTAGTCTGTGGTGTATTGCTGAGTGTGCTATTTAAAATGCTCCAGCTATGACGTAAAGGGAAATACTTTCAAATAAAATGTGAAATACCTATCTAATATAATTTCAATCTTATGACTGGCAGTTATTTAGTCAAACCTTTCCATATAGAATAATCAGAAAACACGTGTTGTATACATGAAGTTGTATACCATCGTTTGCATTTGCGTTAACATGTGGGAGAGATGCTATAGTGCAAAAGCAGGAAAGAAGAATGCACATTACAGTACTACATCACTTACTATTACATAGTTTAAATGAAGGCAATATTGCACAATATCGCATAGTGAAACATGTTAATTAAATAAATGTACATTGTTTAAAGTATTCCTATGCTTTTCAATGTAGCTATGTTACTGTATATTGCTAATCTCCAGGTTTTCTTTGCAGTTAGGTTTATAAAAAACAAACTGATTTTATATTTTGTTCTCGGGTATACACAAGAGCCAGTATTGTGTGCTTTGCTGCGTCAGAGCTGTGCATTGATCTTGTTTTCACAATTTTTAGCAAGGTGCTGCTTACTGTGGCAAAACACAATTGCAGAAAAGTCATTATCAGGCAAAAAGTATTAAACATTTCTCTAAAAATCCACAAACTTTGAAACCAGAAAACAATTAGATTAGTACTGAAAAATATGACAGGACAAAACACACAATAATAATGAAAAACATTTCCCAAAACTATGAATAGTGTAAATCAACAGATTATGACAGCAAGTTATGTCCAATCAATGAGAACATAATATTATTTTACTTTCTAGATGGTGGTGGCAACACAGGACTTACTTTGAGTTCAATTTTAAACAACCCACTGATGAACATTAAACAAAATAGGATATTACTTATTATCTACCTGGTGAAGATGGGTTCCATATGAGGTGAGTTCATCTGGCACACTATACAAAAAAAAGCCTGGCAATAGTTAATTTAATTCAAATCTAAATCAAACTTAATTTCTTATAACGTGTCAGTAAAACATTGAGACAACATATGTATCTTTTATCTGCCCAACTTGATTCCTGGAGTCAAGTATGGTCACAGAGAGGAAAGGAAAATAAAGTGATGAAATGAAAAAGACCCATTACCCTGCAGATGTCTCAACAAAACATAACAGAAATGGTTCACAACAGGAAGAAAAACATGTGAAAGGGTAACTAACATTTCATATTTCTTGACAATATGTAGGATGAATTTGTAGAAACTATAATTTATCTTTACATCTGGTGGAATGTATCAGGTTTATTAAAAGTGTTAAGCTTTTTGAGGTAGAAGCTCAAATGTAACACAGAAATGAAGTTTCAGAAATGGCCCTTTTGGACCTTATTGCATTGTTCTTTCACACAAATAACTGGTTATTACATTTTCATCCAATATAGCCGTTTCAATAGCTTTAGATTAAATATGTAATGTAACTGCAGGGGAAACATCTACACTGAATATTGCAATATGTTTTTGAATGATGCAGTTCAGTGAGATTTAATTAACAGAATAACTACACACATACACTGTTATAAGAAATTAAAAATAAAATTAAGGCCAGGTGTTCATAACAGAGATTTTAGGAGATGTTTGGAAATGAACTTGCTATCTGCATAAATCTCAACTATCAGGGCATGCCAGTGGATATGTGCGTCATACCCACCACAGAAAGAGAAATAAACTAGTCTAGTGTTTCAGGTAAGCATCTGCTTCTGTTTTAAGCACATCACTTATACTTGGTGGCTCTTTTCAATGTCAATATAGTGTCATCCTGTATAAACCTCATTCAAATGATTTTGATGCAGACATAACTCATCTCATTCAAAACATCTTCAGCATGTTCCTAAGATTGGTTCGTTTTGTTCTGTGCAATTACTTACAAACAATGTGGATGCAGCATAACCATGAAATAGATGTTGTTCCCACTGAGCAGTATACTGGCAGATAGGGTTGGGTATCTGCTCGTCGATGAGAGGCTCCACAAATGTCCTTTTATGGGATGGCCATCTTGTAATGCTAGTCAATTAGTTTGCATTACGTAGAATAACTGATTTTGTTAGTGCTAGGTCAAACACGTTACGCAACTTTCTGCAAAAAGTGGCCATCTTCAACCCCCCCGTACATAAACTGGCTCCATGTACGATAGCACTTTTTAGTGTAGTTTAATAGCACATATTGTACTGCTACCAAGACTCGGGCCAATCAAAGGCAAATCCTCAGTCTCAACAACATAAGAGAATGTTGACTGAGTGACCCTTCCACATTAGGAAATGCACTCCTGAATCCCTAAACTTTCATTATTTCAACAATTAGCAACACTATATCAAATGTGTTGCTTTGATCGAAAGACTTGTAAGATATTATAATTGAAACATTTAATTGTTTTTCCATAAAAGAATAAAAAAGCCTCCAGCTTGTCATGATTTCAAGATTAACTTAATTGATAACCGGAGAGCGCAGACCGCGGCAAAGGGTTTATTTCCCCATCTGGAAAATATCAAGAGTGACAAATAAAACAAAATATTCCTTTTGGTCCATGCCACACCCTTCTACCAAGTTAATGGGGAAATGGACATGTGTATTCTATCTTGATTAAACAAAGTCTGATATTATAGACACTGTGAACGGTGGGAACTGCCTTTAGGTTTGCCCAGAGTTTTTCATACTTAAATTATCCACCATACCTGAAATGCATAACGTGTACACTAATCTTGCTGTTCATAATGCCACTGCTACATTACTGCTGGAAAGCATCATCACTGGGTTGTATTGTGGAGGCCTGAGGGGTTCTTTGTAAAGGAAGGAACTGCACAGTCATGAAATAAGATAACAACCTGAAGCCATCAATATTTTGATTATGCTTACTTGTCACTGGTTCTTGATACCCAACCTTACTGGCAGTACACTGCAGCAGTACTCTTGTCTGCTGCAACAAGCCTTCTGGGACAGTATAGGCGTTACAGCCTGTGTGAGGTCCCACTCGGACAGTATCCATTTTATCTCACAGCCACAGTTCAAGCCTGTTCTTTGTCACTTTTCCATAACTGTTCCTTGACCTCCGTGGGCAGGGTGTTGAAGAGGTCCTCCTCCACCACGAGGCCGGTTCTCTTTAGCTGTCGGCACTCGGCCAGCTCCACGGGCAGACACTCCAGACGGTTTCCTCTCAGTTCGAGCTGTGTCAGCCCGGTCAGCTCTCCAAACCGTGATGGCAAAGACTGCAGGCAGTTGTTTCCCAAGTTCAAAGTGCGAAGCTTTTTGCACTGGAACAGCTCATTAGGCAGGCTCTCGATCTATGTTTTTAAGTGAGGAAGGGGTTGTGATAGGATAGAAATTGAGAGGTTTTAGAACTTCTAACTTCAAACATTTTCTAGCAGCAAACAAGCCATAACATAATTTAAAACATGTAAAATGTAGAAAAGATATAAATGGATCACATTGATTATTAAAGTACTCACCCTGTTAGCGGTCACTGCCAGGTACTGGAGATTCTGGAGGAAGCCAATGTCTGCCGGGATATAGGTCAGGTTGTTATGACTCAGGTCCAAGAAGCGCAGCTTGCGGCAATAAAACAACTGGCTGGGCATCTTCTCGATCTTGTTTCTGTTCAGGTAAAGTTTCTCAAGGTTGGTCAGTGTGCCAATCTGGATGGGGATATAGGCAATCTGGTTGTACCAGAGCTTAAGGCAGACTAGCCGATGAAGGTGCTGGAAGCTGATGATCTCCTCGATGGTCTTAAGGTTGTTGTCCTTCAAATCGATCTCCTGCAAATTGTGCAAGCTGAAGATTGAGTGTGGTATGCGTTCTAGATCACAGCGAATGAGCTCCAGCTCTGTCAGGTTAACCATCTTCTTCAAGCTGTTGAGCACCATCAGCTTGGTGCCTTCATTATTGACAGAAAGCTTCTGGAGGTGCATGCCCACATCGGTCACCACCTGAGGTAGCTTGGTGAGATTGCTCTTTAGACGAAGAACTTTGAGCCTCTTGAGCTCCCGAAGCCCATCAATGACAATGTAACGGTTGTTCTCGGCGCTGAGATTCCCTGTCAGGTGAAGCTCGCTGAGGTTCTTCAGACTGTAGATCCATAAAGGAATCTCTTTGATGTCAGTGAACTTGATGTGCAGGGACTTCAAGTTCTCTCGCAAAAACGCCAAAGCAGGAGCTTCAATTTTGGCCGGTGTGTGGTACAGCCACATCTCTCGCAGGTTGATCAGCTGGGCGATGATCGGCGGGATGGTGACATCGGGGATGAGCTCCAGTTTAAGAACCTCCAGCTCCATCAGGTCAAAAACTGTGTCCGGGATGCCACTTAGCATGAAAAGGTGCAACTCCAACTTCTCCTGAGAGTTCTTGGTAATTCTCTGCCGGAGCTTGTCTAGTGTCCACTCATTGTTGAGGTTAAGTTGCCTCAACTTATTCTCGCTGACTTCCGAGAGGAAGACAGCGAATCGTTTAGAATACAGAGGGTCGTACTGATCGATCATGTGCATCATGAATGCAAAGTCATTCTTAACATCTGGTATGTCACTGTAGCTGCTCTCTTCCCGTATCGACTCAAAGGAATACTTCTTGAGAGAACGCCGAAGCATCCAGCAAAGCGTGTACATGCAGATCAAACCATACACCATTACTAAGCTAATGTAGAAACAGGCTAGGATTTTAAAAAGAGTAGCCAACGGGTGGGCACAACGGTACACACTGTAACCGGTCAGGCTCTCTATATCTACTGAACAGTCAACACTGAACTTAATGTCATGCACATAATACCCTGTATAGCAGATTATAAATATAAACTTGATGACTTTGATGATAGTCTGACGGATGTACAGTCTGTACACGATGTCTCCTTCCTCAACGTGTATTCGGAACTTCTTGACTTTTTCGAACAAGGCTTTTGCCTGTTCACCCTCTTTCTTGTCCAAAACCCCAGTTTCTGTTCTATCTACAATGCCCTGCTCAAAGCGTGTTTTTGTCCTTTGGAGCATAGGAACACTTGCTTCGACATCCTCACTGATAACGGACTCCTTGTGGTCCATTGAGCCGTTCATTTTCATTGGTTTTGGGTCACTCTCTTCAACCACTGTCTCCGACAGCGCCCTCGTCGTCCATGGAGAGTCAAAGCATTTCAGCAAGATGGATACAAAGTGCTCTAGTTTGGAACTTGTCCGTGGAAACTTAAACCAAAAGTTGCTGCAAGCTAGGAAAATAAGAGTGTGGAGTAATACTAGGTAAGGAAAATACTTGGCAAACCAGTGCAGTCTATTCTCATAGCACACAGCATCCACATAGTTGTACTGGTGGCGATCAAGATCATACTGGATTCCTTTGGGTTCCGTGAACAATGAATCGGAGAGGGTAGAATTGAAGTTCTTTTTGCAAGTCTCATTGACCACCCATTTGCAGGGCAGGCAGATCATCTTGTCCTGGGTGACCTGCAGTGTCCCCCCAAACACCGAAATCATTAGCATAACAATGGAGATGTAGTCTGTGAACACATCCCACCATGGTTTCAGGATACGGTATGCCGGCTGTGTGTCCACAAAGTACCGAAGCTCAGTGATGGGGATCATGGTTAATCTGTGGTGGGGAGAAAAATGTAGGACATATTCATAACAGAGGACAGTGCTGTACTGAATTATAATGCCTTGTTAAATAACAGAACACTACTAAAAAGAAAAAGCTCCTACAGCCTAATCTCTGAACAGCCCTTACCTGAACCACTACACAATACCAAGGCCACAAATCAATACTAACTAACAAGGTCATACATCAGAACATTGCAGACAACTAATTTGCCAAAGATCTGCCAGGAATAATGAAATAGAGACTGTTGTGACAAACAATTGCCTTAATGACCTTACAGAGTCAACATGTTATTGATTTATACTTTCTTTAAACCGACACAATCAATCTTTGTTTCAAATAGGGTGTCATAGTGGACATGGCCAAATGGCAAACCAGCTATTGATAAAACATAAAGTAAATTAGTCTGCATTTCACTTTATTCCCTATAAGATTATGGTAAATAATTTATGAAGAAAAAAACTAATCTCACACATGATGTTGTCTTGAAAGTACATGCAGACTGTGCATATAATAAATGATTAATTTAACAGAACAATCCTTTCATATTAGCTTAATGAAGAATAACCTGTGCATCTGTTTTGTATATTTATTTTTCTGGTGCTGTTTATGTCACCTAAACTAATGAAAACAAGTTTTCTGATACTTATAGAGATATTCAAAGCTGTCAGCTGTAATGGTGCCTTTACTCTAATTTAAAGAAAAAGTCCTCTAGAAAGTGAACAAATAAGTATCAACATTAGCAGTACTTGGATGGAATTTCATATAATGTGAAAATTATTTATGTGGATATTCTATTTCACTTATTAGACCGCTGGATAGTTATCTATTAATACAGACTATTGTTATAATTTTGTTACAGGATGCATCAATTGCGAAATTCTGGTATGAAACTGTTGTTTAAAGTAACAATTTTGCAATAAGTCGACAGCAAGGGTTAGTTTGTGATGAAAGCTGCCTTCATATACTTCTCCTTTCTCCAAGATTAGACAATAGCTACATTAAATTGCAATAGTTTCAGCAGGTATCAAGCAGTTGCTATGCATATTTATATAACACACTAAATAAAATGCATTTACTTTGAACTGAACAGACACGATTTGGAACTGAATCCATCAACACTACTGAATACCCATTCAAAGGTTTAGAGCAGGGGTTCTCAAAGTGCGGCCCGCGGGACAATGGCGGCCCTCGGAAATGTTTCTGGCCGCCCGCGATAGTTAATGTGACAAAAAAATAAAAATAGTAATAGTTTATTTTTTTCTTTGCCTAAATCCTTCCGGCCCACATTTGTAAGTGTTCCGGCCACTCCTTTTTTGCTTACCTAAATCCTACCGGTCCACATTTGTAAGTGTTCCGGCCACTCCCTGGAGGGATGTTACAGCTGGATAAACAAGCTCCAAAGCATAAAGGCGTTTTTGTATAGTTTGTGTAGTATACAGTATTGTAGCGAGCCCTGGGTTCAGAGGGAGGAGCTTGCATAGGGGAGGGCGGGGGGGCTTGGCAGGGAAACGGGGTTCACGGGGAGTGGCTGTACCCGTAGGATAGAAAAGGGGGAAGTGACGTCTGACTCAGAGGTCGCGCGGCTGTGGAGAAGAACGTGTTGCCCACATTCTGTTGCTGAGTTTAGGCTAGTTAGCTAGCAGGTTTATTGTTTTGGGTGCAGTCACTTTTGCCTCCACTCGCTGTTCAAATAAATGTTGAAAGAAAAAGTAAATCTGTTTACAGTTCTGTTTCGTATGGGTGTTGAGAGATGTATCCATAGATTTAGTCCCTAATTTTGCTCTCAAAGTGCACCAGATCGATGCATTTAACTTCAACATTTAAAAACAAATCTTCCCGGGGGACCATGCCCCCGGACCCCCCTAGAGGAGGTGAGGTCCACCACCTGCCCACACCCCGTTAAATTGTCTCACCCACATTGAGGATGCTTCCTACGCCCATGTTCTATTCAATGTGTCAAGTCAGGCAAATTGGGTCCAAATGTTATTGCATCAATGATCTGTTAACATTAAAATCAATAAATATATGCTGTAACTATTTTGCTAGGCAACTCAAGGGCTCAGGTAATGTGATTACTATATGAATAATGGTCCAAAATAACATTAAATGCATAAGGGTTTTTGTTAAGAAACATACTTTCGTCGCCGGCCGGCCGATACATGCCGCGCATTAAGTGGGCCTGTCTGTCAATTAATCCCCGGGCCACTTTTTCCTCCCAGTCCGCCCCTGACTGTATGTATAATTGGTTAGTACAATAAAGAAAGGATTTGTTTTGGAACCATTTTGTGTTCCGTTTTTTCTTGGGCAGCCCTCAATCCAATATTGGGTACCTAAATTGGCCCTCACTCATCAAAACTTTGAGAACCCCTGGTTTAGAGCTTTAAAAAAAGTGGTTTGGGGTTAAGTTACTTTTTAGCCTTTAAAATGATATTCTTGCACAATAACAATCAGTCATCATAGTGCCAATACATTATGTTTTAGTAACGTTGCTCTGATCCATCGCAATACCAACTAGGGCTGGGGCAATATAATAATATTTATGTTTAGTAATTCTATCCATTAACCATGTTTATGAATGTTCCAGAAAATGTATTGTTATGATTATATTAACATATCATAATCAAAATATTGATGATGTTGAATAAAGTTACCTATACTGGGACCTGCCATCAAACCTGGCCCAAAGGCAACAAGACTAATGTTGTTGTTGGTATCAAATATAACCAATCCAAAGAAAAGAAAATCTGAAAAACATAATTTATGTGTAAGGATAGATAAAAAGGCTTTTAATGAACTCGGAAAAATAGGTTCTACTTACAAATCCGTAACGTAAAACACAACAAATCCATTCGTAAACAGTCATGAGCGATCCACAACACAACCTGTTTGGCTGCTGCACATCAGAGAAAGATAAAGAGCCCCATATCAACTCCTAGCCCTGTGTGAGTTTGACACACCCAGAGTTTAAGCTTGAGAAGTCACTCTTTTAAAGATGATGTTCCGTTTTGGCTTGTTTAACCCAAACAACACGGCCGCCAGATGAGCCACCTTTCTCCCTTGCTCTCTATTCTTAGCCATTTCCGTTAATAATACCCAGAGTATTGTCTGTGGGGGCCTTGAGAAGCACCTCCCTCGACCTTCAGGACGAGATCCTGTTTACCTTACAGAAGCTGCTGTCTCCAACTAGTGTCTCTCTGGAATACTTCACCGTCAACTTTTGCACTCCCACAGCCCCCCAAAACACACACCTACACATACACAACAAGAATCTGGAGTTGGCATTCATCAGAGCCTGTACTTTGTTAGGAAACTATAAAGGCGAGGAGTCGGGACGCCTAGTCTGATCCTGGGCCAAATAGGCATATTTACCCTGGCCACAGTTCAGAGACACTTAAGCACACATAACTATTACATTGATGTGGTCAAAAGTATGGTTAGATGATAAAGAAGCACAACAAGCACACTCAGTAAATAAAATACTCACCAGTTTGGAGGTGTTATCTGTGCTCCAGTGCCTGCTGATGATCTTGGTGGACAAGCCACTCTGTGTGTAACCAAAACTCTTCATGGACCATTGCCTCTCCCATAGCCATGGGGTGAATAGATACCTGAAAAGGACAATGGTAGATGTTAATTTCGTCCTAGCTGTGGGAGTCCCTAACTTGGGAGTGACATGCTAAGGCAAAAGGTGTACAGAAAGTTACCTGCATGCGTACTACTAATCCAAGTTATGTTTAAACAATACTTTACAGTACATTGCGTGTACTCTTAACTGTGTAATGTATCGTGTCAGTGATATTTGTGTTGTCAGATAGATATACTTATACATTTACATGGATTTATTGAATATCTTCATCGCTCGTAATATTAGCATGGGGCGTCTTTGTCATCTAACGTTAGCTGAGCAAGCACTTTTTAACAAAAAGTTAAAACCGGATGATTTGTTTGACCATATACAAATAAATAGCGTGAATAGCTGTCTTTGGTAGCTTTGAATGGTATGTGACAACAAACTACGTATCATCACGGACACAAGCAAGAACATTGTTTGATGTAAAAACACGTTAGCAAACTAAGCTAGCCTGCTGTTAGCTAATGAGCTATGTTGACCACCGGCTTTATCTCTGTCTTGGGAAGTTTACATGCCCTCCTACGTTGCAGGTAATATGACAGCGACATGTTGCTCACACGTATTTCAAACTGCTATGATGCTCAACTTACTATGTGGTATGCTGCGGTCAAATCCAACCCTACTTTAATATCAATAGTTGCTAACACATTTATTTAGCTTTTGCTAACAGCTGCGCTAGCTATGTGTTGTTTTTCCAGGCAGCACTTCCGCCAAGACGACGGATGGCAGTGTGGTGATTATAACAAACAAACGTAGAAGAAGAACGCCTTTCCGCTCTCGTTCTGGGGGAGATGTGTTATGATTTTAACTGCAAGGTGAATATCTTATGTTTTGATAGACTGGAAATCAGCTCCTGATTTTGGAAATGTTGTCATACAACTCTTTACGGATTGTGTGCCCCTTCCGGGCTTTACTGCACCCAAACTGGCTGATGACAAACCGACAGACTGTTAATAAAACTGTTACATGTTCAGCACATTGTGTGTCAAACAACTTCCCAAAGAAGGACACATGGCAAAGACAAACTAACCTCAAACCAACGGGAAATGAAAGAAACCTACAATACTCGACATATGCAGCCAGTTCACCCAGGAATTACTGCACAGGTCAATTCAAACTGAACTGCTGGAATTGCAAACAGCCTCTCGACCAAACACCTGCATTCTTCTGCATGACATGCAAATCAGTCCAGCCCCCAGAAGAAGACACATCATTGTTTAAGATCATGGATTGGTGAGTATCTAGTCTCATATATCATTGCCTGCTAGGCTGCTATCTTACTCATGTCAGCCTGTGAGCAAAACATTTCGTGTCACCATGTGTTGCCTCTTTTCAGTGACTACAAATTCTCACTGGACACACACAAGCTGCAGAAAAGATACTTGCATCTCCAGCGTTCTCTGCATCCAGACAACTTCAGCCAGAAATCTGTGGTAGGCACTTGGATTTGAGGAGTGATTGTGTTGTGCGATTCATGATGAGTTGGTCAAGGGAGTCATTCTTTCTTGAAAAATTAGAAAGATGTTTTTTTTTGCAATGTAAAAGTCGAACAAACAGTGTTGTAAAGTAACACGTACATTTACTCAAGTAGCCTACTGTAATTAAGTACAATTTTGAGGTACTTACTTGAGTATTTCCATGTTATGCTTCTTTGTACTTCTACTCCACTACAATTCAAAGGTAAATGGTGTATTTTTACTCCACTACATTTATTTAATACCTTTAGTTACTTTTCAGATGTGGATTAATGATGTGAAATATTATCAACCACACTTAAATAAGACGTTAGTCACACCTTGAGTAACATTCGCAAGCTACCCTGCAGTATGCAAACCAGCTGCACCTTTACCAGCATTGATAAACACATTAAAGCATCAATAATGATAATCAAAACATAAACTATGTAAGGGAAACTTCTGTGTAGCAATGCAGTGGGAGTCACCGACTCATGAAGGAGACACAGGAGGAGCAGGAGTTCTGATGTCAAACACTGGTATTTAATACAAGCATCGGCCGGAGAAATTCACATCACAAGTCACAGCAGTCAAAGGTTCTGACTGCACGGGTGGGTTGCCATGTCAATTCTGATTAGCCTGTGTCTTGGTAGACCATTTAACTAGTTTACAGAGAGTCATAATCAACATATTGGGGATGGGCCTAGATACCTGGAGACTGTCTCTGACCCCCCCTGCTGTGCTTTGAAGCCAACGTTCTCAGAGTTTTATAACTCCCTACTTCCACCAGATCAAGTCGTAAAACGTATTGTATCAACACATATAGCTGCCTTATCACGTTCCTTACGGGAGATAACGATCAGGGCTGATCGTAAATGCACAGATGCAGGAAAGGGTCAAATTCCTGGAGTGAAGACAGAATTATTCCCTCACAAACTATATATTATTCTGAAATGGACCAATCTGCATAATGAGTACTTTTACTTTTGGTACTTTAAGTATATTTTGATGCAATACTTCTGTACTTTTACTTCAGTTACATTTTGAATGCAGGACTTTTACTTGTAAGGGAGTATTCCTACACTCAGGTACTTTTATTTTTACTTAAGTACAAGATCTGAGTACTTCTCCCGCCTCTGCGAACAAGCGAAGGAACACTACAAAACATGATATCGGAAGAAAGGAGTGTAGAACATTGTTGTATTCACAATTAAATACACCTGGGCTTTTCCTACCATGACATGTCAAGATGTTAATTGGGTTAATTGCAAAAAACTTAACATGAACACATATAAATGGAAAAATAAACAAGGGTGAATTAATTATGGAATTAAGCCGTTTTAAGTGGAGAAGTCATGACAAGCAACCCAAAAGCAAAGCCAATTGTCTTACAGCTGTGAAGACTTTTTGTATTCTTCATGTACTTCATAACACCTACTGGAGCTGACCTTGGCTATAACAGCTTATTTCCAGTGAAGAGTTTTTAATAGAGAAATAATAACTTAAATATCTAAAATAAGCTCTGTAGTTGCGGAAAGTAAATAATAAATGTAATTTATATAGCGCTTCTCATCTGCCAAGACAAATCTCGAAGCGCTTGTATAGGGGCTGTCATGGCAGCAACTCGATCGAAAGACCTAGGACTGTGTAAAATGTCAAGGTGCTTTTTCAAGTCAGAGAAAATAACCACAATTATGTAACCGTGATTTCATCAAGGTTATTTCTCCTTTGGTTACAAGACTACACATTTCTTACAGAAAGCCTGTGGAGTGCAGCTTAACGACATGGGAAATGGGCAGGATTTGTTGGTAGCTTGACCTATACTAAGGACAAAAAGTCAGGTTAACTCAGCCTTATATAGAACATCAATACAAAGCACACAGCAAACTCATGGTGATGCTTTATCATAAGACACTGAAGGAAAAATACAGGAAATAGATCTAATGTTAGTTTGTCCTTTTATCTGGAATGGATGGAGCACTTCCTCTCTGGGAAAAACATCTCCTCGTCCTTTCCCCATCAATTTTGATTTGCCACTTTTTATTTGCAGCTAAGTGTACTTTTCTAACACTAGAATCCCATCCAGCCAAATGCACAGTTGATGAGACAATTAGGCTGACATTTCACATTAAATCCTCAAGCCTCAGAAAGAAATAAGACTTGTCCAAATAAATCTAAGCAGTTTAAAGTCGAATGTGTTTAAAGGTTATTTTACAAAGTGGTAAATGGTTGACTATATTTTCACATTATCCACTTTCTCCCTTGTGGATCATTAAAAAAGATGCCTGGCAGTTTAGAAGAATAAGCATTATGAGCAGAAGGAAGACAGAACGTGTTTTGCTTTTCTAATAATTTATTCTGTACACCCAGGTGCAAAAACACAATGCAGAGTGTTGTCGTGAATTATATGAAAGCCTAACTCATATTCAGCAGAATGCCAGAGAGAGGAGAGGTAGAGCCTAAATGCTTTATTCACACACAACCTGTCCAATATTGTACTGACTGTGTTTTATTTATTAGCACCTCTGGCCATTTTTTCTTAATTAGACATCTTCTAGCCTTGTGGGTCTTCATCACATATAGAAAACTCATTACTTATACAAGGCCACAAGGCAGCCACCTACTGCACTGGTTGTTATTACAGAAACAGCTCTACACGGTGGGCCCATGGGCCAGTGCTTTAGACTATTGATTTTCACAAGGGCTGACAGACCTGATTGCTACAAAATGTACTCGGATCTGCCAAACATTTCCAATATGTTTTCCTCCCTGTCTTGTTTCCACACGTCTGTCATGTCAAACTTACACCTGCTTCCCTTGAAGGGTCCCAAACTGCCCGACAACAAAGGAGTAGCTGTATGTCATGCACCTAATTGTCAGTATCACCAAGGATTCGGTGTTTAAAAAATTGACAGTGGTATAGATTGTTATGACAAGGTGTAAAACATATCATCTGTTATTCCCTTTAGTGACAGTTTGATGTGTAACTCTGGATAACGAAACGGTTTGTTGTTCTGAATGCACAGCAAATGCCAATTACTCATATTTTCTTTCTTTTTCTATTATGAATGAATATCGATTGAACATTCTTAACTAAACAGAACCCTCTTTTGCAGGAAGAACAGGAGTATTCAGAAAGGTACTCCGCTCTTGTGAACAAAGCTTACCGCACACTGCTTAAGCCTTTGAGTCGTGGCCTTTATATGGTGAGTTTTAAATCCCTGACTTAACTTCTAATGGATGGTTTATTTTCATAATGGCTCGCTCTGTCTGTCTGGACGCCTTTTCTTGAGAAACACCGTTCCATATGAAGGAGCTGTTGAGGTTGATGATCTCTCTTTGTTTTTTATAGCTGGAGCTGAAGGGAATGGTTATCGAAGAGGGCACAGACTCCGGGGCTGATCCAGAGTTTCTAATGGAGCTGATGGAGATCAATGAAGCCCTTGATGAAGTTAAGACTCCAGAGGAAGCCAATAAGATCGGCCAACACACAAAAGGTAAATAAATATGCCTGTTTGATTTAATGAGTTAGTGTTCATGAATCACGAATTAGCGCTGGTGGACGACTACCAGGTTAATTGGTGCTGAAATATCACATATATATATTTATTTCAGATTTCTGGTCTAGGTTGACCTCTCGAGGCACTTCAAAGTTAATAAAATCCCACTTTGGCTGAACTGCTCACTGGTTGAGACTTTCTTAGTATTTTCTTTGTTTCCTTGTTATGATTAATATTTCAGTTGTGAAGGATTTGGTGTGATCTGGTCACAATATGTTTGGTTTCATACAACAGCTAGCACACCTGAAGCTGGTGAATCTCTTTCCAGTGCAACCTAACAAACTCACGTTGTTGGTTTTCAAACTCAGGACATTTGAGTCCAGGGATGGAATGGTTGGCTCCACCATTAATGATAACAACTACCATGTACAAAAGACCAACAGATTCACTTAATGGCTGACCAAAAAGGGCATATAGCATTAATAAATACATTTTGAAATGCCTAGTTACCCACTAGCTGTGAAATTAAAAAAAACAGTCAGTATTGGACTTCGTAAATTACAAAACATGAAATTCAACAAGCCATTAAGGTTTGGCCCCTCTTTAAATGACACATGCAGGTTAGTTAGAATAACTCCACCAATGGCTTCATAATTACTTTTGCAAAGGTGCACCATCTTTTTCTCTCAAGCCAATCAGAGAAGACTCCTCACATTGGTGGAATCTAACAGAAACTATGAACAAATACATTGTTTCTTTTGAGATTAAAGCATATTCTTGTTGAAACAGATACGAAACATGCCCCCTTTTTAAAAAGTAGTACTATATTCCTGAATGTATGTACAATGCAAAACATCAGACAAGCGAACAAAATATACTTGACAGATTCATTTAGGTCTACATGGTTGTGCTTAATTTATGTCACTTTTTTCAAACACAATTGTCCTCATATCCATGTGCTACATGGTGGGCACATCCAGCTGTGTTAACACAATATGACTCTTTGATTTTTCCAATATGGTTTGTATAACTTCAAATAAAGCAGATACTCACAGAGGCGGGAGTGCTTTTTAGCTTGTACAAATAAAAAGCACCATATGTGTCTTGTCTTGTTAACACATGCAGAACTGGCACTTGTCTCCTCCTCACTTTCAGGGAAACTGGCAGTCTTGACAGAAGAAATAGACGCTGCCCTCCTTAAAGGTATTATATTATTTTTCTCTTCCTCCCACTCATTCCTTAGTTTGTTTTGTAGTCTATGCCAAAGCTTTTTTAAAGTAATTAAGTGAGTCAGTTATTGAACTTCCTTTTTCACTCTCTTTTTTCCTTATCAGGAGAACTTCAATCTGCCAAAGCCCTGCTTGCCCAAATGAAATACTTTGCAAACATTGAAGAGAAAGTAAAGGAAAAACTTTCTGAATTCATGTAATTGTACCCCCTATTTAATCGCTATTACTTTGTTCCTTATTTTAAACTAGTTCAAAGTTTTGTAAAAAACACAAAAGTGAGTGTACATTTGTCATGGGAATATGTAAATATAATATTCAAATGTAATAATACAACTACTTGTTATGCATAATACACAACTGAATTATGGTGATTTGTGCTTAATCTTATATTATTTTATTAAAAACTCTTCAGATGTGAGGGTGTAATTGGATGTATACAGTATCTCCCTTGCATTCCAATACTTTCACAAGCCTAATCATATCCTCTTGTACCTAATGTATCATTCAAAATGACAGAGATGTATAATTACCTCCTGATTAAATGTGCTGCTCCGAGTGTTTATATGATTATCCTGCCTATCAGTTCAGCATTTTGTCATGTGGGACTGTCATTCAGTTCCTCAGGGCACCTTTAGGTGGAGACATAACACCTTGACAATTATCATGCAGAGGAGCAGGATATGTTGTACAAACTGGATATGAGACCAGAAGGAAGTCCTTTATTGAGGTAGACAACCTATTGAATTATTTATGATGACTTCGTATGTAGCATTAAAGCTATGATAATTAGGAAGACCCCACTGAATGACTATTACTTGATGAGCCAAAGATCCATGATCTGGGTAAAGTTCCAGCTCATACATTGATGTCCATTGACCCTGTACACATCTGGCATCCCGGCCGGGCCGTTGAAGAACGGGCCGGGCGGGTTTGTTCCCCGCCCCCCCCCCCCCCCCGCTGACGATTTACTAGCAGACCGAGGTGGGCCGGTCGGAGAAGACACTCGCACCCCCCCCCCGCCCCCGCTGACGATTTACTAGCGGACCGAGGTGGCCCGGTCGAGAGTCCCGGGCTGATTTTTAGTCCCAGTCCACCCCTGTGTACACCCCTGCCTGCAGCACACTGATGTGTGCATCAGAATGTAAAATCATCCATCTTCTCACCCATTTAAATCGTTTTTTCAACACCAAAGAGTCATAATCTGTAATTACTTTGCAAATTGGAGCTCCGGTCTCATCAAGGCTTCTGATCCGAGACACTGATACAGGTGTAATCTCACCGAAAAAAAGGCGCCTTGTCTTAATCTGATGGCAGAAAGTGAACCATAAGATCACATATCATGTGGAAAATGTTATTTGAGATACAAAGGCATCGCAGCCTAAACCATTTTGTGTGTATTAGCGGTTTTCTGTGCTCAACACCCTACTGTAACACATCTTGACTGGTTGTTTATTAAGTCTGGAACAACAATGTGATGTGTCTGAAGCTGTTTCGTTTTTTAGCGTGGAGAAGCAGTTTCCTTAATACACATGGAAAGGCATTGAATTAAACAGGGTTTCTCCCACCACAAGGGGACTAACAGGCCTGTTTATTATTCATGTCCTAATCGGAAAGCATCTACGGCGCCTTTGAATTAATGAGAAAATGTGATCGACCAACACTGAGGCCACTGCCGTCTCCCAGAACTCTTTAAAATTGAGTTTGAAAGAAATGGATGGGGGAAAAACTCACTGCAGCTATAGGCTGTGAAATTGACTTGGATGGGAAAATGAACTCGGTACATACGACCACCATGAACCAGTCACGATGCACTGGGTTAATTCAAACATTACTCACAGGCTACATGACCCAGTTAATATAATCCATATTAGCTATGTTAGTTATTAAACTAGTTTGACGTACTAATTTAGCTTATTAAGTTTCCCATTGAGAGTAAGACCACTCAATACTCGAGACACTTAGCTGCAACCGGTTAGCTTACCATGCTATAAAGATTGGAAATATAAATAAGCTAGCCTTGTTAACTTGTTATACTTCTTGTCAAGGTAAGAAAATGAGTTCACCAGCAGCTCTGTTTTACATCTCATTTGTGTTATCCATATTAAAACCTAAGGGCAAAAACATTTTAAGTTTTACATAGGGTTATGTGCTGGACCTTTTCTTTGCCAGGCGCAGTGACTCTTATCTTCGAACCGACCTAAGCTAGCTGTGTGCCCTTGTTTTATGCCAAGCTGTGCTAACCAGCAGCTTCATATATAGCAGTCAAAAGAACCCTTCAGAAAGCGAATGAGCAAGTTTTCCAAAATGTCAAACCTTTTCTTTCAGACTATACATGCAATAATAATGTATAAATATGTCCTTGCATTGATTTAGAATTACTTAGGTGAGGTCTAGTTTTCATACTGTCACAAATCCACCATTTGTATTACAGACTTATGATATCACCTTGTTTAATGCCTGTACAGATTTGTAACTTGGAAAATGACTGGAATGCAAATGTATCCTGGATTAAGGTTATAAATGAACCTAATGTGACTAATAGTGCAAGTCATAATGGCAGTATTATTCATCACCATATGGCCTTAACGTAAATATCATACTAAGATGAATGTGTTTGCGTGACCCATATCTAAATCATAATGTTCCTTAATCACATTTAAGACTGAATTGTAGGAGGGCCACTGAAACACAAATGCAGTACTCTTGACATGAACCTAATTGAAAAGTTCCTCATTATAGAATATTTGTCTTATGATGATGGAGTACAACAATCACCAAACCAAACAAACAGTAGCTAATGAAATGTCTGATTGACAAAAGTCGAAAGCGATGGAGGATGACTCACCGGAGCTGAGCTTTTTTCTTTTACATCCAAGCAGCAGTCTTTATGATCCTCGCCCTTCTGCTCAGCTTCTGTGTGACTCAGTCGTTGAGTGTCAGTCCCATCTTCCCACCGATACCTCAAGCCTGCTGTGTGTACTTGTGTCTCACCGGGTAGTAATTCCATTATAATCTACCGCTATTAGGCTTTCTTCCCGCCCATAATCCGTGTTTTTATGTTGTTTACCTCATCTCTTTGCCTCCCCACAAAGCTCCTGAACTACAACCTACTTTGAAACCTGTTACTCTACAAATGTGCTTTCTGAATGTTTGACTCCTGCCTTTTTCTTGCTCAGTTGTGCGTCTGCATATTTGATACAGTTTTGAGTCTGAACCCACTCATTTGTGATACTGTGATTTGTGAAGGCAGAGGAATGTAGCTTCTCAAGTCATGTCTTCCCAAAGAGCACAGCAATCTGCTCTTTACATTGTCTGCCGCACCAAAACACCTGGCATGTCCCATTTTTCTGTGTGTGATATAATACAACATAAAATATGACTGTTTCCCTTTTGTGATTTTAAGGTGATACACAACAAGCTAGCATATCACGTCTTCTTTCAGACTAGTGGAAGGATAACATCCACATTTAGGTGTTTAACATCGACTATTTGTATCTGTAGATTTATCCTAAAATTATTTGTGTTCTTTAAATGAGTGTAATACGATATTATTATAATTATTGTACTTAATGTGAGTAATCAACTGGGGACCTATCCTTTTGACCTGAATTGTTTCCTATCAAACATGGGTACGTGGGTATCAGTTGTCTCTGAAAATCCTATTAGTTTTCTATTTAATGTTAACATCTTATCTCCAACTGTAATCAGGGATCAGCTCATTAAAGCTTTGATTGTAATATATTGCCTTATTCTTTTTGAATGTAATGTTATTATAAGTCAAATCAGAACACACTGACAATAAGCCCCTTTCTTCTCAGTTACATGTCTGTGGGGAGAATTCCCAGAGGTGTTCCCACTGCAGCAGACGAGCCGCTGCTCTAAGCTTTTGATATAGGCCCTGCTGAGAGATTTCCTGGGAAATCTCTGCTCCTCTCAGCAATATGAGGAAAAGGCCGATGCATTTAGACACGGTATGTTTGTGTTTTTGCACACATGGGTGTATGTGTTTATGCAGAAAGGAATGGAGAGCTGGCGTGTCTTCAAATCCCTTTGACTTCTCAGAATGGGTAATCGCCCCAGCAAAAAGCAGTTGTCAAGTAATCCCCTTATCAATTGTCTTTTCCTGAACCTCTTTTCACATGTATTCCTCTAAATTGTATTGTATTGGATTTGGTACACTGAACCAATCAAATACATTTGTTGTTATGTAGGAATTGCGTCTTGTAGCCCAAATCATGTTGCCATATATTCCAGGATAAAGAAGAAAGTGGTAGGATTTTTTAGTTATCTGTTTTCGTACTTCAGATCAGTCAGATCTGCCACTGGTGCATTGCAGGCTTTTATTGTTTGCTATCAAAATAACGTCACAATCCAGCTACTGGTTATGGCTGTGCAGCAGCCTGGATTGCTTCTAGATTTCAACATAATATTCTGTGGCACACATTTCTAATAATTTAGTCACTAATGTAACACATTTTCTACACTCATTTTTTAAAGGATTACTCAGTGTTCAACGCAAACTTTCCAGAGCCAAGTCTCTTTATTTCTAATATAATCTTTCCACCTGAAGGTGGTTATGCGTAATAATGAGATTCGCTGAATTCAAATATAAATGTTGTTTGCTAGATAGTCAAATAGCTCGCAAAATCAAATATCTGACGTGTTTACAACATTTCCTCAGTTCTGAGATGCATAATCTTCAAGGAATAAGAGAGGTCCAGATTTAATTAAACATCTATGAAGCAGCAGGATGCGGGTGGATCTGCAAGTTAAGAGGGTTTTTTTGGGTGCTAAGCTGTCCCATTGAAACACTAGGAGCTATTGCTTCAAAGGGCTCCTTTGTGGTTTTTGAGTTTTTAAAGCCTTTGAAGGTGTAGAAACAGGGGTTTTAAACAAGGTGTACACTTGTGGAAAAACAGATCAGCCATTCACTTTCAGCTGAGTTCAGTGCAAACCACTCACCTCAGTTTTCTGTCCTCACCTCACCTTATCTTTTCTCCTGTGTTGTGGATATCTCACAGCCATCGCAGGGTCCACGGTTCAGATCCGGCCTGTTTGTTTCTTTAAAACCTTTCACATATTATGGCCCTTTAATGGCTTAAGACAAAAACTTTTACCAAGTTCCAAAAACGAAGAAACTAAGTCATTCTTGGCTTAGTCCATTTGAGTGTCTCTGTAAGAGTAGCAATCTAGCTATCAAGACCAGAGAGAAGAAACGCAGGAACTTTTTGTGCCAAAATAATTACATATTTGTTGGTTATTAGTATTACAAATAACTATGTACTATTAACTTTCATGAACTGGAAACACTGTGAAAGGATTACTGACAACACGTAATCTGGACAAGCACAGCCTGCTTTATTGTCTATTTTGAATAAGATGCAGGTTAATTTTCTCATAGACTTCTATACAATATTTTTTGCAACCCCCTGCTGGCCATTAGAAAAATGCAAGTTTAAGGCATCAGAGGTTGCCATCAGTTGTCACCACTACAGGTCCCCTTTCACATACACATAATTCAATGAATTGTTCATCAAAATATTTATATAGAAAATGTGACCCTCCAAAAGTCTAGTCTAGTGATTTTCCATCAAATAAAAACTGTCCTCCAATCTGGATAAACGCACCAGGAAATAAAGGGATTTCATGTGTGGAAATTACATTGTGACAACTTTTATAATTATAATAATAATAATACATGTTATTTATATAGCGCTTTTCCTTATGCTCAAAGTGCTAATTGAATCATGACATAAACACTGGTTATATACAGCCTTAAAAACTACGTGTTAGAGATTGTAAGCAGTACAGGGGAGGCTGAGCATGCTCACCAGCTGGTGCGAATACTAATGGATAATCTTTAAGTAAAGAGATATCACATCGTGCCTGAGCTTTACTGCAGGTGGGCCAGACAGGATTCATTTCTGAAGGAGGATGATTGCATTGTGGTGCAAGTACAAACCAATTCTGGGCTCTGAAAACAAAATTCTATCATTGAGATGTATTACTATGCAGGAATTCAGCCAAATCCCTGCACCTGTGTAGCAATATATTGCCTTGACTCAATATTGTCCCTGAGCCTCACCATATTTTCCTGCATTTTCACACAGGGGAAAATTATTTGCAGTCATCGCGGCACATTAATTTGTTAGACCTTGCTTTTCAAGCACACAAAAGAAGCAACATTCCACTCGGCTTGTGCTGCTAAAATTCACATAATGATGACTCTCGTTACTCCATGCATCCTACCAAGTTCAACAACAAGCTAACCTTTTTCTACTGCAGCTGTTTCTATGACAACGTGAGCCCCTGCTGCAACTTTAAAGCGTGATAAACACAAAAGCCAGAAAATGGATTTGATTGATCTTGCTTCTCTCCACGGGATTGATATCAAGACTGATAGGGCTGTTCAGGCTAACAGGCATAGATCAAAAAGTGATAATATTTGTTGCTCTACTTACAAACTCACTGCAGTTGAATATTTATGAACCCTGTGTTCAAACTATCACTGGATTTCTTAAGCTGTCATATAGTGTTGCATTACAACACAGATATTTTTCCTTACCACATGCTTATATTGGGGTACAATTTTATCTAAAAAAAGTTGCAGACCTGTCTTTTCATGTTATAAAGACATGGCTGCATTATTGCCTGCAGCAGGTATTGGCTCTTTGTGTTATATGCTGAAGAAAAAAAACTCTGGCTTTTCTCTACCTTGCTTTCCTTATTGCATTTGACAGGACAGGGACCACATAACTCAATCCTGTCAAAAGCACAAATTGAGGCCTTTGAAAGAGGGCTGTGTCATTGACCCGTGGGCTTGACTCAGTGCCTCTTCAGCTAAAGAAATCCCAGGAACATGTAGCCTACCACAATACAGCCCCAGCTTGCAAAGTAACATGGGATTGGTACTCTAACCCAGACTTGGCATGAGATGATGCGGGGCACGATTCGGGTGCATCGTCCTGAGTTTTTGAGTCTTGCCAATCACCCGAGCAGAGATAAATTAATCACTCTTGGGGCTGTCAGTGTGTGTCAGCCAGGAGACATTTGTCTTTGAACCCATGTCACTAATTTGGCAATAACGGTTCCTTTGATTAATTTACTGCCTGGATCTCTGCCAAGAGAGCAGGAGTTCAGAGACAGAGACGGATTGATGATGCTTGTATCCTGTAATTTGGTGGCCCTCAATCTTAACAGTCATCAGGCTTGTATTAAAACACACAATACATGTAATTGCTTGCTCCTATGTGATGATGTTTTTGAATCAGTGTTTGAGTGAGGACCAGTATTCTGAGGTGTAAGCACTAGTGTGGAGGTTTTTCTGTATTTTGCAGAGGATTTTCAGACTTGTTATGGAGCGGTACTGAAGATTATTTGCAAGTGCTGTCTCACTGTGTCTTCAGATCAGCTTCATGCTGCTTAAGCAAAACTGTTGACACATCTCAAGCTAACAAAGTTCATTCTTGCACGCACAAGAGTTGAGCCTGGAAGAGAACACATCATAATACTTTGTCAAACTCGCAGCAGAAAAAGCTCATTCAGCAGGTGTCTTTTCACATATTGCCTCCTTCCCTTGATTTATATCTTTTTTGGGACAAACCTGATGTTTACTTCAAGGCCTTTCAATAGGCTTGCCTGAGAGGTAAACAACACTGTAAGGATATATTACTTTTTCAGTATCAGAATACTCCTGGGTGTTTCCTGGGTGTTGTTCTTTGCACTGATTTCTAAACAACACGTTTTCACTAAGCTAAATGAAAATGAATGACTGTTATCTTCCACACGATTTAATGTATTAGTGGGAAACTGTGGAATCTTAATTTGAGAATCACTGGTGTTATTATTTTAAGTCAGCCATATGTCAGGATGAAGAATTGCCAACATTAAAAACAGTTTATTGGTATTTGCAAATAAAAGATTCACAATACGGTTATTAGAATAAATTCAATTCTACCTTATTTATAAAGCACACTCCATATATAACAAGATGGAATACAATGTACCTTTAGACATGCATATCATTATAACACTCTAGAATATACACAAGCAAAACACACACGTATACATACATATACTAAGAGCACCTTTAATTCTAGCTTCAATTTTGCTCTCAAGATCATCTGTCATTTTCAGCATTTTGTTGTGTGAGCCTTTGCAGCAAAAATGAGTATTTTTGGTTTATCTTTGTTTTATTACAAACAGTTCCCTGACATCCATAGATAAACAACATTGATGCAGTGAATAATGACATTTGTGGTTTCTAGTAAGATATAATCATCCGCATAATAATGTATTTCTGTATGACTTTATGATGAATTAATAGTGGTCCAAGAATCGCACCCTGGGGCACTCCACATACTGTAACACTCCCTCTGACTGGAGTACATCTCCAATGGATACAAACATCTGCCTTCCCTATATTCCAGGTTTAAAACATATAATTAACAATATGTTGCTTTTTGGTTCTTTTTCAACATTAATAATAAAGTAACCTCAATGTTTGCAGACAGTCTAATATAATTGGTGTCAAAGAGCAATGAGGTAAGGTAAAATAAAACAGTTGTTTGTGTTGGTATCTGTCTTGTTTGTCAGTGTCACTATATCAGGTCCTATGTTAGATCTCAGTAGCGTTTTTGACAGTATGAGCGGGGGAAATACGATTTCCCCCAGCAGATGGTCTCTCATCTGGCTTATCAGAGATTCCCACCTCAATATGGATCTCTCTCCATCCCTCTTTCTCTTCCCGCAGTCCCCATCCACCAGAACACTGAAAATGTGTGTTTATTTCTCTTATCTTACCTATACATCTACCGCCTGTCTGTTTAGACAAATATCCTCCACGTATCCATCAATTACACAAACTCACACTGTGGGTTTGATTAGTGCAACTCCATCTGTTTTCTTTGCCTGACAAATACTTGCCAGAGGATGGGCGGGGGGCAGGTGATTCTGAAGTCTTAAAGCTCTGTAGTGTGTGTGGGTGTTACACTATAACTGTTCCTGACTGTAGCCATGGAAACCCAGCCGAACGGCGACCCCTCCTATGATTATACCTTATTAAAGGGAATCTTTTATAATTTAATGTAATCGCTGTAATTGGATTAGTATACCATTACAGCCATTATACTTATCTTCACAACGCTCCCTGAAATCTCTTAAATGTTCCACTCGCTGATGTACTTTCTAACACTGTCAGAGCACATGCACGTGCAAGCATATTATTCTCTCTTGTAATAAAAATCACTGATAGCGACCTGTTGGACATTACTGCTCTGAAGAGACACTTCATAAAAAACGAAATTACAGAAAAGGTATTATCTTTCGTGTGATCACTTTTTGACAATATATAAAGAGTTCTGAATGGCTGCCACTTGCTTCTCCATCTCTGGCATGTCCCCTCGGCTGATTCCAGCTGCCTGCTGAGGGAATTAAGGATTTGGAGAGCAGATGTAACAGCTGAGTTGACATTAGCCTGTGTGGATCAACATGCTGCTCAGATAGAGAGAAATGCTCTGCTCTGGTAACTGGGAGGCTTAAGGATGTTGCCTGCTTCATTATGTCTGAGACAAGCTTTTGGACTTGCTGGCCCAAATGTGTTTTCTGTCCACTGCCCACTTGTATTT
Organism: Gobionotothen gibberifrons; assembly: GCA_943591055.1. NCBI lineage: Eukaryota > Metazoa > Chordata > Actinopteri > Perciformes > Nototheniidae > Gobionotothen > Gobionotothen gibberifrons. The sequence goes on along the minus strand of CALSBZ010046654.1, from coordinate 2,802,210 downwards.
TAAGGGATTGAGATAGTGAGTTGGTTTATCCAGGTGTGAAAACTTGCTTGAACTGCAAAATTGACAACATGTGTTGACCAGCAGCTTTACAGCACCTAACAGGGAATTGAGTAAGTTGAAGATTTAGTTACTCAAAATATTAAGAAAACAACCAATTGGATGTCAGAATGCCTTGTTGAGATTTAGGAATTAATACACAATGTAATGTGTTACCCAATTTTGGAAAAATCTGCAAAGTCAACCTCTCAAGTGGATCGGTCATGCTGTCTTTATTAATTCCAGCAGCAAGAGGCCCTGCTCTTTAAAATATGCTGAGCAGGTGTAATGATAAGGAATACAATGACCTGATATTCCTCATACTGCAAGATGTATTGTCTATGTATGAAATTGCTTCAAATGCCCTAGTCAGTATTCATTCCACCTGCAATGTTCATTTTTCTTTCTCCAACCCATAACAGATCTACTGATTTTCAATATGTTGCTCTCATGCAAAGGGCAAGTTGTAGTGCACAGTTTGCCAATATTTTTCAATAGAAAACTTAAATATTCATTAAGGTTAAGGGGCCCTATGTCTCAATGTAAGAATGCAAGAGAATAAAATGTGTTCCAGTTTATCGACTCAAAAATGTTTGCTCTCTGCTTTTGTAGCTCTTCTGGGAGTGTAAACAAAATGCCACAAGCTCCCAGCTATGACCTATTAAGATTTTAAATGATTTAACATATCTTTGTGAATTTCATCCCAATGGACTTTTCCATGTATGTAAAGCACTACATTTGCATTCTACCACTGCAAATGGGCACTGTAAGACCCTCAATCTTCTTGCACAATTACACAGGTTTAATTACCATATAATTGCATAACCAGATAACATATTAGAGTGAAGTATGCACAGGGACCCAAACATTTCTAATGGCCTGACTAATCGTTTTCCAGCAGATTTACAAGACTTTTAAGAGTGGAGACAGAACAGGTTTAGTGCATCTAATGGTTCTGCTGAATTTGAACAATTCCTCACATACATAAATTGATGAGATCTCTGGGGCAGCGGCTGTAAAATAACTCTCTCCATCTGTGTTTGAACATACAACACAAGGTTTAATAGCACAGTTGTGGGTTGATAGAGCTTTGAGTTACTCCCTTCCATCTCCCAATACGAATTTCATTGGAACCCAAAAGATGCTTAAGAATTTAGAAGTGCGTCCTTATGGTTAAAAACAACCTCTGGGGATTAACACAAGGAGTTTGAACGTAACTGCCTAATCTACTTTGCTGAAAGTAAAATTATAAGTGTGTCATGTTAGACTAAACAACAACAAACACATTGTTTTTTGAAATGACATGCAGTTTAATTCATGGGGCTGTAGATTTATTGGATTGTACAATCTACAAAGCAAGACATTATCTACTTCCTGGCATTGTCCAAGTGGCACCTGGAAGGTTTTCACACCATCTATATGTTGACATTATCATTTTGTGTCATTTTGATCGTCTATGTTGTATTTCCTTATGTTTTTGTATCTGTATTTGTGACATCTATTCCATGTCTGTCTGTCCTGGGAAGGATCCCTCTTCTGGTGCTCTCCCCGAGGTTTCCTATATTTTCCACGTTAACCGTTGAGTTTTTTTACGAAAGCGTTTCCTTGTCCACTTTGAATGTCTAAGGACAAAGGGTGCTGTGAAGCCCACTGAGACAATTGTGTAATTTGTGATATTTGGCTCTATGAAGACATTTAGGCTTTGTTCATTTGATCTAAAAAAATCTTCTTGGACAGAGAGGGGGATTATAACTGAAATAAACAGTGTGTAGGATGTGCTCGTCTCAGCATTGCACACACCCACCGCCCTTTGCCAGACTGTGTTTATGAGCTCCCTCTTGATCTTGTTACTTAGGGTTTATTTTTTTTTTGTCTTTTTAATAATAATAATAATACATTTGATTTATATAGCACACTTTAAAGACAAACGTCATCTCAAGGTGCTTCACAAAGCTATAAGGAAAAATAAGTAAGAAGATATCTAAAGGAGCATATTGGATACAATATGGCAATATAAAAAATAAAAATAAAAGGTTAAGAGCATAAAAGGGCATTCTTGATTGGATATAATTACGTGTCTTTATGTATGATGAAGATGAATGTAGCGGTTTGCTGTAGGGGATGACTGCTAGCGCGGAGAGTAAAGCATCACAGCCGGCCCTTAGCCCTTCTCAAACTCTGTAGGGACTGTGACGCAGTTAAATTACAGATTCCTACTATATAAGTATTTAAAGCATAGATCCCACAGAGACATCACGTGAATGAGTCACAATGAGAAATGAATTGACAACTATAAATAGTGTCTTCATTGACATCAGCTAGAATAAAGAATAAACCACAATATAACACCTTCAAGGGCTTGAAATACCAGTGGACTTTGGGGGATTTCAAGTTTTTGCTGTTAAACAGTGTATGACCTTATCAACCCTCTGCAGATATGTCATGGTCGTTTTGTGCTATGGGGCAGTAAAAACAGTTATTGCCCCCTTAAAGGGATAGTTTGGGGTCTCTAATGAGACGCCCTCTATTTCCGTGATCTGTGAGTCTGATGAGGGAAACTTTCTTCTGTCTAATTGAGTTCTCCAAGCAAAGAAAACACTACAACCAGTTATTTAATATGCATAAACAGAGACTTTTTAATTAGATTGATAAGATTTTCCTACCAAAATTCTGGTCGACAAACACATCTGAAAATGCTAATTTGAACAATCAAACCCAACATTTCAACATCAGACCATGAAAGCTGACAAATATGAGAGACTGCAGTTGTCGCATAATGGTTGCTGATGAGATCCCTGCATACTGACGTGCTTTCCCTAGTTCTGTTTTCACACCTCTTACATACCTAACACTGTTTTATACTGTATGACCAAAAAGTTTAGTCGCATTACTTTTGTCTGCCTCTCAGCGTTGATGATGGCTGCTGTATTGCGCTGGTGTCCGTGGCTGCAGCGCTGACCTTAACTCCATTGTTTGGCGGATTAATCTGCCGACAGGTCATGTCTCAGCCTTCCCTTTTGCTCCAGCTACACAGTGTTAACGATGCGTCAGCCGGGGCAGCGCTGTCACCATTTCTTAAGGCTACAATGCGATGATTCACTTGAGAGAGCCATTAGGAAATGGATGTTTTCATGACCCTGTGAGGAGGAAAGCGAGTGGGTTGAAAGTGCAGGCTTTCTGAAAGGCAGGCGCCCTAATAGCCCATACACCATCTCTATGTGCATGGCAGATGTGGTACACAAACACTTTGACAGATCCATCTTCTTAATTGTTTTTAGGCTTCATTTAGACTTATTAGAAAGCCCATGTCTTGTGTGTGGGACTTGTAAAGATAGAATCCATTAAACAGAAATAACACAAGAGCTGTTAGCAGGATGTCCATGCCTCATTTTTCAAGAAAAAAGCCTCCGAAAATGGATTCAATTTTCCATGTCTCGTTTGGACACCCCTGTTAGGCATTCAGGCTGTTAAGAGCTCAGTGAAAACATGAGAAACACTTAGTCCTTGAGAGGAAGGATCTGTTGTTTACAAAACGCCTGGGCTTCTACGGATGTTGTGTTTTCTCTTCCTTTGACTGCTTCGAAAGCTTTGGGGGAAAAAAACGGTCCAAGGAGCTAAGAGCGCCGCTCTCTGATCTTCCCCATTTAAATGCTTTAAAGGGCATCTTTAGCTCAATGTGTTTAATTCCTTACAGCCTTTCTTTTTGTCTCACTTTAGTAGTATTTTACGCCACTCTTTCCTGGTTGGCCACAATTCAGGGCCACATCTTTGGATCCCAGGATATGGATTGCCATGGGGCCAACCCATCACACACTGGAAGAGGAGCGTTGGGGCGAAAGAGTTTATAGAAGTCCACATGGGAGATGCATGGAGGGGGGGAGACTTTCCTAGCCTTCACCTCCTCTGTGCTCTTGTACACACTGCCTATCTTCTCTGTCCCCTCTCTGTCCCGCGCTGTAAAGGCGTGGCCGCGGAGCCCTCAGGGAACCATTTTCCTTCTATGAAGCCTATTGCTATTGAAATAGTGTGTAATTTCAGGGGCCGTTAACAGTGAGAGTGCAACGCATGTAAAGCGTGACTATCATCACACTGGAGCAGAAGAACACCCAGGGCAGAATCTCAAATGTGTTGCTCTTTTGACAGTCCTAGTCCCTACAACATGACACGCATCACCTGCCTGGGGAACGGGGAGCTGCAGGGTCGTGAAATGCGGATTGACTAAGAGGGGAAATTGAGGAGGAGGCAGGAGCACTGAGTGTGTGTCACTAAGAGAAAGAGAGGGAGTGCTTTAGATAAAAAGAGATTGGAATACTATATGAGAAAGATGGAAGCCGCATAAGAAAAAGGGGATCCGAGGAGAGTGAAGCCTGAATCAATATTTATACTGTGAGGCGAGACAATTCTGAAGCAGTAATTAAATTGGTGTGTCATATTTCATTCCATTACTGGGCCGAGCTTGATCCCAAACTCCTCCTTTTCAAGTGGATTTCATTTCTTTTGTGACAGTGAATATAATCAAGCCAGGCAAAGAAAAATAAAATAGCACTTCAGTATTCATGAGCTTATTGTTAGGAACGTGGGGACCATTCAACTGCAATCCAGCAGAGAGTATAGGGGTAGAAATACCACCGTTGTAAACTGTTTTACACTAAAACTAGGCGCAGGGGTGGGGAAACAAATCAATCTCATTTGGATAATGATTAGTGAAATGAGGCAGCGCTGTCGTTGATTGGAAACACGGTCTGATTCCCAACATCGCCTCCCCTCCTCCCCTCCTCCCCTCCTCCCCTCCTCCCTTCCTCCCCTCTCTGGAGTCAAGGAGAATGAATAAAACATATCAAGAAAATGTTACGCTGAGACGCTGCCAGAGCAGATATTTTTGGGTCAGAGTCAGCCGCTTTCAAACATTCATTCGTGACACATCCCCTGTCATTTTTCACAAATATGATAGTTTACAATCTGAATATCTGCTTTGCTAGTTAGAAAAAACACAGGAAATCGGATGACTCTAAAAGGTGGCCACCCCTCTGTTAATCCTCTCAGCAGTATTTACAGTAGGTATTGTTTTCAGGTGCTGCCTCCCTCTTACAGTGCTCTGCACCGCTGACAAATGGTATTTTAGGGACAAAACACAGCTGCGCTCTGTGAAGCCAATTAAAAGTTTCCCTTCAACATCTTTGCCTCTCAGTATTGGCGCCTCTTCCTCAGTTTCAACTGTAGTGCGTGGAAAAGGATCAAACGATAGCAGAGTGCGACCAAAGCACGGCATCAGTGATTTTTTATTATAACTGACTGAAATTGCCCTGCCGTACCATTTTCTACTCTCACCCAGCGCAGTCGATCTCCTCAGAGGCAAAGATGACCCTGACCTGCAAGTGCAGGCAGAGACACTAAATGGCAAGCAATGGAAAGCCTCTGGAAGTGTGCCATGTTCAGAGTGCAGGATCTGCCAATGGCATCTGAGGTGCTGCCAATGGGAAATTGGACATTAACGTCTGTAGTGATGGAGAGAACAGCTACTGCTGATATTGTGTGTTCATGTGCCAGCACCCATAGGGAAAATGTTGTCAGATATAATATGTGTTCCTTAAAGTTCCTGGAATTTATGTTTGTGTTTGCTCTTGCATGCAACAATGTATTACTGGTTGCAGAACATAACTGTAAGCAGCAGTAGATAGGTACCATATTGAACACCCTATAGAAAATGTTATGCAATTAGTTTCTCTAGGTGTTAAATAAATACAGTATATATATATACCCTAATATTTCCCTCAGAAACAGTGTATTTAGTTGCATAAAATGGAAAGACACAGCAACAATATGTATCTCAAACTCTACTTGAGCACATTGGAGTAAATGTACTTGGCTATTTAACCTTAGCAGGCAATGGAACATTTAAAAAGAATGTGATCTGCATTGTCTTACAATAGACAAGTACAGTTTGATAGAAGATAAAACATGTCACTACCAGACCAAGCAGTTTTTGATCAGACATTAGGGGAAAGAAAAGTAAGAGAGGAGAATAGCTGAGTCGGTGTCAACTCACAATGGTGCAAGCTGTTAACACCCTTCCAAAAAAATGCAGAAATAGTCAATCCATGTAACAACAGCGTTGCACAGAGGGATAATCACTCGGCTGGTGTCGACAAGCTGATAAAACTTCATGCATGGATTCTCACTTTGTCAGGAGCGGCCAGCCAGCAAGAATGACATATCTACTCATTATTGCAGAGAGAACATATGGGGAGGCCACACAGCTGCCAGACTCTGGGGCCGGTGTGTGTTGGCCCTCAGCGAGCCCTCTCTGTTTTCTAGGCCACAGCTGAGGGCGAGCAAAGAGCATAAGCATTACCTGAAGGTGCAATATGGAAGTAATTTCCCTGTGACAAGCTTTAAGCCCGAAGATATTCAATGATTTACTTTTTTCGTACCTGCCACTTTTATATCAGAGTGAGATGAGTTTATCATTGTGATTTTTTAACCGTCAATCACTATTCACTGTCGCTTAATGGCATTTTGTTGACTTTGAGCAGTGGGAGGAAACACATCATGATCTTGGTGAAAGCATGAATACTCCTTCTTTCTTTATCTGATCCACCATTACTAAAATACCTGCAAAAATCTTAATCCTAATATTAGCAATTTGTTATGCATGCTTCTGCAAACCAACTCTAGATGGCACTGGAGACCCAGTGGACTATTTCCCTGTGTGTGTGTGTGTGTGTGTGTGTGTGTGTGTGTGTGTGTGTGTGTGTGTGTGTTTATGCAAGCACGTCTGTGTGTATGCCTCCCAGATTCAATTATTCATAATTTCCAGTGCAAATATGGTTTGGCTTTTCTATGTCTCTTCTTTTTTTTCTCCCAATTTATTGCGCTGAGGCTCACAATGTTTGGTTAGAATAGAAAACCGGGTAGCAATAATGTCAACGCGTGGGTGTCATAATTATGTTCTGTTACAAACACACAGAAATATGGTATTGGCCGTGTGTTGCAGTACCCTGTGCTGCCGAGTCAGACACATTTGTTTGTGTTATGGCACTGATAGCCAGCGTCTGCACACATTATTTGACCAATGACATGATTTTCAAATACTCTGTCTGTGGCCTGGAATAGATATTTGTCAATATATCTTCAAACGTGTCCCCACAGCCCACCGTGGCAACAATTAATTTAGCTTTTTCCGTTCATTCTTTTTTTCTATAAGGGAGATTTCCCATACAAAGAATTATTCATAATGACATATTGACTTTGGGAAGAGACTTTCTATCTATGTAATATGTATGAGTCATCCGGCACCCATGTTAAATACATTTATCAATCATCGCAGCCCACCATTGATCTTCAGGGCACAAGCAGCGATATATGAGGCTTTCCAAACACATTATGAGGAATGTTTCTCACTGTTATGAGAAAACTTGCAAAGAGCTCACGACATAGCCTAAAAGAAAGAAAATAAAATCCTAGCAAGGTGTTTCAGCGTGGGAGTGATTAAGGAACTTCCTCACAGTGAGTCAGAGCAAGAATCTTGGGGAGGTTTTTTTCTTTTTAAGTCTCTGTTGATCAAGAAATCTCTGCACGACTTCTTCAGTCCTTCATGAACGCTCACATGATTCCATTATAACACAATTTGGGCTTTATTGAATTGTGGTTTTGTGATTCCCTAACAAATACAAATCCTTCATCAAATATTTAGTATGATTAAATATTTGGGGAAAATTGAACATGGCTCACAGCCCGAGTGAAAGGGTTACATAAACAGGATTGTTTTATGCAGCAGGCTGGCAATGATGCAAATGTGTCCCGTCTGTGACCCCTAATAAAATAACAGAAGGGACGTACCATGTATCCATTAATACTCATTTGTTAAACTGGGTGAAACTGAAGCTGAGATAACATTCATGACAACACAGGATTATCACGGTGAGAAACACAGAAATACATCTCTTAAGACATTTATAAATTGCAGTTGTTAAAAGTTTGGAGTACTTTATTCCCATATCTGCTTTCTGTATATTTACGTGGAAAACTCTAAAGCTCTTTGAGGATCCAGCTCCCAACTCTTAAATTCTTTCACCTAAGGATAAGAGGCTTTGTGTTAGCTCTTAGTCTGGCTAGGAACTTGTTTTTTAAAGTGTAATTCTTAAAAGCTTATTATTAACTTCTATATCGTTGATTTGGAAGACGGTTTAGGTCTGGAATATTTCAAGTGCCCCAATTCCAGTTCCTTGCAAAAAGTCAAATCGGGATATTTCAAAGTGTGAAACTGTTTCATGTTGCGTTAAAACACCCCTTACATGAAAATGGTTTGGTTCTTTGTTTGTTTGTAATTTGATTATTTCATTTAGCTTGTCTTTCTACTATGCTTAGCACATGGCTATAGGGATAGAAATGTTTGTAGGCAACCAAAGGTGCCAGTGTGCTTGTAGGAAGGTCGAACAGCTTAACAACACTTGTTTGTTATTTTTGAAACATGTGGGATATGGGTGGGGTTTTGGTTTCCCACAAAACATCCACTGCACACAGTGATGGTATTGTGAGGTGAGTAAGGGGGCAGGGTTGGATCTTTCCCAAACTCTCCTGACTTACTTTTGTCCCTTTGTATATGTACAACCAAGTGTCAGATTGTTGACAGGTGACACGTTGCACAAAGAGCAAACCCCTGCCGCCTTGAAAGGTCAGTGTGTATGATTTGGCGGCAGGTTGCAGATTGAAACCAAGTGAAAACCCCTCTTCTTATTCCTTTCTTTTACAAGACTGTGGTAACATGTGGTACTCACTCAGAAGCCATCCTTACCAGGACACTACAGTACATTAGGAGCAGTGGAATTCAGGAAGCTTAAGGCTTTACCATTATTATTTGGCCTTCAAATAAGTGAAAAAGTCAAAGGCCATATCTGGAGTCAGAGTCTGGTTTGCCATTTTAAGATGCTGCAATAACATGGCAGTTCTACATGGGTAGAAGAGGAACAGTTCTCTATTTAGATGTCAAGTGATTATAATGCGCTCTGAAAACACTATTAAATTCGTTTCAGGAGATTATACCCTAAAGTAAAAATAATTTATTCGATTTTTAAACCCCACTCAATACTACACACAGGCCCTTTAAGTACAGCCTGAGATAGTCTATTGTGTTTTTCTGACAAATCCACGGATAAAGAGTGGTCCCGCTATCAACCACTTACTCTGAATACATATTTTTCTTATGGTGCTATTTGGAATATAACGATTTATTTGGAATCTGAACATTAGGTTTCGCCACACGCTGTACACAGAAATCAAGACGTGTGTGATTGCTGAGCTGAATGCTAAAACATTGGTTCCCTCCAGCAACCTGCCGCTTGCTGGCAGGCAGATACATGACCCCACCGAAGCCATGAGGAAGGAGAGAGGGAGAGAACATGGCAGCCAGCCAAGTAAATGTAAGTCCTGACTGCATTTTGGTCATGGTTGGCATCGCTACATGGAAGCTGGAGATAAGATGGGAGCCAGGATTTTTGCTTAAAACTTAAAGAGGGTGGGATCGAGGGAGAGATAGACTAGAGAGGCAGAGGGAATAGGAGAGGGGAGGAGACAGAGGAAGATAAGGGAGGGACTAAAGAGAGACAGAAGGATGGAAGGAGAGAGCAGGCTTATGGGAAACAGCGAAACAAGCCGGGAGAGATATATTTAATAGAACGCGGAGATAAAGCAGGAGGATGGAAGTGTTGGTCAGGTTGTAAGAGGCTGAGTTAGCAAGAGAAAAGGAAACAGCCAGACAGATAGAGCATGTTTAAGCTGGCTGCTTTTAGCACACAGAGGATTTTGGTGCAAGTTCTAATTATCATACGTTAACTTGAGTATGATTTTAATATCAGAATGCATATTTATACCATCTTCTTTACATCAATACGAGTTGTTTTAATATATTATACCACTATATTCCCTTTATAATCAGTCATTTATCTTCCTGACAAATGGCTTGTGCCTATGACTGTAGGCACAAACATACATTTAAGAGAGAGTTGAGTAAAGGGTTGCATCGCTGAGTCGCTTTCTCCATGGAGACACTGGGACAGAGCATTTCAGTGAACAGTAGATACGGAAGCTCCCAGTGAGGCTCTCTGGTAGGAGGGTTTACTTTGAATCATGCTCATTAAAAAAACATCCAGCACTTATTTGATTTTTCGCCTCGGAAATCTCAGCCTTGTTCTTAAAATAACAAAATTCCATGGGTAAAGTGTTAAGGCCTCAGAGGTGTTGGAAAGAAGATGAGGAGAACCTCTGTATTGAGGTTTGAAATGTGTCATCTCGTCGCCCTAGGAGAGTTCAGCCTGTATTAGTGAACAGTGAGTGCTGTCTGCCAGAGACAGAAACAAGAGAAAAGAGTGTGTCCCCCCGTTATCATAGTTAATGGAGCAGCTCCAGGCTGTACATCGATATGACAATGCAGATTAGAGTTTCAGCACTACGGTTTGAAGCTTTGGAGGAAAGTTTTTCCAAAACCCTGCATGAACTTTCCAGGGCCAAACTCATAACACACATGAACTCTCAAAAATCCTTCTTATTTCCATTTAAGATGGCTGCTCTATATGAGTGAAAAGACTCTTTATAGCCTTGTTATCTTGGTGTGCAAAATAACAGCGCTGCTGGTTGTTAAGGCATGCAGAGAGTGAGAAACCATTGACAATATTGAGCAATTCCTCTGACACTCATCACAGTACCCAGACTGTAGTATCACTGCTGACATCCCTCGCTGACATTGTGACATATGTTACAGTGTTGACAGCAAATGTCATTTGCTCCCATCTATCCTCTGTGGGGGTCCAGCCAGCTCGAGCACACTGTATAAGCCGGGATCACTGCAGGGACCAAAAGGTGTGGAAGATATACGTTTTCTGATTCAACATGACCTTATGGAGTGTTTTCCCAGATGTGTGTTTAGACCTCTTTAAGACATTTAACACTCACAAAGTGTTTAACATGCTCATCTGTTTATCCATCATTTGAATACTAGCAGAATGTTATTTTGCAGTCAGGGTTGTTCTGTATCTCATTAATGAAAGCCATCAAAGGCAATACAAAAACAAAACAAAATCTGTTAATGCAATTAAGTGCACTCATTGAAATCGACTGCTGGTGCAGCTGATATTAATCTTGTTTGTCAACAACAAATGACCTTACCATCCCCATCTTGAGTGTTTAAATCAATTGACAACCTCTGTGTCCTCTGCTACGAGTGAAGCCAATAAAAAGGTGCTTACAGCTTCTCTCCAATATCCAGCAGCAGGCGACTCGACTAATAAGAAGTTCCGGTTGTATAGAAAAAGTCTTTGAGAAAATTACTCCACTTTTCACTTGATTTTTTACCTCAGTAAACCTTTTCTGGCTGGGCTTTGGTCTGAGTCGCTCGGTTTAGGTCTTCATCAATACAGCATGATGTTCACTTTGAAATGTTTGGTTCCATTAAGAGTAAATTGCAACTTTTTGGTTTGGGAACTTTAACCCTTTCACAGTGTGTTTTAAATTCCTCACACCTGGCAGTTGAATTGTTGGTGCTTGTGTCACTTCGGATAAAAAAAACAACAACAAACAAGATGGTGACGGCTAAAACTAAGACGATATCTCAAGAACCAATTGGTGGTCTCGCTGTGATTACTTCCACTTCCTTTATACAATCTTTGGTTCAAATTAAAAGCTGAATCTTTCTTTAGCAACAAGATGTCATCATGTTGTTCTTCCTCTTCTCATATATAGCATAACTAGATAGTGATGTTATATTCCAGGAAGAATCAAACAATTTATACGAGGAGAATAGTACATTTGTCTTCACAGAAAGATCACATCATTCATTGAACCATTGTTCATTTAGATCATCATTCCTTATTAACTGCACTGTTGTCAGGTAGCGCTGTTATGTATTTTGTATGTCGGTGTAGACAGGCCACAGATTGATGGTTAGATAAGACCTGAGGCAAGATGGAGCTTCCCTTGCAAGACTCCATGTTTGCCAACTCAGCCCATCTCTACCTGTCTACAAATCCTCCACCATTCTTATTGCTTTCATTTGAACAGGTGTTGGAAAAGTAGAGCATCATGTGTTACAGTTATTATCATATTGGGTATTATAAATGATATCAGTGCACACAAATATAATTGAAAGAATCATAATGTCCAATACATACAGATGATTAGGTGTGATTCAATTTCTCATGGTAATAGATGATTTCATTGATAATTGGATACAATTACATACGCACAGTAATGACTTATCAACACTGCAAGCAAAGCAATGGTATAATTAAGCTTCTAACATAATCCTCCACACTGACAGCTCACTATAATAATCCTGTGTATGTAAGTGAAGTGCGTATCTTGAGAGACAGCTGAAGTAATATGAGAGAGTTTTATAAAAACAAGTAAAAAAGGCTTTGAATCCTGCTACTATCAAATCTTATCCCAACAAATAATTAAAGCAATGACTCTCCATGCATGCTTTTAATTCCTGTGGTTTTCCAACAGAGCTAATTTGACTACCTACCTTTCTCTTGTTAAAATGCCACCAGCATGGAGCTTGTCCAGAAGCTGCGTCATATTTAGCAACATCTGTAATGTAAATCACATGACACTAACATCTGGCCATATCATCTTGGTCATGAACACCTGCTCAGTATAATGCAATATAATCCCACAGTACTGCAATAAACACTGTCTCTTTCAAGCTTACAAAGCTAGTGTTAACATTATTAAGGAGGTGTTGATTATACAAGCTGAAGTTCTGATGGAATTTACTAAGGCGTAAGTATGTTTTACTTTTGCTTCCTGTTTGACAAGGATAACATTAAAATGTTGACTTTGGGGCAGTGGAAACAAAGTGTGAAAACAAACCTGCAAATGATCACCTTTTAAGTTAATGATTTGGGTGAATTTGTTTACAAACATTTGCTAATTGCATTAATTAAGTGTGTGTGTGTGTGTGTGTGTGTGTGTGTGTGTGTGTGTGTGTGTGTGTGTGTGTGTGGTTGTGTCTGTTTTTGTCCACATGATACATTTAGTCAGAGAAAAATCTGTCCCCAATTTCTTTGTGAAATATCTTGTTATTTATGAACTACACTCAACTGTGTTCAGATGGTTCCTTATTATGTCTACTTGCTGTTTTGTGCTTGGAACCAAGTATTCAGTTGCGTTATCAAAGTTATTATATTCTCCAATAGGTTAAAATAAATGTTGAAGCCACTCATTTTGGTAATTATATTTGAGCTTAAAGTGAATGTTGTGCATCAATTTGTAAATTGAGACTTTGACTGCACACCTGTTGCTTTGGGTACTAATATTAGATATAGTAGAGTCTATTTGGACCGGTGAACAGACAGGTTTATTGGAACAACTTAGTAGGTGTCCATTATCAAGGATCAATTGACACCCCGCAGCCAGTTCAAATCGATTATTTACCCTATGGACCATGGTTTAAATATAATGTCTTGTTGCTACATTCGTGTACAAGCACCATTTGAATCCTGAAAGTACCTTGAGGCATCAGTTTTACCCGGCCATTACCCCACCAATTTTTGAAACTACCTCCATCTTGCTCTTTGAAGAACACTCAGCACCTGGTCTGCACTGCAGGAGGGGCTCAGGTGGCTCAGTGGGCTTGGAGGTCTGGGGTCCAGCGGCCTGTTAGTCCCTGGTTGGAGTGGAGAGTGAGCACCACGCAGGTTCACTGACACTCTGACTGCTTGTGTGGAGTGAACAGCCTGGTGTGGGAGTAAATCTCCCCTGTGACTGGGGTCTCTCTGTCTCCTCTTGCCTTTCTCTCACTCGTCTCAGCTGCGTAATGAGCACTGCTGGCTGAGAGACCAGAGGACAGAGAAAGAGTGAGACTGAGTCAATGCGATTGTGTGTATGCATGTGTCTCTGTGAGCGATGGCTGATTGCTTGAATATAAATGGGATGTGCTCATTCACCTAAATCAAGGCCACATGGTTGGGCCTAGAGTAAAGTGCTCGGAGCGCGATGAAGCGTTGTGCTGTATCTGCCACTCAGCTCAGGAAACAATGCCGCTGCCCTACATGAAATGCTCAGGGTAACCTTCAAATAGTCTGTTGTTATAAACTGACCTGATTTTGAAAGATTTCTTCATTTTTATTTGCATTATATTTTTGTCAAAATGGGAAAATTTGTCATATTCAGGACTCTTTTCTTTATCTCGTGTGTTTTTTGATGATTGGAGTCTGTTTGGCTTGGCGATATCCATGATGCAATTGTTGGACCCATCTGCTTCTGTATGATGATGATTTGGCTAAAGTATTTGCTCTGATATCTTATGGCCACACTGGAACCCTATACATATTCCCCAGAGGCGTATCGTTGTAAGAACAATAGCGGATTTCTTCTTTGATTGAATGTGTTTAAATCCTGAATGTACTCCCTGACAAAATGCCAATCTACCCCTGGGGTGATATTGTTTGCTAAAAACTAAAATGCCCGACTGTTTGAGAAAAGTACACAGCCTTCTTTTAGATGTAATGAATGTATCAGCTTGGGGCTGAGTGCCACAAAGACTTGAGAAGCCAAAAGGTATTGACAGGAGGCATACAAGTCAAGTTTTCTTCTTTGCCATGCCAATAATATTACTGCCAGCCATATTCTATTAATCCTTAGCTCTAAACAAATGTTTTTCTTTTCCCAAGTACTTGCTTACCTTAATCGACTATTTTCAGTTAAATAGATTGCTAACTTTAATAACTGAGTTTCTTCCAAGCAAAATGAACACTTTATGTCTGGAAAATTGCCCGCAATTATCAAAGATACAAAAAGAACCACATCTCTTGAGACTAAACCATGTTCAATGATTGGCAATGATGTACTGACAAAGTTGTGTTTCCAATACTGTGTCAAACTGAATCAGCTTCTATAAACAGCAAGGGAAAAGTGACTTTGAATAATACATCACAACATCTCAGTCCACTAACACTCGAGATGCATATGAAGTGGCAGAAATATGATAAAAGATAAAATCACACTACCATTTTTCTTATGGACAAAAACACTTTTTTTCCCTCATGTCTTTCTAAAGATATCTGTTGAAATAAATCATTCTGCAAATATTACAAGCTGCAAAACAGTTTTTGCGTATCTCAGCACAATTCAGCTTTTTCTTGCGTGGTTAAATATTGGACTCTGCATGCATAATATAGAAACTCCAGATAGAAATATGGATCTGTCATATCTGTCTCTTTCTAATTTGACAGATCGTGTGCCTATGAAACTGAGAAAAGCTGAGAGTGGTAATCTGCATATTTATGTCTTATATTGGTTCAGTCAAAGTTATGTCTTCCATACAAGAAGTCCCAATGAATGTCACAACGACAGTAAATACGTCCTACTGTATACAGGAAAAGAAATGTCCTGTCTTGTGACTTGTTTACAGTAATATGAGCAGACATTGTGATTGATTTTACAAAATAATATGTTGCATGGAATCTGTATCAATGTGGCTGATGAAGGAAAACAATCCATAAACATAGCATGTTCATATTCCCCGCATCCCACATGTCATCACGCTCACAGACTGGCCCATTCATTAATTAATTTGTATATTTATTAGGGATCAATTTAGCCTCTCTGAATATGTCTGTCTGTTTAAAGTGATGTAAATATGATGGAGATGGACACATTATCTGCCCTAGCCCTGCAAAGCAAATACTCTTCATCAAAGAAAATTAGTATCTGAGGTTGAATGATGCTTCTTCTGCTTTTTTAATCAGACTTCTGTAAAATACACATAGTTTGCAGTCGAAGCCAATTAGCCATTTGGTGAACATACACTTCTTGTAGCCCCTGGATCTAGACCTCAATCACTGCTTATATATACAGTACCTTATATTTTGTTTAGCTGGTAAAAAAAGGCAACTTTGTTGGCCTTTTACAACAGAAACACTCATTTGAGCCTGGTAAGCAGGATTAAGAATGGGTATGGTATCTACAGCTACATCTATGAAAGTTACATAAAAGTACTTTAAAAACGATTCAGAACGTGTAAATGCATTATTGCAGCAGTACAAGTTGTTGGAAATTGTAAAAAAAACGCCTCTACAAACTACTACCAATGCTTTCCTTTCACAAAACAAACCCCACACATTTAAAATAGCTAGAAGGAAATCATTCATAATAAATGTAGTTAAACAAGTCATGTCTGAATATCAGGCTCAATATGTATAGTAGTAAAACATTAAATATATTTCACTCAGATTGTCTCAATTTGAATAACCAACAACTTATGCACTCAGAATAATTTGAAGAATGCAATCATATAATAAATCTGCACATAGTTTTAATTTTTTAATTTATTAATTTATTTAACAGGGACAGTGCACATTAAGTAACATTCCTGTAAATGTGCCAGTTAGCCAAGAGGCTATTTTTCTTCTGCAGTCCCTGGACAGATTGTATAAGTCAACCTAAAACACATTTCATTTCACACAGTAGTTTATTGTATGGTGATTTGAAAAACAATGTTTCCCTCCTCAGCTTGTTGACTAAACTAGAAGACACCGACTGTATGAGCAAATGAGCTCATTTGTACTGTCAATTCACAGAATTCAGAAGTCAGTCTTATTTTTAATTCAATGATTTTGTCGACCATCTAGATTCATGGTCCAACAAAGTTGATCAAAACCACTTTATTAATTACAGACACTGGCTAATACAAGGTTGGCCCAAGCTCACAACAAGGACGTTTTCTAGATCCACCAAAGGCTCTTCAAATCATGACAAAAAAAGCTCAATGGGGAAAAGAGTCCTCATTGTATCTGTTTGCAATGCACTCTGTTTAATGAGTGTTTGCTTGCCCCCTGAAATATTTCAATGTGCATATAGTGGCTTGTATTATTCATGGAGAATTATTTGTATGAAAGGCTTTTAAACATATTTTATATTCACCGGAAAATCAAAGCTGCAGAGTGATTTATGAAAAATGTCGTTCGGCAGCAAAACGAGTTGTTTGGTGTCTCTTATACAGTAATGGAAAAACTGACTTTTTTTCATCTCTCTTTCCATTTTCTCTCTTCTCGAAAACAAACTCACCAATACAGATAATACGTTTGAATACCTCTGTCCCTTAATAAGATTTCCTGAAGATTATTCATCCATATCACTGTTGAAAAACAAAACCACAATACTGCAATTCATTTTTACTAGAAGAAAAGTGTTGTAGAACACCCTAAACATAAAACATTGTGATTTGTTTCTAGCAGGTAATGAATAGGTCTAATTTAAAAGATCTTGCACACTGAGAACGGGACAGTCATGAGTGATAGGACACAGCAAACCCACTAAAATACTGCCTTAACAATGGTCTTATAAGCAGTTTAAGTAACACTCTGAATTGGTATTCATTGCGCTATGCATCTTGGCCTTGGGTAACATTTCCAAAAGGACAGAATGAGGAGGAGTGAGCTGCAATGACCTATGCAGTAGGCCAGCTGATTGTAAATAGACATACTGCTGTTGTCCTTCACAAGAGAGGCTTTTCTCTACGGTGTAATTCATTCACGCTGTTCTCTGATTTACGAAGTGTCGCTCGCAGACAGTTGGGGTGGCTCCTTTATCTCTACCTTGTCTTGCTAAATGAATTCCAAATGGCATACTGCCCAGTTATTTGTCAGTACATTTGTTATTGCTGACAACCATACCCCCCCTTTAAACAAATATAAATCCGTGGAGAACAATCGCTGAGCAAGATACAGCGTAACCTTTTGAAATATCACACTGGCCATCGGTTTCCGTAGCAGATCATTTCCCTCTGTAGACATGGAACATGAAAATAATGGCAGCATAAG
Source organism: Gobionotothen gibberifrons (assembly GCA_943591055.1). Classification (NCBI taxonomy): domain Eukaryota; kingdom Metazoa; phylum Chordata; class Actinopteri; order Perciformes; family Nototheniidae; genus Gobionotothen; species Gobionotothen gibberifrons. The sequence goes on along the minus strand of CALSBZ010046654.1, from coordinate 2,784,358 downwards.
TCGGCCTAGAAAATACTTGGCCGTGTCTTTTGGTAATGTCAGTAATTCAAAAATATGACAGGATAAGTATGCCAGTATTATAAGACTGTTGGAGCTGCTTGGGGGTCCAGTGAAAAGTACTGCTGCCTGCTGTAGCAACAAAAGTACATTTCACATGCCACCTCCACATGACATAGGCTGACGTAGAACATTGCATATGCAGAAGATTGGGGTTGAAACAAATCTGTGGAAAATCACATTTCATTTAGAGACTCTGAGAAAGAAAAAGAAAGATGGATGAAGTGACAACTCATTTCATTTTCATACACTCTGTTGAGTACAGTTAGATGAGGTTGATGAGGAGCTGAGCTGCCTGCATGTCTGTAATTGCTTGTTGGTTTACAGAGGGTGATAATAAACTGAAACATGCTCACAGGGGGCCAAACAAACCATAAGAACATCTTACCCTTAACTGAGGCTTCCACTGATACACAAATGGGAGAGAGTAATAAGTAAAGATTGAGAAGAGTGAAACTCTTCTAAATTGAAAACAGATACAATGTAGCTAAACAATTACAGACATTTTTTTCTTGCATATATGTATTATTAGAATACTACTGTTTATGTTCATGGTCCCCAGAGGATATATCATACTGATTTTGATAACCAGATTTTTTGTTTAAAGGTCAATATTATAAAAACAATTGGATGGTTTATCTTATGATAAAATCGATACAGATATCCGCTGAGGATAGATATTCAAAATGTTGGAGTTCACCTGAAATAACATTTTGTAGATATTTTCTCATATTTGTTCAACATCTCCCGGATGTATTCAGCCTAACAGAGTCTCTATCAGCTGTCAACTCAGAGTCTAATCAATACAAATACAACTTCTATTGTTCTAGGAATGGATGCATTTGTTGTTATTTTCTAACATTTGACATGAACTAAATAATTGACAACCAAAATACATAATATATGTTTATCTGTTATGAATCATTGGCTGCAGCCCAGCTAGTGAGCAGTGTAAGCGACCACTAAATGTCAGTAATACCCATATCTTGGCTCCCTAGCATGGAGCTGAACAAATATATAAACTGGGAGCACCTAGTTTTTTTCTACAGCTAAGAGAGCTAAGTCAAAAGTATTAGTCTCAGTTAAAAGCTTGTTGAATAAAAGTCTTATTTGTCACGGATGTTACATGTATTAGTGCCATTTAAGCAGCCATTTGTTGTTGATCCATCATCGTGGACAACAATATGCTGGAGATTATTTAACACCTGTGGGATTTAAAGGATTTTTACAAGTGTAGACCGTCAGCACAACGCATAATATCAAAACAATTATATACCGATAGGGGAGATAAGGCAGCTCAAACCCTTTAGAGGCACACTTCAGGGAGCTAGGGGAGGTGGAACAAATCCTGTGGTCCGGAGGGGGGGGGGGGGTCTCAGTCTAAAGCTGCAGCCACACGAGGACGATAACGGTCGTATCCGCTACAGTTCTCTATCAGATAGATGGTTCGGCCACACGAGGCCGACAGGGAAACGCAGATAACGATAACGATAACGGGTCCCAAGGTGGGTAGATCTGCGGACGAAACGCTCTGGGGGGCCAAACAGCTACGTGTCTACGCGCCATAACGATCATTTCCTGATCACGATGACGCAATAGCCCCAGTATTTCGAGCCAAGTCCCGGTATCTCGCAGGACAGTGCACCCAGCAGGAGCTTCCAGCTAGATTTGATCGATATGGACATAAAGGCGAGTGAAGTCTAATCGGACAGGAGAGGAGACACGCAGCTCTGCATGATAACCTGCAGCTGCTTTTGGTGTATTTTGTGGCCGAAGTAAAGCGCCACTTACAGGCCCAGCATATGTATTACAGCGTCTCCAGCGGTTCGAGCTGTCTCGTGTGGACGGACACGTTTCTGGTGCCAATTGCGTGTGGATGGAAGACTTTTTTGACAACGATTTCGGTTCGTTTCCGTTATCGTCCTTGTGTGGCTGCAGCCTAAGGGGACATCATTTACGGGCGGACACAGTTGACACACAGGAGCGTGGAGAGCAGAGGCTGTGAGACAGGTTTGCAGATAACAGTCTGGAGGGCAGATGCCGTGACATTTGTTGTCAGTGGTGTGCCACTCTTTAAGCCTCGGGCTGGAACGTCATACGCTTTCTTGGTGGTTGCATCATAAAGAATCCTAGAGATGGCAGCGAGTGATCAAACACAACAACATTGCACTCACCCAAAGCCAGCACTGCTTTGATACATCTCGTATAGAAGCTGCAACATCTTATATAAGCGACAATTATTTTCTTTCTCCTCCCATCCTCTCATCACTATCACAGAATCAGGAATCAGTCTATTTAAATATGCATAAGAGACTGAAAACGGCTCAGACTGATTGATGGGACCACACTGAAACAGATACAATTAGACGTAATGAAATCCTCCAAAGCCCATGCTGTTTGCCAGTTGCTCATTGGGAGATGATTCTATTTGCCGAGGGGCTTTGGTAATGTTTGCAAACACCCAGTCAAACAAAAGAAAGGCATAATCCCCGTCTCCTTTATTGTGGGCCATTCCTCTGAATTCCATCTACCGCTTAAACAGATTTCATTTACAGCAAAACCAAATGGCAGGAACAAATTGACAGCACAGCAGGGGTGGTGAATTATTCAGCATCCTCTTGATAGGCGTTTATCAGTTCTTTTTGAGAAGCCCCCAGTCTCCTTGAGCCTTATTAGCGTGTCAAGTTTCCTAAAGTTCTGGAATTCACCCCCTCCCCTCATGAGACTACACCTTGACCTTGTCTAATGTGCAACAAAACAGAGCTGACTGCTAGCAATTCTGGGGCAGGATGTTTGGACATTCATGTATTCATCTCCAGAGGAGTTCAGATGCTGAGACGCTGGGATTTTTGTGAAAACGACTTCATGCAGGGAACAGACAGGGGCCAGCATGGTGCTCATTCTAATCCGAAGGAAATAAAAAAGAGAGTAAACAAGCTGACAGAAAAAGCCCCAATGAGACAAGGGGTACTTCTAAAAACACAACGAAACCAACAGGCTGAACGGAGAGGTTCAAAGCTGTTTTGAGGTTTCCCTGGCTCGAGTTTACCTCTAAAAGTGTGACTTTTTGCCTCAATAAATGAAATATTTTCTCTACAACTATGGTGCTGTAAAGCAGGGATTCCAAAGCTGTACCTCAGTGGTACTTCTACAGTTGCCAGAGGGTAGTTTGAAAGATGTTATATTATGACTTGTTATTATTTAAGGATTTAAATAGTTAGATAATGGAAGAATTCTGCACTGCAAGTGTTAGTGAATATTGTATGTATATGTATCTTAGACCCAATTCCAACTAAGCTGTTAAAGGAAGTTTTTCCATTTATTAACACTTCTTTATTAAATATTATGAATATGTCTTTATTATCAGGCTATGTTCCACAATCATTCAAAGTAGCAGTGATAAAACCTCTTCTTAAAAAGCACAACCTTGATCCAGAGATATTAGCCAACTATAGACCTATTTCTAATCTCTAATCTTCCGTTCCTCTCAAATACCTCATTCACACCAACGGTGTTTCAGGGCCGGTTCGGAGCTGGAGCTTGAAAAGCACCGGGTTTACCTGTTCACACCGCAGCGGAGCAGCCTCTTATACCTCAGTCACACCAACGCAACTCCGGTTCAAGCCCCGTGCTAGAGCTTTTCAGGTTCAGAACCGGTTCATCGGTTTAGCTCCGGCTCTTTTCACACAGCCCAGAGCCGTTTTTCCATCGTTGTGTACAAACTGGATAAAACGCGGGCTTCTTGTGGTTGTTCAGGAGTTGATCCCGCCCCTGAGCATCATTGCGATACACAGCCACTGAACTGATTACCCAAGATCCCAAGGTTTAGGATGGCCGAAGACACTACACTACCCATAATCCCCAGCTATCGTTTAGGACTACAGTCCCCGTGATTAATCTTCAAGCTCTGGGATTGGATGTTGGAGTGGCAGTGCGCCAAGGTTACGCCGAGCGTCAAACAGCTGTTTGAAATGGAACGAAACCACGCCAGACTATCCAAAAAAACAAAATTAACAAGGATAATCTGGTATTTTTTTGTCGATGAGTAGTGCAGATATCACTGTCAAATCAATCGACAGTAAGGAGAATACTTACTTCCGGGTGTACAATTCTCCGTTATCCAATGGGAATGGACGCTCACATTGCCTTTAACACTAGAACCGCCAGAGATTTTTTATACCTATAACCGCCACCGGGGTCAAATTGACCCCGAATTATAATGCATTGTTTTTCAAGGTAAAATGTTCTTTTATTGATAAACAAGGTATTTTGTCGGCTGTACATCAATGCCGACCAGAGGTTGCGCTCGATTTTTCTACAGGGGGGGGGAGATCATGGAGAGAGAGAGAGAGGACTGTCACCTCGCGGGAGTGTGCACAGTATATATATCTATCTATCTATCTATCTATCTATCTATAACTATCTATCTCTCTCTCTCTATCACTCTCTCTCTATCTATAACTATCTATCACTCTCTCTCTATCTATAACTATCTATCTCTCTCTCTCTATCTATCTATCTATCTATCTATCTATCTATCTCTCTCTCTCTCTATCTCTCAATCTATAAGGAACTGCAGTAGACAAAAGGCGTTGCTATAGCAACACGTCATGTTTACGTGCGAAAAGGGGTGGGGTCAATATGACCCCGCTTGGCGGAAATAGGTATAAATGGGCGATTTCTTCAATCTGACTTCATATTGACCATTTTTAACAACAGAGGGTGCTACATAACACACTTTCAGGAAAAGTCACGGACTGGGAGACTTTAATATTTTATTGAAAAAAAGTTACATACAATATAAAACAGCTCGGGGTCAAATTGACCCCGTTGGCGGTTCTAGTGTTAAGGGCAGCCGACACAAACGAATGCCGTGCTTCCATGAGCGTCAAATCCCGCCGCAGATGTGAATACATTGCAATCAGTTGAAAGCTATTTGCGTCCCTTTATGAAGCTGAAGGAGCCTCGGAGCGTCCCAACTGCACGCCACGGGACCCTGACCAAGCGTCGCTCCTGGACGTTTATGGAGTGAGAGTGTGTTGGTTTTTTCATATTAAGTTTCTGGGATTTCTACACATTGCCTATGTATGGGAAGCGAAGTCTTTAAAGAGCCCCATGTTGTATTCATTTATGCTGATGTTTCATTTCTTTGTAGTGAGGTGGTTGTTTGAAACTTGACCTAACTGTATAAAATTAGCTGTGGTGGGTGCTAACATAATCAGTCTCATGAAAATGTACAATTACAAACTATAGACTAAGGGCTTTGAACGGATGTATGGCTCTCCTTGCTTTAGTGACAATAAGTGGTCTCTGATCAGTGCATTGATATTTATATGGCGTTCCACAAGGTTTTTGTGTCTTAATAGTATTTTGAAGTGTTTCTTGACACATTTAATCAAATCCATTGCTGTTTAAAATGGTTAAATGTTATTAGACCTAATAGAGCATGGGGAAGGCCATCATACACTTCCATCATAATACATTGTCACCTTCTCAAAATAGGCACCCAACCGAAACACAATGTTTATTACAGATTTATGACTAGAAAAACTTGACACACTGCGTTGAGCTGCATTGTAAATGTATCATAAAGCCCCCAGCTTTCAGATGATATCACATCTATGCGGCATTTAATGTTGGCCTGGTATCTCCCCCTGAAGATCCGTTTCTCCTCCCCAAAAAAACTAAAAATGATTTATGGTAAGACGGGGTGGACTGGAGGAGAATTTTAATTCTTACCAATTTTGTCACTCTTGCCTCCCTTGACCTTGAGGCTCGAGGCGGTGCACTAAATCTCCTGTTTAACTATGAGAACATTTGTGGAATTGTAACCTCTGGACCTGGAGAGGAGCATTCATTCCAAACAAGCCCTCCAAGCTGTCTCTTCTGGCACTCTCAGAAACTGCCACCACTAATCAGGATACAAGCATTGTGTGGATGGGCACACTTCCTGCTGTGCCTGTTGATGCACACCGAGTGTGAGGATGTGATATAGAGACGTGGGCACAGTTTCTATGTGATCCTGTCCTTGACTGGCTGAGCATACTGTCCCTGTGAGCAAATATATACTTCTTTTTGGCCATGTGAGAAGAAAAGGTATATGTTTATCAGTTGTTGTGAGGTGGGAAATAGAGGCAACACTGTAGATTCAAATTGTAAAGACATGTCTGCTAATTATGCAGCTATCCCCCAGGCCATATTACATGAAATTGGCTCATTTAATTGCAAGTGAAGTCACGACTTATTTATTTTCTTTTGCCAGAATGCAGTGCTCAATGCATGTAGGAGTATCTTTACCCCAAGATGTTTAAAACGTATTTACCTGCATTTGCAGCTAGCTCATTTCAAAGCAGGCCCAGAGTAGTGCTTAGGCTTGTTTAGAGCGCTGGACTATTGTTGAAGGCAATTTTGTGGGAGGTGATTAAAGCAAGGTCTGACACAAATTAAAGTTAGGGTCCATTGTTAATTGCATTTTGACTCCTAACAAGGCCAAGGCTTTTGGATACCAGGCATTTTCATCAAGTCTGTTTTTGAACAGAACGGAAATGGAGGAGCAAGTCTTTAACACTCAACTCGCATAATGGACTGCAAAGGAGCTGAACGTTTAAGAATTGTCCCTTGGTCCCCCCAAGACCAAATATCTTCCCGCATTGCCTAGTAATTAAGAAGCACTGATTGCTGTTTTAATGACTTCCTTCCAGTGCTCAATGTAATGGCCTTGAGCGAGGGTAGCAGTGTGTGTGTGGGAGGGAGTCTGAGTATAAAACGCATATAGTGACAGGCTCTCGAGAGTCAAGGTGGAAGTTCTCAACCCATTATCAGACAGGATCCATTTTCATTCAGCATTCACACCTGTGCTTTCTCTCTCTCCCTCCCCACACTCTTTGAAAGAGTGATCCACAGATACATTTTGGCAACATGCCACTTACCCAGGTGGATTCCCCATATTATCTTAAAAATAAGTATTATAATAAAAAAAAAGATAAAAACAGAAAGAATCCTTTGTTTTCTAGAAATTCTCATTAACTATGTCACCTTTTATGTTCCAGAACTTGAAAAACTTAAAAATCTAACTCTGCAACTACAGTAGGACACCCATGGGTGATGATCCAGTGCAACTTTCAGACACAACACTCCTGTGTCTGATAATTGCTGTCAGACAGGCAGCATCACTTTTGTAAGGTAGCAGGAAACTTAAGGTGTTGAGCTAGAAAACAACAGAAGTAACCCAAATGCAATACACTGCTTCATTTGGTGACTTTGTGCCCGACTAGACTTCTGAAACTCAAACACGCACGCACGCACGCACGCACGCACGCACGCACGCACGAAAGCACGCACGTACGCACGCACGCATGTACGCACGCACGCACACGCACACGCACACGCACACGCACACGCACACGCACACACACACACACACACACACACACACACACACACACACACACACGCACAGCTGTTCCTACATTTGGTGTTCAGTATCTTGCAAAGACACACCCGCATAAGAACCTGATGATCGAACTGCAGAGCTAATCATCTTCTAAAGTGGACAAAGCCGTTACATTTTTCTGGTTAGATAAGTTCTGAAAAGGTCTGTGGTTAAAACAAGCCTTATATATATTTTTTTTTGGAGAGTGACAGTGTGAACTTTGAGGGGATGACATGCTTACATGGTTCCTGGCCAGATTTGAACCTTGGTCCTCCGCTCTGGAACTGAGCCCAAATACATGGGCATCCAGCTCCAGGTGATTTATACGGCAGCCTGAAGCCTAACATATTTTGTTCTACAACATTGAATACACCAGTAAGTGCCACATTCTGGAATTTCTAAGCTTTTAGGTGAGAAGGCCGGTTGCTGCCACATGGTTGTCATTAGGTATAACAAATAATCCCATTGCTTTTTTCTGTAGGCGAAACCAGGATACTTCCACGTTGGCCAACAAAAAACATGCCATCCCTAGTGCACTCAAACAAATAATGTATTATTACATTACATTGCATTTAGCTGATGCTTTTATATTATGAAATGAAATTATATTTTCATTCTGACAATAATTCAATTTGTGTCTATTGTTTTACCAGTGCTATAACACAGTACAGATCAGAAAAGGGAAAAAATCTCTGTATCAGCAGCAGGAGTTAATTTGCAGAACAATGAATGGGCATAAGTAGGGATACCAGAACCTCAAGTCAAGTAACCTGCAAAAAGATCACATAAATGATTTTAATTAAAATGTATACCATGTGGTTGGCAGTTCAACAAACAAAAATATGTAAGGAATTTCCAGATCACTGCTATCATTCAAATTGCATTGTAGCAAACATCTTTAGTTAGACACGTTTTAAAGTTGAGTTGCACCACCCTTCAATGTTACCAATCCCTTTCTTGGCTGACTGTTTAAAAAGGGATGTGAAATGAATTTGCTGCTCGCACAAAGCTGTCAAATGTAACACGCTTGCATGACACTAAAATGTGTTGACAGGTTTATGTATGCAGATTGCAACATGTTATTTTCACTTTGATTAATTAATCATACCGTTCTGAAGACTCACAAGTTTGTCATCCCTCTTTGTGCAATGTTGTTTACGTGTATCAGTTTCACATTCATCACGAGGATGAATTCATAATGAAATCACACAACCCCACCTCAAACTGCTTTAAATTAAATACCGATCAACATAAAACACTTTGATATAGTCAGTTTGGAGACATAATTGAGATTTAAATAACTACTTTTTTGCTCTCAAGAGCCTGTGACACAGAGGCGGAACATTATGCCAGTCCTGTTCTATGCTATCACCAGAGCAGTGCGGCTGAATCCTCTGAGAAGAAGCAGGAGATATTTACCCGTACTGCCGCGCTAACAACCCTGTGACAGGTTGTGTTCCACTCTGCTCGGTACATTACATTAGTGTTGATGAGCGAGGGAGTAGGGAGGCATCGGTCTGATCAGGCACAAGTTAAAGGAATTATCTGCCACTGTTTTACTTTCATTATCACAGCTCTGTCACTGGTGTTTGCTAGTGAGCGTTGTGTGCCGCTCAGTGGTGTTGGCTTATTCAAATAAATGTGCAGCCGAGGCAGAAGACGCTGCAGCTTGGCAGAAAATTAACTGCCCCCTGTAGTCTGGGACTGACCTAATGAGAGGGTATAATGCACTGTGCTGTGCCGCCTGTCATCTCTCCTGTTAGGGTCTTAGGAGCAAGGAGGTTGTAGAATCATTGGAAATGTTCAGCCTGAACATTTGAATGAGTTTTGATCAGTGATGGAAATAGTATTAGCAGAATGGAAAAATCACTGAAGATTCTGTAAAAAGAGTAAAAGTACAAATATTTTACAAGGAAAATGTTCTTAAAGCAGCACATAATATATCATTTATATATACTATTATACTGACAATGGATCAAATAACCATTACTTGAAAGTGACATGTCCATAAAAAATATATGAATCTGCAGTTCCTCTCAGCTTTATAAAGCATTTTCGTGTCTTTTAGATTATTGGTTCTGTTTTATGGGCCTCAACTTTACTGTTTTTGTTCAGTGGCATTACCTCTTAGTGTCATTTCCAGTGGAAGTCTGCTGTGTCAGATGAAAAAGAATGAAAACACTGTTCAGAACGTCCCTAAACCCAAACAGACAAAGTTAGTTGGACAACATAGCACCATAGCTAACAAAGCTATTAGCAGTTAAGAGAAAAGATTTACTCTAAAACAGAAACTAAAATGAGAGTGAATACTGGACAAGCAGTTGACAGGTGACACAGGCCAAAAAATGAATGCTAATGTTGCTCTGTGTCTGCTGAACGTGTACATTATTTGCTAATGCTTACCAGATAAGCTGTCACATAAAAGTAGTGGAGAAAGAAGCATTATACATGTAGCATAGAAAATTGCTCTGTTTTTCATTAAATTGACTGCCTAAGATAGCGAAGGATAAGTGCAATCATAGTCCCCATTGTCCAACTATTTAAAGAAGCAAAACCGGTCCAAACTGTCAATACGGTTAGATTTTCTGGCATTTTTCTGTCAACAGGAGAATGTAAAAACTGCATTTCTAATTAGAAATAAAGGATAAACAAGCTTTCCAAATATAAGCTGAATATTTCATACTCAAAATGTTAAGATTTCCAGTAATTTAGAGTTTGCTGGAGACAGATGAAAACTCTTGTCTTGCATCATTTATTTTGTAGTGTATCAGTAATAGCATAATAATACATTTATAATTAATGTAAGCCGTTATTTGCCCCCAAGTCATAAAGGAACTCTCTCTTCACTGTACGTATCTGCAAACTAAGACGACAGCACAACAATCCTGACTGCTGGAGTGTTACTTCCCTTAAGCTAAGTTTGAACTCACTAATTCATCCTATAGCTGCATGCTCAAAGATGGCCCTTCCAACCAAATCTCTTAGGACAGGTTAGCATCATAGTCAAAACATGTTTCAGTCCCCTGGAGTGAGAGTCATGATGCTGCATCGCCACTGAATCATGTATCCTCGCTGAGTGCTTAGGAAGGCGTTTCTTATTTTTGGAGCATCGTATTCCTGGAGGCGATCTGAAACTGTAATTTGCCTAACAGGATTCCCCTCAACTATCACTGAATTATCAGGGGAGCCAGAAGTCTTTGTGAGCCTGATCTATCTCTTTGTAATGTCTGCATTTTTCTTTAGCAGCCATGACTCAGTGGAATTAAACAAGACCAACCTCTGCAACACTTGTTGTCCATCTATCTGGGTCACACTGATAAGCTTAATCTGCTCCTCATACTTCTCAGGAACAGGGAAGTTGAAATGTGTCATGTGGTCTGAATACAACCGGGCGCTATGAATCTCTCAGCCCATATGCACTTTTGTTTGAATAGGCAAACACATACATAAATAAACAACCAAGCATCTCATTTATCTTATTCACTTTAAAAGCTGTAAGATGCTCTCTTTAGGTAGTCATCCACCCCTGAAATGCACCATGTGGAGGGGAAAGCTCAGCACTGCATGTTTGATGTGAATGCCCTTTTAGGGAAAAAGCTCTGGAGGTATTCATTTTTCATTCCAGCATTATGCTAGTACCTAATCTAATATTAGCAAATTAGATGACTAATGATTCATATTGGAAGTAATTGAAAATCAGTACTTTCGCTTGCCACGTTCTTTTAATCTAATCAGCAAAGTCTTCGTTTGAGTGATCGTACAAGTAAGTTTGCCTGAAACAACTTGTCTCTATCCTCTGGGCTTGCCATATTATTTGACCTGGGAGGCTGACAGGAAATGATCAGAAAGAAGCAATATAAGTTGCTGCAGGCAATGGTGTGCGCACGATTAAGGAGCACACTGAGCTTACATTTTCGACACTGTGTGAATCATATAGGGTACCAGATGAGATGGAAATGAACCTTAAGAGTCACAGGCAGACAGACGGAGAGGAGAAAAAGTGCAAAGGAGCTACAGGAAGAAAGAGGCTTTGAGAAGGAGAAAGGGAGCAAAGCAAGAGCAAACTCTGGGGTAGAGACTGCAGCACAAGCTATACTCCTGAGGGAGCCACAGAGATGGCTTGGAAGACAAATCAGGGCCACAGAGGTGACTCTGCAGCTGCACTTCTTCTCTCTCCTATAGCCACGGACATCTAACATACTACATTCCAGCGTACGCCTGTTGTGACTGGAATTCACATAACGTACCTGTTTTTATACAGAATCACTATTCATGACATACCCAGAACGGCGGGTATGCTGCAACCTTATTCCTGCATATCTTGATGAAGGGCAGAGTCAGTCAGCCTTGGCGCATTCCTCACAGAGCTGATCGAAGAATGACTTCAAGCTGTGCTGGATACATTGGAATCCTACTGGGTCCATGCTGGAGACCAGCACACACAGTGTTTGGGAGAAAACACACAACCTTACAACTAGGCCGGTATCTCGTTAGGTATGTCCATCACAAACATATTCTGGGAAGAATAGGCTTCGGTCCTGCTATAAATACACATTATCACCTCAGGGAATCGTGAATGGGGCGCTTTTACTTCACAGAATTAAAAAACGGGAAAATGTGTGGGCAGTTTGAAGTTGATGAAAGGTAAACTCCCAGCAGTAAACCTATCCGATTGCCACCCCAAGAGGAATTAGATGGTGCACTCCAAGGTGTCCTCTCCCTCTGCAGAGGATGATATGCTGCAGTTGTCAGTTCAGTATCGGAACAGAAGCTGGTGGCACAGGAACATGGGGGCTGAGCAAACAATAAGATGGAAGACACTGTTTACAAAGAGTTGTGACCTTGGCTGATATGATCGGGTCATTTTGAAAGAGAGTGATGTGGTGCAGTGTGGGCAAAAAAATGGTCATGCGTCTAGGCAGCTGTTCGGTTTGGATATCACTGTGAGCCTTTGCGGGCGTGCCCCAAAGTTGCTTCACTGCTGTTGAAATCTTGAACGTATCTTCTACCCGCCTTCTATCAGGGTATGATACATCACTAACAAGAAACAAAGAGCTGTGGCGTCCGCATCAACAACAAAGGCCACATCGAGTCAAAGACCTCAGTTACATCATTTTAAAGCCTTTGTTTAAGGACCGGTCTGATCATGTGCGCAGTGCTTTTTTTATTAAAGAAAATACAAGAAATGCGTTACAGGGCCTCAGCTCCAAGCGCAAGTTAAAAGGATGGCAAGGAAGAGTCGAGAGAAAAGGGGGCTCAGCGAAGACGAGGCTCTCACTAGTGCAGCGTGGGGAAGGAAACTGGCCCTCAGGGAGATACGGTAGTGCTGGGATGACATTTTTAGGGCAGCTGCGAGAGTTACAGATGAGTATCAGATGTTATCCATTACTCCCTGGTAAAAACATGTATGGAAACCAAAAATAATAACAACAAAGGACAATGTCAAAATGAGAGAAAGATAAAGATATAATCAGGGTTCCTCACTAAATATTGAGGTCAATCAACAATCACTGTATGCAAGGGTGGGATGAGGTTGCTTTGTATGTATGATGTTTGTTTGATTGTAATCAAAAAGATTAAATGTGTGAATAAAATCAGAGACAAGAAAATACATATTTACAACTGAATGTAAGGCACTGCAATATGTTTTTCTTTTTTTCTTGTCCTGATGTTATTTATGGCTCCCTCAACATCCATGGGGCTTGCTCTCCTGCATGAATAAACAATAGAGGTGAATAAGCAAACATTTTGGTTACACCCTGCTGTTTAAAGTTGAATATATAGAGCCAGAGCTGTCTTGTTTGTGTACTGAATGCTCTTTCACCCTTAAAACTCTTCAGCGCATAACCTTGTTCATAGCCTTTGCCTCCGTGTAACACGTAAACTGTTAATGTGCTCTCACCCGTGTTATTATTTTATGGCTCAGGGAAACAAGACCCATTTTCACTTTCTAACGTGTATTAGTTCTGAAGAGTGACCTGCTCGTGGCTGTCATAATCACTGGATATTTTGCAAATTAAACTTTGTGCAAAAATGATGGGGCAAATGTGAGTAACGCAGATTCATATTTTCTATCCCTCAGACCTAGGCTGCTCAAACGGTTTCATGCTCTCAGTCGTTTGCAGTAAATCATCTGTCACCAATACAGAGATGCAGCAATATCAATGTAATACTCATCCTCAAACATGAACTTCAAAAGTCCAAGACCCAGTGGGAAAAAGCGTCTTATTCTGACATATTTTTGACTTCAATCCCTTGTCATGTCATCGCCATTTCACTAAGTTTCTGCATTTTTATCCGGCAGGCCACTGACTCAAACAGCCGCTGTTGCCGTGCAGGCGGGCAGCATTTGAGCCAAGACACTGTGGGCTGTTCACAAGAACCTTTAACTCCCTCGGGTCTCGCTCTAAAAAGCCAAGAGACATGACCAAGAAGACGATGGACAGTTTTAATACAGCAGCACATGGCCTCAGGGGATTAGAGTGGTTACCCCTGCAGATATTATGGGTGGCGAAATGAAGCACATCTATTTCCTGCAGTCTGAACGATGACATGTGGCAACTGGGGCCTCTGATAGGGTTGCCTGTTGACTCCCACTTATTAACAGAGCAAAATGAATCCCCGTCCCCTGCATGCAAGCGAGTGAAGAGTATGGATTTTATCCTCACACTCGACGTGACTTTGATTCTTTTTTTGCTTACAGCACAACTACAGAACACTCCTGTTAAGTAAGGGATAATGTGCAGCGACGCACACATAATGTGCAGCGACGTGGTTCAATAACACCTTCATGCCGATCTAGATCCCTCCGCTTCGCGTCGGGCTCCTGATCAGCCTGTCGGTGTTCTTTTCCCCATAATGACCAAGTCGCTGCACATTATCCCGCTTATTACATGGCCACATTCTCAACAAAATAATGATATGACTCCCAATATTCATTGAAATGCTTTTATCGATTTAGAAAAAGATTTTATTGAATGAAAAAATAGTTGTATGTTGTAGTGATCAGTTATTAATACACTGGGTTACATAATTCAATCTAGGAACTACAGGCTGGGGGTATTGTTCCGCACGGACACTATTGCTTAATGTACCTCCGGGGTATATACTGTGTCCTCCTTTCTCTTGTCTTCCCGGGCTGCGACCCGACAACATGTCCTTTGCTGCTCCTGAATAAAATCCACTTTGCACCTGCGATGCACCGCCTCCGACTCCTATCTCTCTGCACTACATTGGTGACCCTGACATAAGTCTCGCGAAGTATCCGAGACTGTACCGAACACGGAAAAAACGCAGTTTTTCTCGAAATGCCGGGGATTTTTGGAGACGGACGTGGCTCGTGCGCACGGACTGAGGCTCGGTTCGCCCTCCGCGGGATGGCCGAGGACGACGCTCGTCATTTCCACGACTTCTACCTCATGGAGCTGTTTCTTCGGGACATGCGGCTGCATGTCCAGGCTGCGCAAGCTAACATGGCTAGTGTTGAGCCCCGCGCTTTAGCCGAAGAAGCTAGCCAGTTCTTCCTGGCCGCCCGGCGATTTACCCCTGAGGTGCTGGCCACTACGCGCAGCAGCACCTTCCCTGGTAGAGGCACGCCGCCTAGCAGAGGCTCCGGAGAGGTGCCGGAGAGGAGGTTTGACCTAGTCTGGTTGGCCTCGTGTGGATCCTCGCTTTTTCACCACCTCGACGGCGAGTTCGGACGTCGCCCACGCTTTCAACGGCGCCTGGGTAATGCGCTTCTGGACCCCGTCTCGCCTCGACTCTACGGTATCGGACGTCGCCCATGCCTTCATCGGCCCGTGGGTGGCGCGCTTCGGGACCCTGTCTGGCCTCTTCCCTCGCCTCGGCGGTTTTGGACGTCGCCCATGCCTTCATCGGCCCGTGGGTGGCACGCTTCTGGACCCTGTCTGGCCTCTCCTCTTACCGCGGCTCACGGTTCGCCTCGACGGCGGCGTCGGACGGCGCACCGTCTGATCCCGTCTGGCCTATCCCCTGTCCACGGCTCCTTCCTCCCGGGGATACTGCTCCTGTCCCCCGGGGACACGACTCCTTCCTCCCGAGGACTTCATGCCCGCCGCGGCTGTGCCTTCACCTGGGGGCCACCGGCCGGGATATTCACGCCCGTCCCCACGTCCCAGCACAGCGGCCCTGCTTTCTACCGGAAAAGCTGTTTTCACCCACGCTAACTTTACATGGAAGCTGCATACACGTTATCCTCATCTTTGTAAATATCTATCAAACTAGATCCTACACATCCACTGGACGTGGATTCTAAGAGTACAATATACACTTCTCGCTAGAAATCTTATCAAAAAGCATTTTAATGTCCAAACTATTCTACGATTTTCCAGAGAGGGTTATTTGTGAATAAACGAATAAACGGGAGCATGTTGTTTCTTACACAACCACTAGGGGCTACACGTTAAAACGTGACTATGGGTCGTAATGTCGTAATCTAAGCTACTTAAGGCGAGACACGGCAGGCAAAAACATCGTTTTTCATGCACTGGTCAATTTTGAGATTTTGTGCTATTTTGATTCCATAACATGTTTTCTTTCAGGCTTTTGGAAGGAAAACGTACAAAATACACATTTAAGTGTTTATTTTACTATAGTTTGTCTATTTGCGTCTGTAGATATCTCCTAAATTCACCAAAAGTTAGCATTCTAACGTAACATGAAGTACCGCGACCGCTGTTTGCTCCATGTAATCAGAGGTATCGTTGGAAAGCTCCGTCTCTCCTGCACAATCTCATCGGATCCAAATATGGTCATTTCCTTTGTATCAGCAACCAATCGTGAAGTACAAAGGGGTCTTAAACCAAGAAACGAAATCTCATTGGCTGGTGTCATTTTCTGACAACGTGATTCGTTCAGATGCGTCACGTGGTGTGCTAAATCACTTCCTGGTTAGCTTTCCGCTAGAAATTCAAATCTCAAAATGACAAAAGAACGGCGAAAAAAACTTTCACAGAGAAGACGACAACAATTGTCACTTGCACGAAGCAAGGTTATACAAAAAACAAATGACACTGATCATGAAATACCTTCACGGAGTGCTTCGAGGCGCAAGCTGTCATACAAAGAACAGGAGGGTTTAGCTAGCGCTACACTGCAATCTTTAAAGGTCGTTTTCTCAAAATGAGTTTTTTCTCCTACTCTGAGTTCGAAATCTCCACTTCAGTTGAACGTACATACACCAAACCTTCCAGTTATATTGCTATCAATATTATGAAGGCTTTTACAGAAGGGTTTGTTTATATATCATTCATAGCCTGAATTATATAACATTTTATACCTAAAAACATGGCGAAAATGGATATTTTAGGGCTGTTGACAGTATTTTCTGATTTATGGAGTGATAAAAAGAGATATCCAAAATCCCTTCTGTAAAAGCCTTAGATACTAATATGACTACAAAATGAAACAATAATTTTGAACCTGGCTTTATCCAAAGTTGAGATTTCGATTCCTGAAATGTATTCAAATATGCACATATTTAATGAGATAACGGATAATTTGCATATTTAAACATGCTATTTCAGAAAACTTGTAATACAAAAGACAATTGCATTATTGTCAGTAATTAACTGGAGACATTTCTAGCTGATATCTTTAAGTAAAAAAAAATACCCTATTCACCTGGGGTGTCTCGCCTTAAACAATCGACCTATTTGGTCGTTTTTTGTAGGAGGACAGGCTGGTACGGGCACACAAACACGGAGCCACACACCCACATAAAACAGGTCGGGACTGCATTTAAAGCATGTCTTTAAACAAAGCTTTTTCCTGCTGCATCCTCTGTCTCCCCCGGGATCAGACGGTGCATAATCAATGCCCCGCTGTTGTGCACAGCTATCACACTGCCATCACACTGCCACTGCTTCTCCTGCAGCAGCGGCTTCCTTTGCTCTAACATTCGAGACAGTGAAAAAGCAATACACACGTGTGTCCAATTAACAACTGCTCGGTTGGTTCGCCACCTTTATCTCGTTCACGCTTCCTTTGCATATTCCATCTAATCCAAGGGTAATCTGTAAATTGTCAACACCTTTCCAATTTTTGCCGACCCTCAGTTGAAGAGTTCTGCTATCTGAGTGGATTTGGGATAAGGAAGAAGGTGTGTATGGGGTCAGATTTGGGTCAATATTCTTGCGCGTAAAACAAGCTACTCACGAGCGGAAAATGTGCTTTTACACGCGCATAAAATGACCCTCGCGCGCAGATTAAACCCCAGAGTCTGTCTGCTCGCGCATGAAAAGTTTCTGACACTTTGGGGCGGAGCCACTGGACTTTGATTGACAGCGGCTAGGAAGCCCGAGGTTGCCAGGTTTGATAAATGCCTGAAATACCAAGAGCCGAGGAGTGACGGCAGCAAAATCAGTTGGACGAGATTGAATGGTCCATACAAAACTATTATATTCGTAAAGTGTACAGCTAATATATATATATATATATATATCAATTAATTATATATATATATATCAATTAATTTGATATAAAACAATGTATTTTTGAGTGACAAGGTGGTCCTTGCGAAGAATCTCATCACTATATTCCCTCAGCTGAAAGTCATTTACAACAATAGTTTTCTGAAGATTAAGTTTGTTTTAACCAAGGTATACGTTTTTTTTAGGTGTGATTATTTTTTTTATGATCTGTTCTGTCAACATTTGATGAATTAGAAAAATATTAACGTTTTTGGTAACACTTTATTTTGATAGTCCATAGTTAACACTCTATAAGTCATCAGTTGACATTTAGTAGCATGTCAACAGTGCATCAGTTGACATGTGTCAGTTGACATTCAACAGCACCGTTCAAACCGACAAGTAACTAAGCATTAGTTGATGATCAACAGATAAGCAACTAAAGCTCAGTTGACTATTACATTAAGCATTAGTTGATGATCAACAGATAAGCAATTTTAGAGTTTAGTTGAATATTACATTAAGCATTAGTTGATGATCAACAGATAAGCAACTTTAGAGTTTAGTTGACTATCTGTTGATCGTCAACTAATCTAGAGTTGACTATTAGTATACTTTTAGTAGGTTCTCCACTCAGCGTTTGTAGGCATGTGTTAGGACTATCCAATTAAAGTGAAAAACAGTTGAGAACAGTAGAAAGTCTATAACCTATCAACAGAACACATACATTCATCCACTAATGATATGCAACAGACAAGGGAATAAAGCGAAATGTTTTGCACAACTGATCACGAACACTGGATAACTGAAGTCAATACCAGGCTAAAGCACAGTAGAACAAACACTATACACAGCATATCAGAGAAAGAAAGCTTTTTTATTTTAATAATATACTACTGTACAAGTAAAAACTGAACAGTTGTTAACCACATTCAATCCTACTAAAGGACATCTAAACATAATTATTAACAGGTCGCCAAAAAACGTCCCCAAAGTAGCTTCCCAAAATGAAAAAACTCCCCCCCCCCACAACAACAACAACGCTCAATCCACATTCAGAATTACCTGACAGAAAAGGGGATGAGCTGTTTGTTGCTTTTCATTTCAGCAATCTTTTCTGCCAGTTCACCAACTATTTTCTTCTGACAGAGTTGGGCTAATTTTAAAAGTGTGGTTTTACCCTTAAAAACCACACCATGTTTTTAAATGTTAACAATTATTTTCTTAATGACATATTGTGCTAATTAAATCCTTGTAAATAAATGAATGTATTCTTGCATTTGATTTTTGAATAAAAACCATATCCACCACCTGGTACTTCCAGTAATCGTCATTGACACACAATGTGCAGATATAACACAATCAAATGTTAATTCTGGTTAAAGAAATATAACACAAAATGTGCAGAAATAACAAATGAGTGTGTTCATCTTGGTTACACATTTATGACACACAATGTGTAAAATGTGCACATTGTGTGTTAGGGGCATGTAACACATTTTGTGTGTAAAAATGATTTACACATAAATAAACACAACACGTGTTGTCCCTGAGCACACTCTGTAGGTGTGTTGAAATTCAACACATGTTGTGTCATTTTTGACACATCCCTTCTAAGAGTGTACAGCAGACAGTAGCTAGCAATTTTCGACAGATACAGCCCACTCAAAAATACATTGTTTTATATATAATTAATTGATATATATATATTAGCTGTACACTTTACGAATATAATAGTTTTTTATGGACCATTCAATCTCGTCCAATTGATTTTGCTGCCGTCACTCCTCGGCTCTTGGTAGTTCAGGCATTTATCAAACCTGGCAACCTCGGGCTTCCTGTCCGCTGTCAATCAAAGTCCAGTGGCTCCGCCCCAAATGTCAGAAACTTTTCACGCGCGAGCAGACAGACTCTGCGAGCGAGTGTGACACTCCCGCGAGCGAGCAAGAGGGCTGTCTCTCTCGCGAGCGCATAGCAGCTCGCGGGGGTTTAATCTGCGCGCGAGGGTCATTTTATGCGCGTGTAAAAGCACATTTTCCGCTCGTGAGTAGCTTGTTTTACGCGCAAGAATATTGACCCAAATCTGACTCCATAGTGTGGGAGGAAAGTACGTGGCAGTCCTAGGTGGGCCTAGGAATAATCATTTAAATGAATCACCTGAATTAAGGCCATTGCAGGGTGGTATCTCCTTAGTGGGTATTTTAGTAATGCTTTTTGATTACCAGGATTATTGTTTGTGACACCATCTTTTTTTCTGACAGTGTTATATACTTACCTTCATCTATAATAATAACAACGTACAATATCCAGGTCTATTGGGACACATACTGAACATTATATCCCTGATGATCAGCCGCAGCCTGTTTTAAATCAATCATATGAAATATTTAAAGATCTTGCTCAAACTTGTCTGCTTCTCTTTACTCCAACCTCCTCAAATAAGGTAAGTCAATAACAGACAAGGTTTTTGCTGGATTCCCATCATTATTGCACTTCATAATAAAGAGTTTTGCCTAACTGTAGATCTTTGTCTCACATCAGACTGAAATACAGCGTTTTCTTCCATGAAGTAAGCCTCAGGTTACCAGACAGCTTTCATGCATGGTGCGCACCAACATCAGACATTGTTTGCATCACGTTGCCTCTCATGTGCGCTGCTATGACACAGTGGCAATGGCACATTGGCAGTTGCAGTTTCTTTACCAACGGCAAAGCTTTTATAGTAGAGCGGTCTTATGTAACTGCAACAAAAGGGCTTTGTGCTTCTTGTGTTGTTATCTTGGATCACTGAGAAACGTCAAGGCAGATCTTCTTAATGAAGAAGCAGAAAATGTTGTTTTGTTAGTCTTTGCTTTTTAAATCTGCATGGAACAACAGTTCACTTCTATTTGGCACACAACCCTTATTTGAAGTTGAAGAAAAGGACACAATTATGCTCAGTGAATACCATGACAGTTTTCATTTTCAATATTTAATGTGACTGATGTCAAGGTCATTTTCTATAAGATAGAGTCATGGAACTGCTGATCATTTGCATTAATGATTAATCCTTCCATTACTTTTTCAATTGCTCAATTAATCTTTCAGCCTGTCAAATGTCAGGAAATTTGAAAAAATGTCCATCCATTTTCCAGAGCCCATGTGATGCGTTCAAATGGCTGGTTTTGTCACGCAAACAATGTAAGTGTAAATTCTAATAACAATTATATAAATCATTTTATTTGTAGTATTTATTGGTCTTTAAGATCCTATTGTTTTACTTTGGTGAAAGTGGATCATTTATTTTCTTTCTTTTAATAAATAGTACTTTTTAAATGCTCATGTCCTTAAAGTTATGAAAGTTATTGTTGTGCTGTTGTTTATGTAAGTTAGCTTAGAGACCTACTGCTGGGACTGGAGCCATGGAAGACAACCTTTGTTGGCTTCATGAACCACAGAGTCACTATCAAATGTCACTTTACTGAAATAAGGAGATCACCATGCAGCTAATATAGCTCTAACACTACTGTAATTAAGATGCTGTGACCAAAAAAGATAATCCTGCGAGTTAATATTTCCAAAAAGCACACTTAAAGGCATTACAATTACATGTGTCTTGAACATTAATTTGCACCTTTTTGATTTCTTGGCTGGTGGTTAGAGTTTCACACTTAGGTTTTTTTTAAATCTGAATGCTATTGAATCCAACCAAGATTTATGAGGTGACAAGAATTATGAAGTGTAAATTGGTTCTGACTGTTGATAAAGATAGTTACATGAGGTTCAAAGCTCTGACAAGCAACTGTTTTAAAAGTTAACCATTTTCTGATTCATTGTTTTTAACTAATCGGTATTAAATTATAATGAAAAATAGATTCAAGGATCTGTGTCTTTTGTACAATACCGTGTAGTTCTTTTCTTGAGGCCTGCCAGCCTCATCTTTATTCTTCTCTTTCATGCTGGCTTTCAATTATATTCCTTGAGCTTCATGACTTGAATGAACAAAGTCAAAAAACATTCAGCAAGAGCACAGAACTGTGAATGCTGCCATCGCCCTGTCATTTTCCCTCATGCTGCTTTTCAATTAAGAACTGTCAATGTCTCATATCAGCCGTAATCCCTTTAACATGCAATTGACTGAATATGCCCAGTCGATACCTTCATCCTAAATCATCGCATCTATTCTGAGGACAGCCTCTCCTGTGTTTACCTCTCACAGCGGCTTGGCCTCTGATCTTCAAATCCCTTGTTTAGCTTAAGTGGCCCTCTAGGGATCGCGGCAAGCAGAGGATGAGGAGACGGAGAGTGATGGAGCGACAGAGGGAGGCCGAGCGTGAGGCTGTAAAGACGGAGAAAGATAGATAAATGAGAAAAAGGGGAAAAAAGGATCGTTAAAAAAAGAGATATCCACAGAGGAAAGAACAGGAGAGGTAGGAAACCTTTCAGGATGAGACGGCCTTGACCCCCCCCACCCCACCACTGTCTCCTCTCCTCCTCCTCTCCCAGGCCTGATGGAATCTCCTTGGTTGAACTAATCAGGTATTCACAAAGACCGCTCTCCGACGCCCACCTCTCCTGCACTTTCTGTCATGGATGAAATGAGTAGCTTAGGTCCTTTGTGGATCACTTTTCCTGTCATATTTTGTGCACACGGCACCTTCTACTTTAACTGGGGGGTGGTTGGGATACGGTGGGAGGCGAGAGAGGGGGACAGGATATTGATCCTTGCATCTCCCCCCCCCCCCTGTAATGCATGTATATTCTTGTGGCAGAGGTAAGTCACACCTGAGTTTTAGTCATGTGGGGAAACGACAGTGGAGTGACAAGGATTTGAGGTTCTGTCGTTAGCGCACAGAGTGAGAGCGGGAAGACTTGACAGAATCTCTTTTTTCATTTTTGATGGATGAATATTGTTTTTGTTTGCATTTCATCTGCGGCTCTGCTAACTATTTCCTCCACACACCCCTAACACCCCCTCACCTTCTTACCTTCGTTCTCTTTTCGCCGTAGTTATTCTATGTGTTTTTGATCGCTCAGGAGATAGCAGCACCTGCACATCAGCTCTGCTTCTAAATGAAAAGCGATGGTATCGACAGGCACTATCGTACACAGACACCGCTGCGACAGAGCAGGCAGGGGAGAACGAGAGAAGAAAAGCAATGGGGGCAATCAATAAGGTAGTAATGAGGACTCAGATGGTATGGACATGAGAAGGGGAAATAACGTGTAGTGTGAGAGAAAGAGAAGAGAGATATGAAGGGAGCGCGAAATAGAGCGAGGAGGAAGATACCAGGCCATGCATGATGTATGGTGGGAAAAAAAGATTATGCGCATTTGTTTTTTTGTGTGTGTGTGTGTGTGTGTAATCCAACCACTGACACATAGTGGTTGGATTATTGATTGTTGTTTTCACTGTGACCCTGCAGAACCTGGCAGTCACCACAGATGTTCTGCACAGCACAGTCCGCTCCTTCATGCCCCGAGGTACAGCAACACACACACAGCACTGACATGGTGAGACCCTCCTGGGCTTTGCAGGACCGCCCTACCTGTCAAGTCTCTGCCATTCACCTGACAAATAGTCTTCAATGTCCTTCACCTAAATTGCTTTGAGTTTTAATATATGTGCATCGGTGTTACAAAGTAACTCATTATGTACACTTACAGTATGAACAGAGTTTTGTTTATTTTATTTAACCAGGTTTTGAGGAAAAGTTCCCTACTACTTTTCCAAAAATAAGTATTTTAACTAACGTTGTAATTGTGTTATGCGATATGTGTAAAAAATGAAATGTACAATGCACCCCTGGGCACAGACATTTAAGGGACCCTTAATCTTTACTAAAGGGGACTAATGAGTGTCAAAGTGTCTTCTTTATGTTACTTTGAATTCCTTTGTAATGGTTTTGCATATATTGTTGTTCATTATGCATCTCTTTCTAGTTGTTTTGAAAGTTTTTGTGGAGGTTTTGAATCTTTATTTAGTAATGTTTTTATATTGTATGTCCTGATTTCTGCCAAACGCAGGAAGTAGTCTGCCCTTTATATGCAGCAAGTCAGAAATAAGCAAGAACAGCTGGCTTTCAGGGACTTAACTCGGTCCCACTCCCATCACAAACGTACCGTTATTCCTTTATTAACTGACCACAGTCTTTACCATTAGTTTCCCTATGAGCCATATCTTAACCATACTTTATATACCGGTACATATACCAAAATATGTTCCCATCGTTAACCATTCTGTAGTTGCAATGTGTCGATATTGTACAAAGAAATACATTGTACACAATATTGTCATACTGATATTCTGTACAAACTGTGAAGTCCACTGTAACATTGTTACAAATGTAACATTTGTGATATTGGGCTACATAAATAAACATTGATTGATTGATTGATTTGAAATCTTTGACATTCAGTTTCAGAAATGTGAAGGATCTTCTTCTTGTCCATTGATATAGTTGGAAAAACACAACACTAAATGCTCCCTCATTCCTATATATAGGAGTTTAGGACAAATATTAAGATAAGATGAAAATGTTTCCAGGCGCCACAAGCGTTGAGTGAGAAAAATGTGTCCACACGATCTATGTGAATCCTTTTAACACGTGCAAATAAAGATATTGTTGCCATTATTTGGTTACTGTGATACCCGGGGCATCTGCAAGAGTCTTTCCACTCAAAAACAATTCCGTGTGAAGTAATTAAAAAGAACACAGAACAAGCCAAATGTTAATTTAACACCAGTGCAGTAATTGGTTATTTACTTTGTTTGAGAAAATCTGTGCGCACACGTATGTGTTTGCATATTTACTATGGCGCAAGGTTAAGTCTTAGTATTAAATACGTGTGGAGGCTATTGATGTATTTCCTTATTCACATTATGTGTTTGGCAAAAATCGGCTGTACATTTGCATCGACATCATTAGCTGTGATCGTAGCAGAGTGATGGTTTAGTTTGACGAGGAGTTTAGAATTGTATTCAAGACGTGCTGCTCAGGTAACAAAAGAATAAGTGTAACTTAATTTGGTCACTTGTTCAGTAGGTCATGAATCAGTCTAGGTGAATTTGATTTCAGGCACTAATTAGGTTCCTATTTCATTAATCATTCAGACCCTGATGAGTCATAGTTCTAATGCAATGTGGTAATGGTGACTCATAAACAACACAACTCATCAGAGTAACTGCAAAAATAGTTAAGAAGCACAGACAATTAAAATAGAACCTGTATGTGGCTTTAGAAATATCTTTGAAATACATTTCATCGCTGCAGTGATACAGGGCTTGCTTTGTCAGTCCTTGGAAACAAGAGACTGAATGGAAAGTAAAAAGGTTCAGGGAACCACCTTAATTCCTTCAGGGGAATCTCATCCGCTGTTGGTCAAAGAGTCAAACGTAATTCATTCACTCAGAGACTTGGTTTTCTTTGGGCATTTCAAGTGTCTGCGGCAGACTCCAGGAGTATGCTAATGAGGGCAATAATGACACCTCAGTTGCCTATACAGGCCACCTGTTCATCTCTGGAGGGGAAGTTAAAAATAAATCACTGGCCCTATCCCTTCTGCGAGCTTAGCATATGCCTCAATTTGCCTACTTAGAATTCTTATCTCCGCTTCTGTGGGAAGAACAGTGACTTTAAAGTAATAATCACAATGGTTGTATTGTACCTATATACTTTGAATATTATTGAATTTACTTGATTGAAATTAAGGGGGGCTGGCCTCCACAAAAAAGAGATGGTGGGTTTGTTCTCTACTTTGGAAAATTGCTGTAAAATATTGTACAGACATTTGTAGTGCCCCGGGGGAAAAAGACTGTAGTGATCCCCTTACTTTATCTCCATGGAAAAATATGTGCAAAACTAAAATATTCTAATCAGCTGTCCAGAAAAAAACAGAAGATAGTGCACGTACACATTGATTTGATGAAATGCTGCCAGCATAGCTCAAAGAGCAGCTGTGATAAATGTAGCACTTATTTCAAAATGAGACGTACCATTATCCTGACTTTTCTATATCCAATACAAGCCTTGACGTCACTTAATTCAAATAACCATCATGTGTCTGAAAAGAAAGAAATCTATATGCTTTTGACTCAGATCTCTTTGTTTGGTTGTTTTTGTCAGTGTTTTACTTCCAGTAACATCGCAAGATAAGGCAATTGTGTAGTGGAAAATGTGTTCCCAAAAAGTGTGTGTGTGACCCTAAACCCGGAAACAGCTATTTTGATGTTGAAAAACATTATTCTTTTTTTTAACGTCCATTTTCTTTCCATATGACGACTTAAAGGAAACACACCTTCAGTTGGAACCAATTCAGCAACACTGGCCATGACCGTGTTCTGTGATTTGCCCTTCTAATTATTGAAGTTCATGTAGAAACACATGTTTAAAACTTTAGCTTTTCAGCGTTCAAAAAGCCTTTTTAAGCTATTTGGGAGTTCTTTTCAGCACTCCAGCTCAGCCTCAAGGTAACAACTGGACTTAAACAACTTGTTTTTTGACCTGGTTGCTTGTTCTGAAAGCTAAGACGTGAAAGCAGGATAAGTAGAGCCTCACAGGACCGCTTAAGTGACCATTGACTCTTGGTCTTGTTAACCAATGATAAGTAATTGATTACAATACTCCAGGTCATTTGTGCCAAAACTGGTAACAGGACATGTCAGCCTTTGTTTTCTCTCACCACAAGAATTGTGCAACAGTTACACCTTACAGAATACATTTAAAAAAGAACCACAACCAAGATTACAACATTCATAAAGGTATCATTCTTCACAGAGTTGTTGTGTTGCATTCGGTTGGACAGACGGTCATGATGTTGAGTCCACCCCTGTATACTGTATATACAACTGTTGTTTAGATAAAAGTCTCTCTCTTTAAATAATTAGTTGTATTATATCACAGGCAGCACTGTCATAATAATGGACCCTGACTGGCATAAAACAGAAGCTTGCCTCATTCAAATGAGGCAAACCTGCTGAGTGAAGAAGATGCTGCAAATATTGGCTTTTGGCTGCATTTTTCTGTATTCTTTTAACTACTTGGTGAAGGATATTTAAGGTATAAACACACAGTTTTACAAGCATAATGTAATTATATAAGAGTCAGCATGAGACATCTTTTACCACACACTTAACGTTAATTGTGTTTTATATAAGAGATCCTCTGACTCTTTATGTTTACCACCAGCTGACTGTTCCCCCTTTCTTATCTGCAGTGATCAGTTTTAATAAAGCAGGGGCCTGTTTTCAGTCAGGTGGAACACCTTAACACCTACAGTTCAAAAAAGAAATAGAACCATACTAAAACCACGAGGAGCTGTGTATCGCACCATCTGTCATTTAAGTTCAAGATCAAGATCGTTTCTGAAATGTTTGCCCTGTCATGAAAAGCAATTTTAACGAGATACAGAAATAAATAGAACCTTGTATTGATTAGATTACCAACGACCACAGTTCTGTTGAAGGTTTTCAGACTAGACAGACTTGCACAAAGAATATTTGTTGTATATCAGCTGCATTATTGAGCCTGAATATACTGACAAAAATCCACTCAAGGAAATATGCAGAGATCATACTCCACGCTATACTGGACTACTGGACACTAAGGGACATTATGGGTTAGATTCTAGACGGACACTATTACAATAAAAAAAGTTTCTCTAGCAAATAATGTACTGTTTTAAATGAGACATTCACAGACACTATTGAAATGTAGTCTTGTCACAGATTAGCTTTTCATTCTGGTTTAAATTAATATTTCTTCAAAGCATGCATCCTGGCATGCTATATTAAAGAAAAAATAGAAACAAAAAGAGATCTTGTTTTGTTCCATAGTGAGTGTGCAGTGTTTACACATTTTCTGGAAAGATACATCTAATGAATTATCCTGAGGTCATTTAAAGTATAAAGTATTCCAAACCACATGGGCTACAACTCATTTTGAACACAGTAATGTGACAATAATATTAGTACTGTGTTTCCGCTGCATATTATGGTGAGTTTGTGTATGCAACACTTGCCTGTGTGTATATTCATTGGGAATAATTACAGGATCTGCTTTCTGTTCACTGCTTGATGTTATCTGCAAAACTCTTTTATGCATTGCTGCTGTTACCCACCTATCTCTGTGTCATCATAAGAACACACCAGAATTCAAAGGGCAAGCATTATTTTATGAACATGGTGTACATATGGTACAATATTTTGAGAACACCTGCCGTACTTCCCGATGTGTGGCTCTTATTGTTGATTTTACATTACCAACCCAAATACATCGCAGAGAAAGTAATGCTGAGTTCCAGCAACTTGGAACTCGAAAATGTCCAACCTCCACTAGAAAAAGTACAACTTCAGACGGATTGCAAAACCATCTACTTGGACTTCCCAAAGTTTTTGTTACAGGCATCACCGAACAATGGAAGCGTTGATTGTAAATGTAAAATATAACTTGGATATTATCAATCAATCAATCAATGTTTATTTATATAGCCCAATATCACAAATGTTACATTTGCCTCAGTGGTCTTCACAGTTTGTACAGAATATCAGTATGACAACACGACACCCTCTGTCCTTAGACCCTCACATCGTACAAGGAAAAACTTCCAGAGAAAAACCCACAGTTTCAAGGGGAACATGGGAGAAACCTCAGGGAGAGCAACAGAGGAGGGATCCCTCTCCCAGGACGGACAGACGTGCAATAGATGCCGTGTGTAAATCGAAAAGATAATACATTTACAACATAGGTAGTCCAAATGTTTGGAAATGCATGTGTCTATAATAAGAAGATGAATCTACGAGGATGTCAGCAATCCTGTGGGAGCCAACAGGGAAGTAGCATGATGAGAGTCAGGCAGGACCACAGTGACAGGTTCAGCCACGACTCGATGTCCAGGACTCAGATCCAGAACTCAGGATAGAGGATCCAGGACACACGACCACAGCAACAGGATCAGCCTAGACTCAGGATCCCGGCGTATATATGGACACAAAAAAGAGATTTGGGGGAAGCTGGGTTAATCGGAACATGAAAGTACACAGGTACAAACAGACAGAAAGACGGAGTAAGGTGCCCCCCCCAACAGTCGAAGCATATAGCAGCTAAACTAACGTGTCTACATGCATGCACTCCCTTAGGATAGGTTGAGGGAAAAGGGTAGCAAGTAAGAAGTAGCAAGTAAGAAGTAGGAAACAACATATTATTTGAATGCATTTGTAATAATGATATTACAATCATACATGCTACCCTAAAATCTTAAAAAATTATTCCGTAAAAAAAATGGAAGTCACAGCTTTTATTTATGTTTGGTGCCAAACACTTGGAAAACGTTGAGATCCAAAGTTGGAAAATTCCCACATTTCAGTTGTCTGGCACACCGCATGATTACCATTATACAATTAAATAACAGCCGTTGCAAAATAAATAAATATTTTAAAACTACAACCAAAATGTGTTTGTTTTCCATTTACTGGTTTAGTTCACCAGAGAGTTGGATTGGATTCCGATTAAGTAAATGGAAATGAATGAGAGAGAGGGTGAAAAGAAAACAAAAAATGTGATAAAGAATGAAACGCAATTTAATGCCAAAATGTGTTTTGGTGATAAAGTGACTGATGGGTCAATAAACTGTTGCTATACAAATTATGTCTTTAATTATTTACATTATCACTCGTCATCATCTTTGTGCCTTGTCATTGTCGTCTCGTGATATTGGAATTTTTGGAGTGTATTTCAATCAACCGTGGAAATGCTTTAAGGACTGGTGTTTTGTCCTGTCTTGTGCTGCACGTTCTTTTAAACATGTGTGTGTGTGCATCCATAAAGCCATCTGTTGTTTCTCATTCTGCTGTTTTGATGGAGCCACATACAGAGAGTTCAAATAAGAAGTCAACGGTCCATGTAGGTAATAAAAAACAAAACATAATGCACAACAGCTATGCTTGATGCCACTCAACAGTCTAAAGTGTAGAACTCAGAAAACACACATTATTATGTATTATTTATAAATAAATAAATTGTCTACCCACCAACAGAGCACAATCATAGCCAATCTCCCGCTGAATCTTCTCTCCAGTCCTAACAGAATGGTGTATCCACTTTTCATTCCTACCCTGCTGTTTCGAGCTCCTGCAAGATGAGTCACATCAAATCAAAGCCCATCAAACGTCATGCTCTTAAATGAATGGAGGTGTCATGAGTCAGATTCTTTATTATTGGGAAAGTATCACCTTTTCTCACCTTCACAAATCTGTGCACTATCTCTTCCACCGGATCCCTATCTGGCATTCAGCGGTTTACTTCAGATCGACAAAGAGACACCGACAGGGGTCATTCAATCATCAAGGGCAAACAAATTCTGCCTATCCTATCTTTGCAAGCACCAATTTGATGGTTTTCGGCTGTCTAAAGGAGGTAGGAGTGATTGGATTCAAACCATGCAGTTGATCAAGTGTAATTGAGTGGCTACGATTATTAAATGTTTTCTAAGACTTCAGGCATCATTGACTACCTCTCGTTTACCGGGTACTTCACTTTCCAGTTCATTTCTCTCTCCTCTTGTAAACCCCTTTTAAGATGTTGTTACAAAACTCCAAAAGAGATGGCAACTGACTTGCCACCAACTGAAGGTATTCACTTGCCTACCATTTTTTTTCAAATCAGTCTGGAGCAGAAGAAATTATAGTCATTGAAACTGAATGAGAAACCTTATTTCTGTGTACGGTTGCTTCACATAGTAACAAGTAAACACACCATCACCCACACCTTTGATGCACCCTTTGCACCAATCCCGAACAATATTAGTCATCGCTCAATGCTCATAGATAACTTTGTACCAAAGCCAACAGAGCTTGTTTTGGTGAGTAAAACAACTTGAAAGGAACCATCTTCTGAGATAAATCTGGTTGTAGGTTAGGACCTTATTTATGTAAGCCATGTTATCTCCATTACCAATAAAGTGCCTTACATACCAACTGTACATACAACCACATCACCCAATGTGTCTTTTGGTCGTCACCTTATTATTATTTTTTCAACAAAAGTTACCTGAATGGGTGGAGCTAGGTAGAAGACACTTTAAGCTAACTAAATGTTGAATTCATTTTCTTGAACTTAAAACACACTGAAAGATCTAAAATGAAAACATGGACAACACCGAAACTGTCAATCCCAAATTGAGCCAAGCTCTAAAGCACACATGTCAAACTCAAGGCCCGCAGGATCATTTCTAATCACTATTAGATCTGGCCCGCCGGTATATTGCACGCATACCTTCACTCAATCCTGAGGGTTTCCTCAGCTCAGAGCCCGACCCCAAACATTGATGAACTTGCACCCAAGATGAGATGCCAAGTATCTGGCTTGAACTAGCATCACAGAGCAGCACACTGAGTTTCAATGGATGTTTCCTTCTGCACTTTTTCTCTCACGACCACAGGGAATGTTTGGTTTTTTCTTTGAGGGGAATTGTTTTTTTGAAGCTGTTGTTGGCCTGTGGAAAAATATAATCATAAGAAATGACTCCGGAAAAGCTGCAGATAGAGCCATAAGAAATGAATGCAACTGATTATTTAATGTTTAATGTTGTTTTTATAGGCAATCATTTAAGCTTTGATAGTTCCAGGTTTAATATGTGGAATAAATTCATTTCAATACATTTTGCAATAAATATTGAACCAGTCCGGCCCTCGACTAGTACCAATTTTTTAATTTTGGCCCACTGTGTATTTTTTGTTCGAAACCCATGCTCTATAGCATACTTGTATCTATTTTGCTCAAAATGTGACCACAATTGACCAAAAGATAAGCGTGTTGCTTTAAAGAAGACTTAAAAATAGCACTTACCAACATAACGTAGTCAGAAAAAATGTTTACTCAGGTAAAACATCTAGTTAGAAATACAGTCATTAACTTATAGACTGTAATACAACCTGACTCATTTTTGCAATACAGTAGATGCCAATATCTCCTATGCCACAGTTTAATGTAGTCAATATTTGTTTGTCTAAAAAGAACATTGAACCATATAAATATCTAAATGACTCCCTTACAACTTTGTCTCCTTAAAAATATTGAAGTAATCAGGGCACTAAGATGTTTCTCTTTCAAACCAATAACTCAGTTTGAGTCTTTGAACCACAGAGCATTAATTTCACTTCAGAATCTGTGCAGTATTTAGTGCCTCAAGAAAAAGTTTAGTTTTTGACATTATTAACAAATGTGTATTGTGCAGAGGAACAGACTGTTATATTGTTACCTGACAGGTCAGTTTAAGGCATTTGAAAAGAAGTGGGAGGCAAAAGAAATATTGGAGAAAAATGGAGCAGTTAAGTGTGACCCGAATTCTAGCTGCTAGGAAAACGGAATCAGAGCCAAATAATGCACAGAGTGCAATGCATGTGTGGGGGTTTCTCTCATGCATCTTTGGCAAGACATACCAACAACAACAACTACTTACAAAGGTGCAGAAATACATGTTGGCCTAAGAAAAATATTCAGCAGTTTTTTTATTTTTCTACAAATGTGTAATTCAGTAATGAGCACCTCATGCTTTTAGACTACAGCGCACTTTGAACTGCTACCAGCTACTTGTTATTGTTTGTTGCTGGCCAGTTTGTGTACAGTGTTTGTTTTTTGTGTGCTAGATGGAACTGCTGCTAAGGAAACGTTTTTTTGACCTTGAAAAACTAAAACAATAAACGGAAAGACTGTACATCTTTGTAAAGATAAGGCAGATGCTAATTGTGCCCTAGTGACTATAGTAAACAATGCTATTTGCACCTGAATTACTCTATAGTCAACAACTCTAAATACACCCGATGTGAAAATAGCTATCTGTGTTGTAGCTATTTCATCCTGGTGCAAAAAGAAACTCTATAAAGATAAAGGGTGACTGATATGATAATTGTTTTATAGGATAATTTTGTGTGTCTAACATATTTAATGTAGCAGTTATGCACATTTTACTTGATTTTACCGTTGACAATGCCATGTTAATGTTGTTGCTAATGTTTACAGCCCTTATTTATTACTTATACTTCATTTTCACGCTGCAAACATACAATTTTTTTATTTGGCACAGTGTTTGATATTTGG
Organism: Gobionotothen gibberifrons; assembly: GCA_943591055.1. NCBI lineage: Eukaryota > Metazoa > Chordata > Actinopteri > Perciformes > Nototheniidae > Gobionotothen > Gobionotothen gibberifrons. Next base: position 2,751,365 of record CALSBZ010046654.1, on the reverse strand, counting down.
AGACTTCACAATAAGTTTGAAACAACTCTCTCCTTTGTTTCTGTTGTTTCAATGTAAATGTAAATGAACTCCTATCATAAGCCCTTTGTTTTAGCAAAAAAAAAAAAAAAGCCAGTTTCTGTTTACAACGGCAACAAAATAACATGATCTTGTGACACAAAAGAGCAGCAGCTAATTTAAACTATGAATCAAAGTGTGACTCATGACACTTGTGTTTTACTGCACTGAAGCACAGGAGAATAATGCCCTGCACAAAGGGTAATGTGATACAGTTAATAATGACCTCATTAGTAGGGACTGTGGAAGAATAGTCAAAGCTTATTGGCTTTATTGAAATATTATAGTGATACAGAATGAACAAAGAGGGAACATTGTACTGTATGCTTTTTTTTTTCTTTAAGGAATAATGTAAATGACTCTTGTTCTTCATACTTTATATATTTGTATATTATATTGACTCTTGCTCTGCGGAATGCTAATGCTTTGCTAAGTTTCTTCCACAAGCTGCTGGGGTGACGTGATAAAGAAGCTGCCCGTATGAGGGGTGCTTTGGTTTTTCTGCTCTGTTGACTTACCAGAATGTTATTCTGTTAACGTACTTCATGTAAATGGAAAGTGTTCTCTTGTGTCCTCTTTTGCCGTTCTCTCTCGCTGAGAATAATCCGCTGTAAAAAATGCATAATATGTGCGAAGCCTGGGGCTCTCATAACGGCTGTCAGCATAATCCACTTGATGGAAGAGGGTAATTCACCTACAATTGCAATTTACATCTGTGAACAGTCTTGCTGATTGGCATTTTGAAACATTGTGTTGGAGACAAACTATTTTAAAGTCCCATTTGGTCAACCATTTTAGAAATGGAACTCAATGAATCAGTTTTTGAAATTTCTGATTTGCTTTAAAGTGTGTCTGCAGAGCATAAGTCCTAATGGGCTGCTTAATTAGTCAAGAGTCTCAGGTGCTCTTTACACGGGAACGAAACGGGTTGTATCCGCTACTTTTCTCTTTCGTATAGCCCGTTCGTTCACACGAGGCCGTAACGGAACCGCGGAAACGGACCCCTAAAACGATAACGGGACGGAACGCTCTGGGGGGCCAAACGGCTCTGTGTGTACACCCTATACGATAATTTTCCTGATAACGATGAAGCCATAGCCCCGCCTCTCCCCACCTCTGCTGCTACTGCTACTGCTACTGACCATGCTACAGATGCAGGGTTGGGAGGGTTACTTTGTAAATGTAATCAGTTACTGATTACTGATTACATGGCTCTGAAAGTAATCCGAATACAGTTACAGTTACGTGTCTTAAAAACGTAATCAGATAACTTTTAGATTACTTTTGGATTACTTTCTTTTTCCATCACAGATAGTTATGTTTTGGTGAACAGGAGACACAAAAAGCAAAAGGAAACTGAACGTGTTTTTACTGTTTTAATGGCTTATCAAGAGCACAACTGAAACATAACATCTGAAAAAATGTAACAACATAATAAACTTTTTGGGGATGCAGCTTGGGATGTGAGGAGTGAGGGACACGGCTTAGAACGGGCGTGTCGCCTTCTGTCCTGCCAGTGTTGGCAGGACATGAATTAAAATGTCGAACTCCGACTTCATTTTAAGGACATTTCGGCCAGGGGTGTAGAGCTTTTTGTTTAAGCACCGGATCGGCAAAACAGGAGACTCTGTGCACCAGTCTGCCTTGATCTATGAATTCATGTCCGTGACACTCACAGTAGCCTATCTGCTGCCCACAGCTGTTTTATAGAAGGAAAACCTCCTTCACTTCATGACATCTCTGCAGCACCAGGAGGCAGCGGGAGGGTGAACTCAGCCTCTGAGAAGACGAGCGCGCAGTGCCTTTCACGCACCGCCTTTCACGCACCGCCTTCGCTGTGTTTACCTTCAGAATCATAAGACTAAAGAGCGACCGCAGGCTGATGTGTTTTAACCACACACACCTCTACACACACACACACGACTTAAACGCAGACTTTTGTTCCTCCATGTTTCGCTGTTATTGTTTCACTGAGCGGACCCGCCCCTTTTTTTTCAAACGGTCCCTTTTTTGGTCCATCTGCGGCGGTAAAAGTTGTTGTGCGCTGTGATGATTCGGCTGTACCTTTAATAATGAATATTAAATGTTGTGAGGAAATCTTTCCACCAATAATTCCAATAAGTAATCCAAAATGTATTCACTTCAGGTTTACGAAAGTAACTGTAATCAGATGACTCGTTTTTCAAATGTAACGCGAGCTGAATACAGTTACTTGATTTTTGTATTCTGATTACGTAACGCCGTTACATGTATTCCGTTACAACCCAACCCTGTACAGATGTTAGTGCAACATCTACAGCTCCTCTACCACAACCATCAGCAACAAGTGGACATGGAGAACTACATGAACTACATGTTGCTAAATCCACCGCGGAGAATAAACAGAAGCGCAACCAGGCAACCATGGCAACCATGGCAACCATGCTCGGGGGTCTTCTTCGCTGCTTTTGGTGTATTTTGTGGCGGAAGTACAGCGCCACTTACAGGCCCGGCATATGTACTACAGCGTATCCAGCAGGTCGAGCGGTCTCGTGTGAAGGGACACGTTTATTGAGCCGTATCCGTGTGAGTTTTTTGATATCGAATTCGGTTAGTTTGCGTTTCGTTTGTGTTTGTGTTTGCGTTCCCGTGTAAATGGGGCCTCAAATGATGCCTTGTCAGATTTCTGAGTACAATTTTGACTTTAAACAGTCCAAAGTTTCTGAAAGCTGCTCTCATCAATATTGTCACATCAATAACCCACAGATAATTATAACACAACTGCACTTGCTATATCAGAGCCATTTAGTATATTTGCTATCATTGAGCTGTATGTGAAAAAGCAGAACCAAATGGCAGTTTGCAGCACGCTTGGGAAAATAGTGAAGCTCTTTGAAGCTAAAGTGCCAGCATTTTTCCAGAGCCTTCAGTTGAAGGTGAATGTATTTACATCACACTAACATTAAACAGTTTGCTTGCTTTTGTTTTCAGTTTTTGGAGCATTGGCTTTTATCTTGCATTCATGGAAATTTGCTTAAATAGAATCAATGCAAGCAGGACACATCAGTTCATGCAATAGGTTTTCTTCTTAACACAACAACAACAACAAAGTCTGGCAATAAGTCTTCTAACTAAAGACAGCACACATATCTTAGGCTGCTGATGGTTGTGATCTTTTGTTTTGCTTTTTACTTTCCTGGGGATCATGAATTGCTCTGAAAATCATTTAAATTCACCCAGTCACTGCTGCTGTCCGTTTCAGACACTCAGAGAGAAACTGACCCCTGATTACTTGATTTGCTGTGCTTTGCTGAGCAAAGCAATCTCCTCATTACTCCTAAATTGTCAACGACATCAAAGAGGCTTTCCAGACTCTCCCGTTAAGCAGGAAAATATTCTGGTCTGGGTAATGCAGGTTTGTACTTCTATAGGGCATGATTACAATTCTAATTTACTGCACACATCTCTACGGAGGAGAACTCAATTTCATATTTCACACGTTTCATATCATCTTTTGTCACTACGAAGTGTTCAAACAATCTTGTATCTTCATCTAGCTCAATTTATTTGTCAGCAAGACAAACACACATTGAAATTCACCCCCAAATTAACACTTCCCTGGTTTACTGTCTTTCTTATGCAAATGTGATCTGATCTGAAAAGTTTGAATCAATGCGTCATTGTTTGTTTGCAGAGCAGCTCAGGCTTAGCTTTGTATTCTATGCTTGAGCCTTTTTCTGATATCACAAAGGCTGAACCTGTGTTAAAGCATTGCTGCAGGATGAACTTGTGAGCTTTTCCTTGCCACTGAACCATTCCCTGAAACTACTTATGCTCTTAGCAGGGGACCAGAGGTAAAAAGAGGTGAAGAGAATTGTAAGAGCTTTCAGTTTTGCATTGAACTCTGAGAGTTGTAAAAAGTCCCCCAAGCATGGAAGGAGACATTTGCACGCCATGGTACACGGAGGGCAATAAAGTGTCCTGTTTTGACCCCTACCATAAAGCAATGGAAAATCCCAATCATGTTTTTAAAGCAGTTTAACTTGTATTGTTTGCAACATTGACCACAAGTTAATGCCTACTTTGCTGACATTTTAAACTTCAAAACTCAAGATAACTTCCTATTTAAAATATGTTGTCACCACAAACCCTTATACACAACACAATTTTTGGAGAACCTAATGAGTGTGTGTCACAACACATTTAAAGCTGAAACAGCAGAGCGTGAGGTTTTATTATGGAATATTTTTGAGATACACTACATTATCCCTTCTTTAAGCATTTCTGTTGGGTTTCCACTCTAATTAGCTCGCGTATTTGCAGCAGTTGCTTAGTCATTTTCTTTTGAGGAATTGTGACTTTAATGTTTGTGTCATTACAGGAAACCACAACTCACGAGCTGATCATTTTTGAGAGGGCATTCATGAGTCACTAACTGAATCCCATTAAGGTAATAAATTACACAATTCCTCTTTAAGCTTACCACTTAAAATCCTGACACTGGCAAAACTGCCCGGATATTTATTTTCTACTCAGAAAGTTTTAATGCTTTGAAAGTTATTTCAGTTTAAAGCCCTGTGGATCGAAAGCAGTGTTATATCCTTAATTCTTTCCCATTTGGAAACGTCACAAAGGCCTTTAAAAGGAAACCAAATCATACTCATGAGCGTTGTTGGGAGCTTTGTTTTTTCCTGTACCTCCGGGGGATTTAAAACTACAATGTAAAAAGAGCTGTCTCCCCACATCTGCACAACTGTCACTGAGCAACGGAGTGAGGTGGAAGAGGGAACAAAAGTTAGAGGTTAGGAAACAAAAGGGTCAAAAGGAGTTTGTTTCAAAATAGCGGCAGAACATACAGGCATCACGTGGCCTGAGGAGTTTACTTAAAGACTTGTCAAAACACTGGCTAGTGAAGCATCTGAAGTGCCAGGATATCCTTACATTTGCAGTGGTTGGTTCTGGCTACGCACATTCATGAGGACACTTTCATTGGTCGACTTGCTATTTTAACTAGTCATGCAGACATTTGTGTTATTAATAAAATGCACCTTTTGATCTGGGCTTATTATTTGCAAAACACGTATTAAATAGAAAGAAGTAATCATTTTGTATAGTGCCTCATGAGAATTGTGAAATGAAACAGGTGTCTGAGCAGGGGGCAAAAGAACATTCACACTTCTCCTTCATTTAAAAAACAAGCCAAAGGTGATGTTTCTTGTGTCTCTTACCATTCATTTATTTTTCAACATGAAAGGTTTATTACAAACACAAGGCGAAACATTCTGATGTCTGATGACGGGGGCAAAAAGAAAAAAAAAACGTATTTCAATTTTCACTTTGAAGCAGGAATGCACTGATAACCGTATACAGTAATAGGGTTAACACCACAGGATGCATCAGATGTAGTGTGCAATTTGTAACAGCTACCTACTTTTGAATTGAGATTTATTTTTGGCCTTTTTCCACTTGCAAAGCCAAAGCTGAAGTGGGAACAACTTGAACACTAAAATATAATACATTTAAAGCTCATGGTCCATAGGCCACATATACAAGGTGTTTTAATTTTGTCTTAAATTATTATATATATATTTTAATATCAAAATATATTAAGAACTGAATTTAGAGCTGTATTTATGATGCCATAAATGGATCTTTAAGACTTTCACTCACAAAGCTTGGCTAATCATCTCTATTAGGACTGTGTGGTTGTGGTTTTAACACAATTTGACAGCACCAGAAGAACCCCCAACTCTAACTCAGATCAGGGGCTGTGCCCCTCTAGTTGGATAGCTCCCCGACCACTGCCAATCAGACACAATCACACAGCACCTGTCATCCGATGATGCTTCCTGGCTGTGTGGTTTTCTAAGTGGTGAGAGGCTTACATTGTGAAAATTGCCTCCTCCTCGGGGAGCTATTCAATCACTCCAGGCTCCAACCCATAACAAAACAGGCAGTCCACCCAGAGAGAAACTAATGTGTAATTTCGCCTGTTTGCCATGGAGGCCAGGAAAAGGAAAATTTTCCTCTCGGAGGCAATGATCGGTCTGCTCCCCGGGTTATGGATGCTCAAATTAGTTGATTAACTTCACAAGGACAAAATGAAACTTTTTGCTGACCAATTTATGTGATTGGTGGGAAGCCAAATGGTGTGATAGAGGAGAGATGGTTTTCGGGGCGCCACTCATCTCTTGAAATGAGACTTGTAAATGAAATCAAATTGAGGACATGCATAGGAATAACTGGCCACCACTTTGGGAGGCCATGTACACACAGACAACTCAACTTAGTGTCTTCATTAGATGGTCCGTCTGGAAAACACAGGAGATTGGCTTTGTGTGCTCTTGCATAGTGGCCATGTCATTAATTATGGATACACTTGGTAGTGATGCCACACCATGTCCGACTGACCAGAGCTGAGCAAATGACAACTAAGGTCAAAACATTAAGCTCTTCCTGCCCACATTTGTATTCTGGTCACTAACTCCAGGCCAGCCTCACAGGTATAAGGTTAGGCTAATAGATGTATTGAGCAGTATAATATGTATTCAGTTACTGGTGTGCATGGTTGAAACTTTTGTCTATTGCTACAGGGATAACAACTTGTAAAATCTAATCATGTTTTAGCTTGTATCTTTCATCATTTGAATTACAGTTATTCACATTGGCAGGAAAAGGGGAGTTAATTGACTGACTAATTTGATTAATGACATAAAAGTGAAGCCATAATATATGAACAGAAAAGCAGTTTTTATCCTATCATATGAATGAATGGAGGCTTTCAGAAGCCCTCAATTCATTTGAAACTTCAACTTCAATTTCAGCAGATTGCTAAACTGAGGTTGACCTCTACTGTTGTAATCTGAAACCTTTGCAATCCAACATGATCTCTCATTTAGCCTTTGATTCAACGTATACAAACAACATTTCTTGCTTTAGCTTCAGACCTGTGTTTGCTCACTTTGACACTTTAAACAGCCAACAAGTTCCATGGCACAGTTATTTTGATATATTCATGTTGAATTCTTTCAGCAATACCGACTCCAATAGTTTAGGAAGTCTGCATCCATCCACTTTGTTGACTCTGTTTGATGGCCACTACCATTGGTATTGAATCCCACTTAACCTTTCTCTCCACCCCCATGAGGATGATAAGCCATGCTGCCAGGTGGTGATCAGTAAGCTTTGTCATCTATTCAGCTTTCCAAGTCCCACCCTTCTTGTCCGTGAGTCACTGCCCAAAGGTAGCGAAGAGGTTCAGGTCTGCTGCCGGCTGACTGCCCACGTCTAGTGAGACAGTCGTGGAGTCATGGTCCCCCTGCTTCTCTGGGACCAAAGAGCAAAGTTCCTCCAAAGGCCAGCCCTCTGCCCTCGTCCTCTGGGACAATAGTGCCTGTCACATAAAGAGCAAAGGCAAAATCACTCTTCTTCCTGCTCTGTCGGTGTGCCTTTCATGACCATGGCTGCCTCAAAAAGACCTTCTCTTCAGACAGTTTTTGTTCTGCTTTGCTGTCCAACAGTGGCTCCCATCGCAATCATGCGTTGCATTTTTAGGTATAGCCATATCAGTAGGATAGAGTTGGCCACATTTGGCAAATTTCCTAGCACTATTACTTGCAGGCAGATCCAGGAAGAAAACTGACTGAGACGCTGACTGTCTTTAAGCCTTTAGATGATACTTGAAATGATTCTGTCACTCTGGGTCTGCCGTGTCTCTTTCAACTCTTTTTAGAACGAGCCAACTTGTAATACTGCCGCTCAGAGCGCTTTTTGTTCAAAGTATTATGCTTGAAATAAGAAGTACAGACAGGAAGTTAAGGACATGTTATGTACAGTAATGATTTAGGAATTATGACGCTATATCGCTGTACTCTTAATGAACTGACAAAGTGCATAGAGATGGATACAAGCGCAGCAGTTTTAAAGGGTTTTTAACTGTTAATAGAGGAACACATCTTTGACAATGTGCGTACATGTGACCATAGTTTACAAAATATTTGCTAAACAAATGATATGTACCTTTTAAAAATCAATTCGAAATGTCTATCCTGATCAGATTTCACAATCAGCATGAGGTTATTAAAAGGGTAGTTCAGCTTTTTAAAATTGTGCTAAAATCACTTAATTGATATCATAAATCCTGTGGTTTCTTCACAACAATCTAAATGCACCAGGGTCGGTTGGAAAGCAGCCCAATAACTACTTTTTAAAGTGGTCTCTTGTTGATATTTTGAAAGTTGAATTGACCAACAGCCCAAATGAACAGTACTAACCTGTCAAACAGACCATGATAGGTTAGATCAAACAGAAACAGGTTAGGTGTGTTCGTACTAATACACCACCCTCCACTCCTCTAACATGCATTTCATGATTGAGTTTGATGTGATCAGGTATTTCCCCAGTTCCACTAATGGGTAGCATCCGTGGGCATGTACTGTATGACCTACGCGTTCTTCACCTTTCCTCTGTAATATCATGTGATGTACAGAGACCACCCTTGTGTAAGACAGCTGTTAAACACCACCTTCTGCATGTCAGCCAGGATGGATTAGGTGTGTCAATCAGTCAATCAGGCTTGAGTGGGTTACTGCTGACCTATGGCTTAAGGATGCCTCCTTGCATAATGTACCCATGGTTCCATGGACACAGACAGCCCCCCCCCCCCTCTCCTGTCATTCTCATAGCTGCTGAGGAATTCATGCATGAGGAATACACAGAGTGAAGGTCTTACAGTTTATGGAGCTAGTTGCAACCTTATTGGCTAGTCTTGTTTCTACACATACATGGGGGCACTTTTTTCTTGAAATGACTACTCATGTGTCTTTAAAAAGGTAAAAACGATACTAGATTTGTTTCCTAAACATAACATTCTACCTTCCAATGACAATATATTTGACTATGCAATTTTGTTGTATTGGGACATTATTTGCATTAGAAAATCCTGCTCTCCTAATAGGATACATCAAGAATCTAAATCTTGAAATATGTAACATTCCCTATTCATTATGAAAGACACGGTGGCAATTAGTCACCTCAACACAATGCACACACTTTTGGCAACCTTATAAGCTTGTTGTTGTTCCACAGCCCTCAAAATGTTTAAAAAGGGAGAGAGGGAGAGGGAGAGCGAGATCGACACACACTAATCCGCCTCAGCGACTTTGGGACAAGCTTGCTTCTCCTTCAGGGGTGGTGAACATAGCTGAGAGCTGCCAGCCTGCATGCAAAAAGACAGACTGATCCCACATGAGCAGAAGAGACAAAAATGAGAGGAAAAGCAGAGCAGTGATAGTGACAGTGTAGTACAGCGCCATGTCAGAACAGAAAGGTCACATGAGCAGTGTAGGTCTAGTTAAGTAGTCATAACAGACGTGCCTTCAAAATATGTGAATTTTATGCTGCTCTTTTGACTGAGCCCCAATGATTTCCCCCCCAAAAAAAGGATTCCCATGATTCTTCACTTAGTTAGTTAGTGAGAACAAAGATATCACTGCAACACACCCCCCTCAACAGTAAGCCACTGAACATGGGTGTTTGATGCAGAGACCTCAGAAACAGCCTCAAGTGCAACTCCGACAGCTCGGAGCTCTTACCTTGTAAGCAGAAGATTATAATAATTTGTGTTGTGCTTTTTTAGGGAATTTAGAGGACACTTCAGCTATTAATGAATACATATAGCCAATTAAATATTTTCTCCATGATTTTTTTTGTTTAAAAACAAACAAACAAGACCTTCAGCCATGCATGATAAGACCTGTTGGATTGATTTGAATTACAGCTTGTTTTATTTGGGCTATGGTCACCATCCTATGACATTTATAGATATTATAAGATTTAAAATCAAATGAGCAAATACATTTTGAATTTTTTAAATTAGCAAATTAGCATTCATCCATATAAAATACAACTAGCCCTTGCAATATTCGATGAATCAGGACGAAGCACTCTATCTGCTTTATTGTGTCGTCCTACCGCACCCACCATTCCAAATCCATTATCCATTTAAGTCCTTTATTGGTGCTACAAGCTAACTCTTTTGTTGGCTAGTGCAATAATCTAGATACTGCTCTATTGAAAAGGAACAAGTACAAAAATAACATTACCTGTAAATCTGAGAAATATAAAATATAAACTCTCTTGAAAAGGCCATAGCAAAAGTGTAATATACTGTACAGCATGCATTACATTTATTTTCTGAAAACAACTAAAGATTATTAAATTAAAGATAATATTTGGAAATGAAAGTGGACCAAAGAGTGGTCAATAATGCATTCAGAGTTGTTTTTGTTAGGGAGGATATCCTCTGTTAGAATTAAATGTATACATGTCTGCCAATAACATATTAGCATTTAAAACAAAAAAGAAGACACATTAAATTGATTAACTTGATCCTGCCCTCAGTAGCCAGCCCCCTCGGCCCCCACCACCACTTCACACAGACTCCCCTTTGAAGCCTTCTAATGAGTGATTCAATAATGGATTTCTCCAAAGAAAAGAGAGAACATTTAAATGGTGAATTTTAACCAATTACTCTTTTTTATACTCTTAATATATCTGATCTTTTTCATGCTTTCCCACAAATAGAGGAACCTCTTCTGCCTCTGAGGAGCAGTCTCTTCTGAAATATTGGCTTATCATTTTGCACTATGAGGAAATAATTCAATAATAGCCATACCAGAAATCTCAATCAGAGGTCGACTGTTGTGATTATTTTGCTCACAGCTGAGCTCTCTCTCTATCTCATTACTTTTCACTGGTTACATTCAGTTTATTAATCTTGGTGTAATATCTTGAGGCATTCTGTTAGATTCATTCCGTTTATTATTGTGTTCTATGTAAACATTTTAGGAGATTAGATTTACTTTTCTTATCTTCTCCTCATTCTGTTCACATTTGGCTGCACATAGTCTTATATTGGTTTGTAGACACTACAACTTGTTTATCTCCTCGTACTGTCTCTACTTTAGTGTGAGTGTGTGTTTGTTTGGGTGGGTAGCTGTATGTGTTTGTGTGTGTGTTCATTCATTCAGGCATACACAGGCAATCTGTTTGGGCTAGATAGGCCACCTTTTACAGATTCTGTGTGTGAACTACCCTCAACTGAATCCAGCATCGGCTAACAGCTGAGCCATGTGATCAACTGGGGTCTTAGCAAACAAAAACTAATTGCCAGTCTTATCTCCTTTCAAAATGTCAAGCAGAGGATAAATCGTATCTTAACCTTATGGAATTGTTAATATTCAACTTGTCAGCATATGGAATTGAATCACAATAACTCATGTTATTTCTGGGCCATAATATCAACAGAAAGTTGTGCCTTTTGAATTCAACAATTGCTCCCTTGATACCGCTGTAGCACATTTTCAACTGAAAATGTGCCTGCTGCACCGTGTGAGGTATGTGCTGTGCAAGTTTTTATTGACTCAGGTTAAGCTATCTTTGCAAGTCAGCCTCACCACACTGCTGCTGCTCTCTGAATTAATTCAAACTCACATAAAAGAAGAGTTTATCCCGAAGCCAAAGGCGTTATCTTCACTTGTGTGGTGAATGTTACGTGTCTGCGAGCTGAGAGAACAGATCAGATCAGTGTGTTGTCATTATGATGATGGAGGTGTCACATGTCTGTCTGGCAATTCTTTCCCTGGACAAGATTAAAAAAGCTTATATTATTACAGTGTACGATACATGTCTTTGAATGTGTGAGCACTATTCTGAATAAGAAACAGATTCTCTCTTCAGAAACAGAACCAAGGACTCCTCTGCTCCCCTACTCCCCTTCCTCTCCTCTTTTTCAGCTGCCAGTGTCAACGTTCTGGATCAGTGAATGGGCCAGATGGCTGAAGAACACAGTCCCCTCTCTCTCAATTCTTCCCTCCCTCTTTCCCTCCACTACTCACACCACCGTTCCATTGAAGCCCCCCTACCAACACTTCCCATCTCTCTTTTTCATCTGTTCTCACTGTTCTATCTGTACTCACACTTTTCTGTCTCCCCCATGGCGCTGTAGCAGAGGATACACTCCTCTCAGTTGCCCAGGGCTCTGCTGTCAAGCCTTTCCCAAGCTCAACTTCCCAAGCCTGACGTCTGTGTGCCTCCTGCGTCGTCTCCCTGAGAAATGAAAGGAGCCTATACCGTCGCTTGCCTCACTCTCCTGCTCTTCATCTGCCCACTCCTCATCATCCTTCTCTTGATCTTCCATACAGCCAGACACCGATGCATTAGCATTTTTTAAGAAATAAAAAGGAGGACCAGAGGGACTATCAGCGAGCAAAAACCGACAAACCACTCCAATCCCCCACGCTGTTTTCATAACATTCATGTTTGGAGGAGTTTACTCCAACTCAGGGCTGTTGATGTTCAGTCATTTGAAGCAGAAAACAAGTTTATTTAATCCTGGCTATGCATCAAGTAGCACAAATGGCACCATATTAGCTAGGCAGGGGTGTATATAGACAATGCAGGCAATGTGGTGGCCCTTGGGGGCCGAAAGGTAGAGCTCAACCTATGTGTTGAGGGGAAAATTGGCTCTGGTCAAATGTATCAGATTGCTCCCTCTGAAACTCACTTGCATACAAAGAAGAACTAGCATGATTGATATTGATGAAGCCATTTGCTGTTTAAGTCTCATATGAAAAGGCAAAACCATCTTTGTTATGGTTTCCTTTTTAGGTAATATACTGTAGTCAGAAGCAATAATACCTTTATTTGCCTAATTCATACAAACCATTAAAGCTATACAAATGACACTGAAGAAGTCAATTGAATATGTATTTGGAATTTGTGTCATATGTACATATTATGCATGGATGATTGCTGTGTAATTTGTGGGACAATATAATCCAATTCAACATGACAACTTAGTTTTAACATGAATATGGTGTTTCATTTACCTTCACTACATGATTATCTAAACCCAAACCAAAGTGTTTGCCCAACCACTAGAGGGGTAATGTCACTTGATTAAAGTGATTTATTGTGACAGTGATTTGTCATCTTGCTGATGGGGGCATCAACGTCATAGACAAATGACAAACAATTAATTTTGATGACTTGTTGGCCAACATACAAATGCAGTAATGGCGAGTAATTTCTGTGCACAAATTATTTTAGAGGTCAATTTAAAATCATAAAACATTTAATGGAGCCTTGTCCTGTGAAGGAAGCAGTAATAATGTTGTTACATCACCTCATCATCAGTTAAACCTAACCTAGCAGGCATTTTTCAAACAGCCATTAACTGTTTACCAAAAAAACATGTTTTTATTTTTAATTTGGTCTTTCTACCTGGAGCTAGGCTTCAAAATGGACTTCGTTCAGTAAAATAGTTTCCTCTTCCTGTCCAATCTCTTAAAAACTCTTCCTTAGTTATTATTCTCACAACATTTCCCCAGACCTTTGGCATGTCACGTTGTGTTGACTGTCAGGATGTTTATTAGCCTCGGCCTATGTAAAGCAATAAAAAGCAATTGCATTAGGCATTACACAGAGGGAAATCATTAAATCATAGCTGATAATGTGGTGAGCCCAATGAATTCTAACAATCACTGCACACACCTAAGCAGCATAATGCATGTGCTGTTTGTTTGTGCTGGCATTTGGCTGTAATTATCTCAATTATTATCCCTGCTCGTTCAAACCTGACCCCTACACGAGGTCGCAGGCGAATATGAGGGTAATATTCTGGTGATGGCCCTCAGGGAATTTATTATCATAGACACCGTGCAGGTACTGTAGTGCTACATGAGCCGTCAAATCAATACTCATCATTTAGTGAAACACATATGTGAAAGGTGATAATGTCATTTTTCCATTTGGCTGCTGCCGACTCACTGCCTCGAGTATAGCCAGAACACATAAAGTGCAGCCATTAAAGTCATCTGTTCTCATAAAGAACAGAGTCAGGGCCCTTTGAGAATGGCGTAGATATGGAGCCTGTTTTTTTCTGATTTCTATCTCCTTTCTCCGTTAGAAAAGTGACTGAAGGAGGTTGTGTGTGTCTCAGTGTATGTGTACCTCATACAGATATTCTCATGTCTTAAAAGGGTGTGGGTGTATATAAGAAAAGCCAATTACAGTGTTGCAGCTCTGACAACATGACAGCTTTTCCTCCATGACATTGCAAGAAAGCCACTGTTTGCTGAAAACCTTTTTTTTTTATCAAGATCAATAACCTTCAAGGTGTAATAGCATATGCCCAGAATAAATGACGGAGCATGTGTGTATGCATGTGTAACAATCCAGAGAAGTGTGTCCCTGAGGCCTATCTATCTGGAGCTAATTACAACATGACCACAAGGCATGCTGGTCTCAGCTGGAATTGGGTTTTAATTGGACTGCCTTAATTGGTTTATTGCACTTGGAGGTAGAATTGAATGTGGTGGAAAAACCTCCTGTGAGGTGAAAACAGAGGATCTGAAAGGCAACAGCTATTGCACGGTTCTGGAGATTTTCAACCTCAGCTTGTAGGATTGTGTTATTGACTTTAGTTTGGTTCCATATGTGGCTCTTGGTAGCTTACTGTCTTTTCACAAAAAAACATTTCCGGCAAATCTCTGCACAGAGACTCAAATTACTATATAGCTGCAAAGAGCAAAAGCTGTAATTTGTTGAATAGGGTCTTATGGTAGGGGTGTGTTCCCTCCTGACTGGGTTAACACTGAAGTTAAGTGGGTAATTTAGACAATCTTCGCAGAAAGCAACGGTTAACACGGTATTACAAACCCAGCTGCTCTTCCTCCAGTGACATTTGGCCTTTTACTAACTATTACAATTAGGTTCCTGACAAATGAACCTCCATTACCTCCTCTTTACGACATCCTGTTTTACCTGCTCCTGTCTTTTGACTTCTTTGTTCATCAGTTAAAGCACACTTTAAAATGTAATAACATTCTCACACATACATAATTCCTTGGTTTAACATTGTGTACACTTAAAGAGGGCATAGTCACTCTTTTTTGACATTTGTCTTTCATAGTCAAGGCTATTAAACTAATCTAAGATGTATTCAAGTATTGTCTGGGTAGATGTTTGTAGCAATAGATACATGCAGTTACTACACACAACCTTAGTTTAAAAGAACATCAATGTGACGGAGCGGGTCACAGAGTGACTGACTCCGCCACTGACAGCCGACACACACACACACCACACACACCACACACACCACACACACACCAAACATTTCCTGCTCTCTTCCGTCAAATCAACCATGCAATTTCTTATTTATTTTACGTTTGTTAATTATGGGGAATGATTGTGTTAAGAGGTAGTTAACCTGTTTATGTTTGGGTCGGATTTTTATTTTGAAATGTGGTTTTGAGTTGATTGTGTCACCTGTTGACGGTGAGCCTGTGGGAGGGGCTATGGGTTCAAAAGGGACGGTGTTGGTTCCTTTTTTTTTTTTGGACTGTATCACTCGGAAGAATGTTGCAATGAAGGCAACAGCTGGGACGTGTTCGGGAGATGGTTGCAGAGAAGGCAACACCAGAACACGTTTACTCTGATGAGTTGGACGGCCTGTTTTGGATTTTTTATTTTGTTGTCTAACTTGTGCTGGTTCGCTATTTTTTGTTTTGCTGTTGCAAATAAAGTCTCTGGAGCTTAACCCAACCGACTAGGCCAGTGTTTGTGAACGGACAAATAGAGCCCCGTCACAATCTTAAAGGTGGGGTAGGTCATTTTGGAGAAACCAGCTCGAGTGCGCTTGAATTTGAAAATACACAGCCGGAAAAATTCTGCCACTTCCTTACAGAGCCCCTTCTCCAACACACACAAACGCGCACATGACCAATGAGGGTATGAGATAAGTTTGTGCACAGATGGAAGGCTGACAGGCAGGTAGGCCATCCAGTTACTTTAACCGGGCCGGCTAAAATGATTGGTTGTGCTTTTTACAGTACCACGGCTTCCACAGAAGACATTTTTTTATGGATTTTTTGTCAAAGCACTTAAGATATTCATTGCTATCGGGATGTTAAGAGCATTCCATGGAATATAACAAAAAGTGTATCTCGAGCCGGTTTCTCAAATGTACCTACCCCACCTTTAAATGAAGGAACACTTATTACAATTATGAAGGTTACTATACATTGTACTGTTTAATTTTGTTTCAATTATAAGTTGCAACATAAAAGTTGCAGTCATACAGTCGGCTCTGATTGACTCGAAAGAGGGGGTTATTTTGATGAACCTGCATGTGACATAGGAAGGGGAGACAAATGTTGAACGGCTAACCCTAACCTTAACACACTAAAGCTGACAGTGCAGTGCCTAATGTCATAGACTGACATGTAATAAGATGATATATGATTGGTGAGACATACTGAAAATATACATTTGTAGCTTATTTTAAGAAAACAAATTGCTGTATATGGCACTTTAAGGAGAACCTTTTAAACTCAACAATGAAGACGATAACCAAACGGATTATCAGGTACCTCGGCCAGCTTTGCTACAATCTGTGTTGCCTGCTGCCACCTGGCACACGTGACCACAGCATCTAGTTCTGCACCATTTGGCCTTGGTAGAGGCCTGTGCTCTCCGAGTGCCCTTCCATATGTATTTATAATTTATAGGCTATATGTTGTATGTCATCTCTGTTTTGTGTTTTAGACCCCCTTTGTTATTTTCACATTTTTGTTTTTATACATACAGTATTTAGGAAGCAGATCTAAGATTTTCATCCCCAACGACTGCTTCTCTGTTATTATTGTGCATGTGACAATAAATAACTTCTAACGTGATTGTGGCTATAAAGCAAAAATACAGTGGATCGCATTCATGCTCATCTAATGTTTCTGCCTGGGAGTACATTTGGCAAAATCAAGACAGACAAATAGAACTTATTCAATTCAACATTTGTTTTTTAGTCCGTTAAATGGAACATTAGCTAAAGACTTATTTTGCAGTTTCTTTCTTATTACTGTGGACGATTAGTCAAATGTATAAGACACTATGTCCCAATGGTGAAACTACTGTGCAGTTACAATTCAAGCTGATAGCAGAAACCTTTTTAAAAGTCATGTTTTTTTGTTTTTATTGTCTCAGAGAAAAATATTTTGTCGAACAGCCAGAGATACTTATTTTCAGCCATTGTGTGTTGGGACTCACTATTCCAACATTTAAAACTAAAGACTTGATCCTTTGCATCACCTACTGTAACACACACTTCTTAATGCAATGAGTTTAAGACTGCATTTTGCTCTGGGGGTCATCAAAAGTCACTTTGGGAATTGAAGGAAGTGAGGAAGAAGTGGTTCACAAAATACAAAGGCAGAAAGTGAGATTCAATCACAGCATATCTTTAGAAACACACAGCACAAAAGAGATTGATGAAGTGTAGCCCTGCTAAATTTGATCCAAAAGGTATTCCAAGAAAATGTAATTCCCTATGTCCAGATACCTGACGTGATGGTTTCTAAAGTAAATCGTTTCATCCATTTCACATCACAGACTGTATCCTCCTCAGTCGGTTTTTTATATTCCCTGGCTTTGAAGACATCAAATACTGTAAGTGTGCTATACCCAAGCCTGCTGCTGCTTCTTATAGAACATCTGCATCCCTTTCCCCAGGAATCTTTCTACATTATAATGAGCCGCAGCACGCTGGTACTTCTGTATGCAGGCATATTACTATATATGAGTAGGAAGGCCTTAAACAGAAAACTACTGTGTGTGTGTGTGTGTGTGTGTGTGTGTGTGTGTGTGTGTGTGTGTGTGTGTGTGTGTGTGTGTGTGTGTGTGTGTGTGTGTGTGTGTGTGTACATGTGAAGATAGATAGGGAGTATAACACAATTGGTGTAAACCGTTTAGTAGGGAAGCAGATAAATGAGGTGGGCTCGGCGTGTCGTGACATGTTTTCTTTATCGTTCCACCTTAATGCTATATGTCACATTAAGATTAGTGTTTGGGCAGAAATAGCAATAATGTGGGCTACAAAAACCTACATTCACAAAAACACAAGTACAAAGAAATTCAGATATTACAGGGACAAGCAATATGCAGAGTCTACTGGGAGATGTGAAAGATTTCCGGATCAAGAAATGTCACTATGACAAAGGTGTGAAGAGCAGATGTCAGGGAGGTTCTTATAAAACCAATCCATGAATCAAAATGTAACCCATGTTGCAGGATTGAAATACAAAGCCAGTTCCAGTGTCAAATAACATAGTGACTCATACAGATACAGTATGTGGGAAGTGCTCACACAAATATATTTTCTTAAATCCACTCGTAACATTCATGAACAACTCTAGTAATACACTCTGCCCTTGCAGGGTTTGTAATAAAAGAGCGAGAAAAACATAAAACCAGTGTCACTCTACTTTTAATGGAAAAGCAATCCCTTTGGCTTTTAGGAGCGATTCCAGCTGTATTTGAAGCTTCTGAGGACATACAAGACAAGGTCAGGCATCAGCTTGTGAATGGACCTTTAAGTTGTTTTGCTTAGCAATGCAGGCAACAGCAAATGTGCAGCTCTGTCCCTTCCAGTGTTTAAAATGCATGTCAAGGCTCAATAAATAGATACAAAAATTGAGACTCAACGTTGTGCAGTAAACACTTCTCCATTTAAATCCACTTTTAAGAGTTAACGAATGTGCTGGTCCACAGGTCTTTAGTGTGCAAACAGCGCACTCTCTAACCTTGAATTTCCACTCTGCCTGTAGCAAACTATGGCTTCTTTCAGGTTTAATTTACTTGAAAATATTTGAAATACTTGAATGGTCTAAATATAGTCTTGAATACTAATCCATTTGCTTTGTTCAGTGATGATACTGTGATAATGAAACTAAAGGAAGATACCACATTCGTATATGTTTTAGAGGTCACCTATTGTGAAAAATCCACTTTTTCACATCTGTTATACATAAATGTCTGTCTTCGGTGTGTTAAGAGATTTGGACATTTCAGGAAATAAGATTCTCTTTCTTTTTCTCCTGAACCACCTGTCAAACCTGTCTGACAATGAGCTAATCAGATTTGGCCATGTTGTGACCTCACAATTGTTTTTGGGTTGGGCAACCATTAGCCAATGAACAACCAAGGTAACGCACGCCCACCTTATCACCGGAATCTCCTTCTAGAGAACCATTGTGTTTTTTTTATAGATACATTACTATAAAACCCATTACCTGGAAAAACAGATGGAAACAATTTTACGCTACGAATACACAAGGTTGTAGCCAAAATCATGGCTTCAAGCATAATGTGGAGTGAAAACACTGCAGACCACTGAGTGTTAGCTCTACATTGGTCATCTGTACAAACCTGTAATATTGAAATAACCAAGCTAAGATTAGCAAATGCAACCATTGCACCCAGAATGCAATTCATCAACAGAACATGTGCAGCGAAGAGCCATGTTTTCTTGAGCATCTATCATCTTCAGCAGAAGCACTTCCCTCATCTTTTGAGGAACGGGGCCTTACAGCTGTGACCTGTAGACTGAGTTTCCAAGATGGCGCCTGTGTCGGCTCGCCGCTCCCTCAGCTCTCTGCCTTTAGCGATCCTACTTTTGTTTTATGTATGTCAGAATGTCTCTGCTCTGCTCTGCTACGATCGCCAAGCCCTCCTCCACCTCAGACCCTCATTGGAGTGTATACTGCTGCCCAAACCTACATCTGGCAACCATAACTCGTCCCCCCCCCCCCTCTACTGTCGGATATCCCAAACTACCTGCGCCGGTTCCCCTGCATCCTGCCTCGCCGAAAGCGCTTTAGACGACGGGGAAATCGTGGTGGTGCACTGGTCCATCTTAAGGCATACCTGACGGCTTCTTCTGGGACTTATCCACACCTCGGATGTCATGGCCCTCCCGCTGCACGCCAGGTGAGGGATCGATGGATTCGCCCTGTCTTTCCGGAGCTGTGTCCTCTGCTGGGCCCGCTGCCAGCTCCGCCTGTCCGTCCGACTAATCCCAGCCCGCGCGGCGTCCAACATGCACATCTTCGTCCGCTGAGACGCACTACACCTTCGGCCGGCCCGGAGCAAAAACTTTGCATGGCTCTGCTAAATGCTAGGTCGATAGCAAACAAAACATTCCTGCTAAATGACTTCTTCACCTCTCGTGATCTGGATTGTATGTTTCTGACGGAGACCTGGATCCACGCTGGCGAGTATACACCGTTCTCTGAACTTCTTCCTCCTGACTGTACATTCTTCAGCTCCCCCCCGCACCACCGGCCATGGTGGGGGAATAGCATCAGTGTTTAGAGCTAGCCTCCAATGCCGATTGCTTCACCCTGTAACTAGCTATGCTAGCTTTGAGTTGCAGCTTTTTGAACTTAACCCGGCCTCGCCTATACTCTGCGCAGTCATCTATCGTCCGCCAAAGTGCAATAAGGATTTCATAAATGACTTTGCTGACTTTCTGTCCGGGATCATGGTGAAATATGATCGTGTTTTGATTTGCGGAGACTTCAATGTCCATGTGTGTTGCGAGTCCAAACCTCTGGTTAGGGATTTTTTAAATCTCCTCGATTCATTCGGTCTCATTCAGTCCGTAGCTGGCCCAACACACGAAAAAGGACACACTTTAGATTTAGTATTATCGTTTGGACTGTCTGTATCTGTGGATGAAATCAGTGTAACAACGCGTATCTCCAAAAACAGCCATAAACCTCAGGTTCTTTTTAATGTCCTCAACTCTATTATTAATCCCTGTGATGCTTCTCCTATTGTGCCATCGACTACTCTCTGTGATAAGTTCCTTACATTTTTTATCGAAAAAGTATCTGCTCTTAGGCTAGCCCACACTAGTGCTACCCCAGATCCTGCTCCTTTCCTGTGCCCTGCTGTCCTCGACCACTTTGAGCCTGTGTCCCTCTCTTCTCTCTCGGATGTGGTCAAGCACCTGCGGCCGACAAACTGCAGCTCAGATAGCATTCC
>CALSBZ010046654.1:2711152-2723332 GCA_943591055.1 Gobionotothen gibberifrons | reverse complement strand
CCCGGGGGCAAGGCAGAGTCCATGGAGGGGGTCTCGGGCGGACGGCCTGGGGGCAAGGCAGAGTTTGAGGAGGGGGTCTTAGGCGGAGAGGGGACCCTGCACGGAACATGGGCCGGCGCCAGCGGGACCCCCGACGGAGCAAGGGCCGGTGTCGGCAGGACCAGAGGAGGGGCTGGAGAGGGGACTAGAGAAGGGACTAGAGAAGGGACTAAAGAAGGGACTTGGGAAGGGACTAGAGGAGGGACTAGGGAAGGGACTAGAGATGGGACTAGGGAAGGGACTAGAGATGGGTCTAGAGAAGGGACTAGGAAAGGAACCAGAGGAGGGACTGGAGAGGGGACCAGAGAGGGGACTAGAGAAGGGACTAGAGAAGGGACTAGAGAAGGGACTAAAGAAGGGACTTGGGAAGGGACTAGAGGAGGGACTAGGGAAGGGACTATGGCTGCTGGGGCCAGAACTGGTGCCGGGACCATGGCTGCTGGGGCCGGAACCAGGGCCAGAACCATGGCTGTAATTATGCCGTTACAAGGTTACAAAGTTGTATTTATCATCTGAATTTGCCTAAACAAGTTTAATATTCTGAAAGCCAAGCCTTTGTTTAATTGAAATCAGATGAAAACAAACTTTAACGGACCCTGCCGTGTTATATATGATTACTATACACCTTACATTCATAATTTCAGCCGGAGGGAGGGGGAGCTGCGCTGCAGAACAGCGGAGTGGCGAGGGAGAGCTGTCATCTTCCCTTTACAAGCTTCAAAAATGTATTTATCGTGTGATTTTGGAAATAAAAGTTTCATATTCTGAAAGCCAAGACTTTGTTTATTTAAAATCAAACAAAACACCCGAACCCCGAAAAAATAGTTTTTTACGCAAATCCACATTTATTTTGAAATGAGCCGTTGCGACTTCCGACTGATTTCGATAGAGCGGGTCACAAATACAGGGAGGGGTAATCACGAGATGAGAAACAGCCGGGCAGGGAAGGAGAAACACAAGGGCAACAGGTGAACACAATCAGACAATTAGACACACCAGGGAAACTAACGACAGGGAGGAAAACACAGGGAGAAGGACCAGACAGCAAAATAACCCCACATACACACACCCTCCCGGTCCTCCCGATGGCCAGTCGGTGGCTGCCGGTGAGCGTGGAAGTGTGGTCTGCCACAAGCGGGCAGCAGGAGCGGGGCTGTCAGCATCAGCTTGTGGATGGTATTTTAAACTCGATGCGCTCTGAAACTACGGGGCAGCGGAGGACAAAAAATACATGCGTTAATCGCGTTAAAATAATTACTGCCGTTAATTTTATTATTTTAATAATAATAACATTTTTTTTTAAAATATATATATATGCGCTTATTTTTTTTTTTTCATTTTTTTTTTCATGTTATTGCTCGAAGTGGAGTGGATAGAGATGAGTTTTCAGTCTGCGCCGGAAGATGTGTAATGTGAGCTCATTCCACCATTTTGGAGCCAGGATAGCAAACCGACGTGTTTTTGACAAGCCCCCAGGAATTGTGCCGGACTCTGAGGAAAATATTCGTTGTGTCCAAACGGCGGTTGGATAATTTTTTTTTAACAAAATAAACTATCCAGTATGAACATTTGTATAGCCCTTATTAAAAACATTAGCTCCTCAAGTAACATGTGCTAATAACGTTATTCTGAGAGTTATTTTCCTTGGCATTATGAACGTGCATCTGAGAGTGGGAGCTCGGGGGGCGGGGCTTAAGGTGAGACTCAACTGCGCATGCTCTATGAGCGCACATACGGGTACTTCGGCTCTGACAGCCAGGCATGATGGGTAATCTGTGACGTTTCGCTCTCTCAAAAGTTGGGCCATTTTGTCCTCATGCGCCAATGAGGAGCTCTCATAGGAAAGAACGAGACCCCGCCTCCCACGCTGTATCCAGTTCTTATTATACATCCATGGTTTTTGCTGATGGAAACTTGGGTCCCCCTCGCAGTGAGGGTGCAGCGAGCCGTTTGGCTGATGCAGAGCGGAGTGCACATGCTGGGGTGTATGGTTTAACCCTGTCCTGGATGTAGGAAGGGCCAGATCCATTCACAGCATGGTACGTAAGTACCAGTGTCTTGAAGTGGATTCTAGCAGTTACTGGAAGCCAGTGAAGGGAGCGGAGGAGCGGTGTGGTGTGGGAAAATGTAGGAAGGTTGAAGACCTGACGAGCCGCTGCATTCTGGATGAGCTGCAGAGGTCGGATGGCACATGCAGGTAGACCAGCCAGGAGGGAGTTGCAGTAGTCTAGGAGTCAGATGACGAGAGCCTGGACCAGAACCTGCGTTGCTTTCTGTGTCAGGAGGGGACGTATCCAGACAATATAAGATTAGCGTTGCAGCTGGATTTTGGACCCACATTTTCCAATGCAATATGTCAAATGTTACCTAAAATAGATGCCACTTCAAAGGGAATACAACCGCCTTTTATGGAGCTTTTGAACCCTGTAAGTTTTGAGGATCAAAGTGCAGACGTGCTGTCTAATAAAAAGAAATACTCTTCTTCTTGGTTTGGGGAAACTTTTCTGAGTGAATTTACTGTAAGACTCGACAGCAAGTGGATTGCAATGTCAAGCTGTATTGGCCCAGCAATGTGTTATACTATTGCCTTCCCTCAAAGAGAGTTTGAAATGGATAAATATATAAATGTCACACACAGGATTACTGTGGAAGAAATTGATGTTTTTGGACACCAATGACACTTAATTGTCTCTCCGGACACACAAAAAATACACCCTATTAAAGGTGCGTTGTGTAACATGGACAAAAAATAATGCTTATTTTTTACGGCGTAGTCAACTTTCTTTACTCATTTTATACATTTGATGTAGGTTATAAAACTCTACAGACAGCTTGGCAGGCATCTGATATAACTAAGAGGCCTTGATAGAGAGTTCAAGGTAGGAGTAACATTTTATTCCCTTTGAATTCCTTGCAAAGCAAAATTGCAGACAGTTTAAACCACTTACTAAACATTCTATAACCATTTGCCCAAGGCTCTTTCAGTATGTCCCACCATTAGCACAAAATGCTTTGTAATAAGGGATTCAACTCTGGTGGATAAGTGATTTACCCTGTCATGATCATCTTTTGTGGGAGCAAGAAAAAAAGGTAAAGAAAAAGGCTCGTCTGAGTAATTTAAAGCTGTGTCCTAGAAGTGAGAGATTGGATATATGATGTCGATTACACAAACTGAGACCCTTTTATGTGACCCTCGTACAGCCGGCGAGACGCTACTTTATCACCTTGTGGCACAACAGGGCTGGTGGGCTCTGCTGGCAAATGTACAGTCAGTGCCAGTATACCCCTTGCTATTCATTAAGCTAATATATTCCACCATGCAGCAAGGAGCCGGCCCTGATGTGCCTCTACACAAACACCCTGACCTGAATCTCCCCCTCAGTCTGACACATCCATTACCCTTACCCCACCAGTTCAGTCATCAACTCTGCCAGCATATGGCGGGGCATATGCATCATGGCGTTGTTTACAAGACGGAGGTTGGGTGATGCCGTTGGTGTTACACTGCAAGCAAATAACGGCGTAATATCTCGAGCCTGCCAGGATTATCTGTTAATTTATGTGCAGTGGTCTGTTCAATCTGTTACCTTCAACAAACAATGGCATGCATTTAAAATGGCTACCTGATATCAGCGTGCTTGAAATAGTTTCTGAATATGTTTTAAATTAGTTACATTCCTGAAAAGCTATTTCACCACAATATTTATACCCATAGTTGGGACTTTTTCCGTTGGTTTTCTGACTCCCTCCACCTCAATCCTTCTGCGTATTGCCTCACAGTGTTTTCTCACCAATTATTTATGAATTCCAATTCATAATGCATTCTTAGGTGACTGTTACTCGTTGGATTCCCACAGAGAGATGAATGCATTGGTTTACTGGCTGGTCATATTCATCATCATGCAAGACAGTCCCAGTGCTGGCTTGGAGAACCGGAGAGATAGAATGATGGCAGAGCAAACTGGAGCCAGGGCTGGGGAAAAGCCTGTGCATGAATCTTGATCTGACTGATGCGCAGTATTACTGCAGATTATGATATTTCTTGCATAACATCCTCAGAGGTATTGAGTAATATGCAGTAAAAATCCACACAAGCTGATTTAAGCTGATAAGAAGTTTGTGTGATTTATTTCAAAGATTCTGGGCTCACGATATGGTTTCCTCTTTGGAGCCATAAACAAGCCTTTGGCCAGGTCCCATGAGTCATCGAAATCATCTTTTCATATAGAAGGGATTGTCTACCAGCCTATTGCTTGTGTGCGTGTGTTTGTATGAGAGATTGGGCTTATTGATTGTAACTGATAGTATTACATTATGTGTTGAAATGCATCAGAGGCCCATTATGCAGAGGGTGTTTGTTGTATGTCTTCTGAATTTCTCTATGGTTATTGACATTTTTATGTATCAGAAATGATGCTGCTGTGAGAAAAAAAACATATTTGATAACATTGAAATTTAAATGTCCACCCCTCAGCAAAGAGCCTCTATTACTTCTACAGCCTTGACAATAAGGCTTTGACAGCTTAGCGCTGTGGGTGGAATTTATCAAATGAATACCGTACAATTACTAATGCAAAAATGATGTGACGGCAATGCATTAATGCTCTTTTAAAGATTTGGCTTGTGCATAGCAGATTTCTGCATGTGAAGGACTTGAATAAAACAGGACATGTCTATTTTGACACATTTAAAAAGGAGCATAATGGTGTTTTAACCTCTTCAGTTTACATTATTTCTGACCATTTACCAAGGCCTCCTATATTTTTTATATTCTATAATTTCTTATTTATCGTGTTGAATGCTTTTCTTTCTTCCCAGACAGCCCATAGTTTGAATTTATATCCATTTCCTTTGAATATAAACTTGAAAGCGCTTAAAACTGAACTTAATCAAGAGCGTTTCTAGACATTTTATATTAGGAACTTACAACTTGAGATGCCTCAAAAGCTTTGTTGCAATCAATAGGAAAACAAACAAAGATGTTGTGGTCAACTTGGTTGTTTGTTGTATCTGAAGGGTTATTGTTCAGTAGGTCAATGCTGTAATAGTGACACTGTTTTTACCTTCTGTGTCTGTGTACTGGTTTTGTGGCTGCGATAATGTAATAACAATGCAATTCAGGAAACTTTACAGATGTTTTAAGATAAAAATTAAGGTAAGTAAAAAATGGGCGTGGTCTGTGTAAGGGGGTAGGAAGATGGGTAGGAAGTTGGTTAGGCTGAGGGAAGAATCTATTTGCCTCCCTTCTTTAGACCTTGCCTGATTTGTCTTCCTGGCTGGTGAGATCCCATAGGTGTTTTGTATATCCTGCTGTCAGGCTCCCTGACAGCCCTTTCTCATTGATGACATTTTGACTTGTCATAATAGAAAAAAGCACAGGTGTAAGAAGTAACATTATCTCCATTCTTTTCAAGACAGTGAGCCAGCATGCAGAATACCTGACCCTGAAACACAAGCAGCTGAAATCCATTCATCATTCATTTAATTATTCACACCTGCACTTTTCCTGCTGCGAAATGTCAAATGTCATCGGAAAAAGGCTTGTCTGAGAGCCTGCTATTCCCTTCCTGCCCCGCAGGCAATAGTTCTTAGTGTTTACTGCCTCCACCCATCACCTGACTCCCACACACACCTGCACACCTGCTACTAATCCCCTTAGCAGCTTCCCAGCTGTCCTTTTTGCTTCACCAGATTGTCTATTGTGCAATGTGCTGTAACGTCTGCATGTTGTGACCATTTGCTTCTTTTCTCCCTGCCTATTATGCCACATTAGATTTAAAGTTCCAGGTCGGTTGGAGAAGACGCATTGCCTTGAAGTTTGGAGGTGGAGAGTCCCAGGGTACATCTAAGATCTTTCACAGACTTTTGGGGAGGAAGAACAAATTTGTTTTGAAATAAGGTGAATCATTTGCATAGATTTGAAAATATGAAATCCAGCTAATATCAATATATAGTAGGTCTTATTTACTTATTCAGTGAATGGGATTTAATGTGACTTTAACAAAAAAGCTTAAAAATAAGGAAAACATGTTTGATGAAGTGTTCACTGTACTAATACCAAGCTTGTTTACAAGTCATTTTTTATGCTGTTTGCCTAAATGGCGAACAGTACGCTCTGAGGATGTAGAAAACCTCATTCATCAAACATAAAACATACTGTAGGTTTGAAAAATGAATGTCAGGCATGGTAAGCATGTACAAGTTGTGCTAACATGAGTAAAACATTCATAACCATGGGCCATATATTACCTGAGACATTTGAATGTATGGAGGTAAAAGCTGTTTCATGTCTGGCATTTCTCATTTGTGGTAGGTCTGCAGAGGTCACACAACAGGAGTGTCACTTTAATGTATTCATGAGCAAAGCATATAACATGAACTGAAGCCAATATGAATTGTCAACGACCTTTGTAGGGGTCAAAACAGGAACAGGAACTCTTCATGCTTACATCACAAATTTAAATGACGTATCCATGTTTTAGTTTCGGATACGTTTCACTATAACTTGAACCTATGCATGGATGCAAATGGATCATATGCAGACTGTCGTGCTCCAGTGAAGCCTAGATTCTTGCAGTTGGCAGAAAAACACACGCTGTTCCGATGTCTGCCTCAAAATAAAAGTGTTTACATAATGAATGTTCGATCTTGTGAAGGAACTACAAACTACAGGAAGTAATTTAATACTATGAAATCTTTGTTCAGAAACATATCCCCCATAGCATTTCAGGGTGGTATAATTGTTGACACAACTGTATAGTGCAGTGGTTCTCAAACTTTTTCTGTCATTCCCCACTTTGAACAGGTGGGCCTTTTCAAGCCCCACCTGTTCCTCATCGCTCCAATAAAATGGTAGGCCAAGCTTAAAATTGTCAAATGTATCGTTCTATAACAGGGGTCTCCAACCTCTTTTAGGATGAGAGCTATACTTTCAAAAAATAAAACAAGTCGTGAGCTACTTTTACTCCTCTTTTTTGTTTTTTTGCAGTGTATATATTTAGCACATTTTAACATTATTATATGCTGACCTTTAACCTTTGTGTGCTGTTTGAGTCTGTGGGACCCGTTTTCAGTGTTTACTAAAATAAAATGTATGCAATTTAATTATTTTAACCTGCTTTATTTGGTGGTGGACGTCACATCCTCTAGGGGGGTCCGGGGGCATGCACCCCCAGGAAGATTTTTTTTAAATGTTGAAGTTAAATGCATCAATCTGGTGCACTTTGAGCTAGGGCTGCTCAATTAATCGTATTTTAATCGCAATTACGATTTTGGCTTGCAACGATTATGAAAACAACATAATCTAAATAAAACGATTTCTTTCTTTTTTTTTAAATAGGTTTTTCAGTTGAATTATACTTAAAGTTCAGGGTAATTAACTGTTAAAAACATACTTTTCAAATTATTTTCTTCAATAAATTGATGTTTTCAAAGTAAATAGTTAATCGTTTTTAACAATCGTGATATCAATTATTGACCCAAATAATCGAGATTATGATTTTTGCCATAATCGAGCAGCCCTACTTTGAGCACAACATGAATTTATGGAAACAGCTCTCAACACTCAGATGAAAGGGAGCTGTATACTTTTCAATAATCCAAACATCTTCAGAATATGATCACAACCATAAACAAATCATTTAAACTTGTTTATTCTTAATTTATGTTAGTTAGCATTCTTTCTTTTTCGTTATGCATATTTTAATAATCCCTCCCCTTTTAAACTTTTTATAGTACACATTGGAATGATTTCTTACTATTTTTTACAACTTTATTAAATAGATACAGTAAAGGTGTGCTCTCTCTCTTGCTCTCTCGCTCTCTCTCTCTCTCACTCCACATTGCTTTTCTTCCCAACTGCAACGCTGTTGTGTGTGTCTGTGAGAGCGTTTCACACAAAATGAGAGATTTTTACCAGTCTGTCTCTGAGGGCCTAAAATATTCTACAAAATAATATTTAAAAACATTAAAACAAATTATATTTTTCTTTATATATTTAAAAAATATATGTTTTCAGTAATATTTGTCATTAGTTTTACCAAAAATAACTTGATAACATTTTGATTTGATTGATTAGAAATAAATCCTTTGAATCTGCCTATTCAGTTTCTGTTTGAATGTGAAGGGTTAAATGAAAGAAGCTCGTCTGGTCTCTGCGAGGTGAAGACAGGAGCTGTTGGACGTCCAGCTATGAATTCACAGAGGGCCCGCTATAGTAACTGAACGAGAGAGTAATGTCAAATGACAGTGCAATTGACCAATCATATCTTCCCTCTAAATGGGTGGGCTTTATTATCGCGGACTTTATGACAAGTTCCACCCGCTGTGAAACGTTTCTTGTTTCCATAGAAACAACAACTGTCAACAGCGTAAACTCGCCTTCAAAATAAAAGCATGCCAAATTACACTTAAGACATACAACTGCAACAAAAGTAACAAACACAATGCAATATCCTTTTCAATGTCAAAGAACACAAATTGGGTTATTTACAGGTGTTGTTTTGTGTGGTAGAGGGTCGCTTTCATTGATGCGTTTTGCACCCCGGGCCGTTGTTTTGACATTCCACCAGTGAAAAAAAAAAAAAAAAGGAAAAATGAAAAAAAAAAAAAAATTTATAAAAAAAAAAAATTATTCTTTTTTTTCCTTTTTTTTCGCGACCCACCTATCACATCTCTGCGCCCCACCAGTGGGGCGCGCCCCACACTTTGAGAAACGCTGGTATAGTGACATCCCGAATGCTTAGGTTTTACGAAGAGCACAGCGACTACCAACATTACAGGAAACACTGCATTTATTTTGTACAGTTGTCGACCATAACTTACACTGATAGACTGACTTAAGGATAGCTGCCCATAGCTACTGGGGATATCCTCTTGGTGTTTTAGATAAGTGATGATGAAGCATTTTTTTGTGCCGTGAATCGAGCCCTCATTTTCTCCCTTTTCACAGTGTGTGGTCTGTTTTTTGGCCGACATGCCATTTATATTGCAGATTTATTTTACGTCATCCTGTATTTTCTGCTTTTTAAATAATTATTTTGGTATAGCAAATGAGTATTACAAAAATAAAAAAGGCTTCAAAGAAAAGTGCCAAGATGTGGATGCTCGTACAGTAACACTTTGGGGTATCTTTGGCACCAGTTGACCTATTTACACACAGCCCCAGCGGCTCTGTTAAATAGAATTATACATGACTCTGATGAAATGGTACACTAGTTAGCTCAAAGGATTAGCTTCTATTCATCTCTTTTTAAACAGTGTTACTTGTCCACATGCATATCTTCGCTTCACAAGTCAGCTTTTGGCAACAAGCTTCCCTTCGTGCTCTGCCTCATCATCGGTGCTCCAGTCATTTGAATGCAAAGTCAGATCTCCAGCATAATCAGATACTCTCTGATTTGTTTTTAGATTAAGTTCAGGAATCATATGGTGTTTGCACAGTGACTCTGTTATGATTTGAATGCAGTCAAGCTGGTGATTAAGGTCCCTCCAATATTGTGTGACACAATATGTTAAGTTCACAGAACATAATGCTTATTATTTTTGAAACACCACGTAAAGCCCCCTTTCTGAGCTGCAAAAGTGACACGAAAATCAAAGGAATCATGAAATAAAACCCTCTTTAGCATCAGGTAATCATTTTAATCCGATGTTCAATTTATACTTATCCTGGTTTTGATCATATTTGGAATACAGTGTTGGACTGTGGGTGGACTTTTAATTCACATTCATATATACTTACTGTATCATATCAATGTGCTGGTTTATTCTCACCTGTCTGTGTCTAAGCGTCTCTTGACATCTAAGCCAGTCCATTCTGCACCAACTAAGGTACTTCAACATTTTCAAATTCACACTCTGCTAAACGTAACACTCTGTGCTTCTTTGATTATATTTGTCTGCAACCTCCGGGTCTCTAATGGCCAGCAGAGGGGGATTCCACTGGTTGCACTTTTTTTTTAGATTGTATCGAGGTCCATCAGAAACAGTTTCCTGAGGTTTATGGTCACTAGTTTTAAGTCAATCAAATCTTCACTACATGCACTACTAGCATGATGTGATGAATGAAGTTCTTTTTTTAGAGTAAAATAGATGACCAAGGGCTTAAGGGCATCCCACATGGCCTTGTTCAGATTGGATGCTAGCCTGTTTTTGTCTTAGAACTTAAACCCTTTCATGATGTGCTATCATTTCATTAAAGTAATTGCAACAATTTGTTCACCTTAAAATTATTTGTTCAATTGAACTTTGCTCCACCCTCTCCTGTCATTCATGATTCCAAAAAACATTTTAACTTTAACTTTATGTTTATTGCACAGGCAATGTATTCAATGTCTGTAATTTTTGGTTGGGTTGATTAGCATTAACCTTGGTGGTCGACATAATATAAGGTGCATATATTCATTTGGGAAAGTTATATTTCCCATTTCAGAGGAAAACTAGCTTTATTTTCTTTGGCATTGCTGGCCCCTCAAATGAAACAAGATGAGACCAGAGAGCAGTCGAGAAGTCTTTATGAAATGTTTTCTGTGCCCTGACATTTCCAGTGAATGGACTCGCACACAGGCTATTTCTTCTGAATGCCATAATATGCCAAGAGCATTAGGTCTTATAGATAAGTGAACCCAGACCGCAGTGTTTTTTTTACAGTATTGCCTACCCAGTGTAAGATGTGACATATTGAGAAATCAATTGTGGTTACAACCCAAAACAGCTTTAAGGAGCCTGCTTACTGGAAATAAATTGCTGCGTGTTGAATTTTTAATAAGACAAACAGACAAACACTGCCTGCTAAAAGCAAGAAACAGTCCCTTGTAAGAAAATTCTAACTGTTCATGACCTCCTATATTCACCAGGGGTTCAGCTTGGACTGTATTTCCTTTAGTAGATTCAGCACTCGTCTTCCAACAACTCAGTGGAAGATATGAGTTGTCAAAGACGCTAAATGAGAGTGGCAGTTTGTTGGACATTTGCCTTTCAGACTACTGCCTGAAAGTACTCTCTCTCCTCCAGCTGAAGGTTAAAGTCTTCAGAGATCAGCGGGAGAAGCTGGGGCACAGCAGGTAACAGCGCACACCCGTTTAAACCATTCTGAGCCATGCTTGCTAATTAGTCCACAGCTGCGATGCTCCTGGGAAAACAGACATCCATTTCCTGGTTCTCCCCTGCAGACTGCCGAGACTATTAGGACAGACTACAGTGCTATGGCTGACCAGCTTCCTCTGTAGCTATTACCAAAGAAAACAGGATATTATGATGAAGCCCACTTTTGTTAAATATCTATTTTTTTATAAATAAACAGTAATTTATAGGAACGTTAGAGTTAAAAATGCTCCTGTTCCCATTATATATGAGGCAAATAGAAAGTTTGCTCACAATGGCATGAAACTAGCATGAGCGGGAAGCTGTGACCATGGACTGGAGATTCATCAGATGGGGGTCCCAGGAGCGGAGTAAATCCCCCATAGCTTGGCAAATTTAGCAAAATAGGGAGAGAATTAACTTCAAGCATGAATGGTGGGGCTTAATGATTTCCAGGCACTGAGGACATTTTGTTTGGTGTGATAAGTGAGAGCTGTTGTTTGACTTTGTCAAAGCAAAGCTAAAGCCCTGTATCTACACAGCTTCCATTATCCTCCTGCATGTGTTCACAAGACAATTCAATCATCTTTAAAGGAAAGCAAAGCATCATCAACATAAAAGGCTCCTTTCAGGGTTAAAATAATATGGTATTTAGGTACTGAACATATTTCTTAAGTACAAATTAGATATTGGCAAAAGAAAAGGGAATTATTTAAATAGTAAACGTTTCCTGCAGAGTTGTTGTCCTCTATGCAGCTATAAGTTGTTTTAAGTTTCTAGTGCCTCGTGGACATGAGGATGCACATGCTTATGCTTTATAAAGATGACATAAACAGTTTACTGGTTTGACACTATTTCACAGTTGACATAATGATGCAAAGATAAGGACACATTTCACGGCCAGCAGCATAATTATGGACTTAACCCTTGTATGGTATTCGGGTCTGTGGGACCCGTTTTCATTATTTGGCCAAAGACAAATGATATGATAAATTATTTTTTCAAACCCACATTCAATGGCCTTGGCTCATTTTCTGTGAAGAACATATATCAGAACAC
>CALSBZ010046654.1:2673675-2696152 GCA_943591055.1 Gobionotothen gibberifrons | reverse complement strand
TGCTTTTGTTTGCTCGCTCTGCAGGGGGTCTCCGGGTTATTTTTTTTGGGAGTTTTGCTTGATGAACTGAAGCTGTTGCCAAGCATTCACAAATAAACGTCATGCACACACACACACACACACACACACACACACACACACACACACACACCTTATGTGTAGTGCAATTTTTGAAGTGCTGGAGTGGTGTTCCGGTGCTCTCCGTCAGCACGGGGACCGTATACGGCCCGGAGGCCAGAGGTTCCCCACCCCTGTTCTAGACCGACAGGAGCTTGGTAAGAACCGGTATTCGGGTAAAAGAGCCGGCTCCGCTGCGGTGTGAACAGGAAAAAACGGTGCTTATCAGGCTCAAGCTCCGAACCGGCCCTGGAACCGCATTGGTGTGAAAGGGGCATTAGTCTCAAATACCTTGGCATATACTTGATACAAGGAGTAGTGTTTTTTTTGACAATGCAGACACCGTAGGCTATTTGTCCCTACAGCACAATCCTGCGGCTTGCAACTCAGGTCAGTGAGTCTAGCTTGCAGTGGGCTCATCCCATTTTCTGGTCTTGTATTTGGTCCACATGAATAATAAAGCTCTTGGCAAGGCTTGCTGGGGTTACATTTGTGGTTGTGAGCACTGAGCGACAGCAGCTATTGATCAGAGACAGACAGGAGACGGTGCTGAATACAATCAAGACAGACCCTGTGTTCTGTCTTTCCCTCTTCCTTTCTATAGCACCCACTCTTTTTTACTTTTCCCTTTTTTATTGTTCACATGCATGCCCCTGTAAAATCCACATTCATAAACACACACTTTCCGTTTGTCTCTTATTCTCTTTAATGTCTCTCTTGCTTCCTCTCCTTTCTCCATCTGTCTCCCCTCCTCTCATCTTCTCTCTCTGCACATTCATCTTTTTTTTCACACCACATATTTATTTTGCTGCGGTGATTGAGTCACAGATGATTCAAGATCCACACCTACTTTGCACACCATTGCACACAAACATCTGTACAAGCTATTTTTATACATCCTCTTATAACATCTGTGCCATGGGGAAGAGGAAAAGGTAAAAGTAGGCCATATTTGGGCCTGCAGCAGCATCTTAAAAGAAAAAAGAAAGATACCCTGTTTTCATGTAACATGCTGTCCCGACAAAATCACATCAATGTTGTAAGAGATGTACATAGACTGGCCTTCTCATCTAAGTCTGTTCAGTTCATACAAAAACAAAATGTGTGCTTCAACAAACAAAGGGTTGGTATTGATTAAATTAGATCTACAGTGTTTGATTGTAAAAATGTTCCTCTTCAGGCAGCTCAAGGAACTCACACATCTGATGAGTTGCAGTCTGGATGTGAGTAGATGCTGCAATACATGAATAAGGAGAAGATGTAGATCAATACTTTCATTTTATGGCCTTATGTTCCACCAACACCTCCCAGTTGGGACTCGCTGTCATAATTAGGACAACAAATACATTCATGGCAACTTTGCTATCGAAAACATATTTTAAATTAGCTTTCGAAATCTAGGACTGAGGGCGTAATTTTTGACATTGTAGGATGTATCTGATTTGTATGCAGCTTCACTCCCACTCCCCTAATACCACACTAAATCTATGGAATTAAAGTATTTTGTCACAAGAAATTCCCTCAGGCTGGTCCCTCTGAGCAGCTTTCAGGCGACGGCGCTGCTCTCTTTTGTGTGTCTCAGTCTAGTGATGCTAATGAGATGGTAATCTGAATGAGGGTCAGCTGTGCTAAATGCCACTCACAGACATCAATCACATTCCCTGAGTAACTGGCGGGCACAGTGCCACATTTTCAAACCTATATTCCTTTCCTTATTGAATTCCCCCTACCATTTAGGAGTCCATCAAATGACATAGTGTTTAGAGGGCAGTGTTCATAAATGTGAAATTCACTCTGTTTTCTTTGCAATCTGAGGGGCAGAAGTAATGACTGTGATCCAGAGAAGTTGTTGTGTTACAAATGGACAAGGCGAGCTGCACTACGGCTTGTAGTCATTGAAGAGGCTCTCTATCCATGATGATAAACTTTCCCTGCCAGCGAGAACTAATACCCAAGGATACAACAGGAGGTATCCAACAGTGGTGTCACCCAAGATTGATCCCTTTTCCCAGTGGTGCAGACACTGGTAATTACACTGCGGAGCGCCAACATGGCATCCATTCCCGACAAACAACCAGGAACAATGCAGCTGACAGTTCAATTAGTTGGAGCTCTGTTTATTAGCTGCAAGTTTAGGCTGTCAATTAACAGTGCAAAGGAATGGCACTAATGCTACCCTGTTGTCCTTCTCTTTGAATTAAGAGCAGTGAATAGTGAAAATATGGGGTGTCCTTAGAGGGCTATGTTGGCACTAAGAAGTGCAAAAATTAAGAGTTTGTGTTCATTAGAAAGAAACAGCAGTGGCCATTTGTACATAGGATTAAAAAGGGCAATTTCTATGTTTGACTGGCAAGTGATCTTTGGTAATTGTACAGATAATGTCTCTCCTTTCTCAGAAGTGAAGGCAGAAGTTAAGCGACATTGTTACCCTGCTGCAAAAACTTGCAAAAACAACAAAAGGAACTACTTTTTGTGGATATTGGGCAATAAAAACACAGGACATTTCAAATTGTTTTCCTTATACTTCTCCGTCTCTTTCTAACAGTACTTCTTTTAAAAAAAAATCTTTTAGACATGAATGTAAAAGTTGGCACTGAGTTTTTGATGCCAGACTGTTACCACAGAAATGGCAATGGACATGCACTTAAAGGATTGTGTTAAAAAAGTAATGTGGGTCATACTGAAAGGCATTAACAAAATAATGTAATTTCTGCTGTCAAATTGGAGACCGGAAATATAAAAAACGGCAAAAAAAACAAACATTGAAATCCACAAATGCAAATGATACATTTCGTTACACAGGATTGTCAGGTCCATCTGTTTATAATATTCTGAGTCATCACTTTTTTATCACTTCTCTGAGCCATTTACACACTCAAGTCTTAAAGTGTAATCAGGATGTTTGGAGAAGATCTTTTCCATGTCCCCTCTCAAAATACTGACCGGCTTTGGGCGGGGATTAGAGTTCAGTACGCAAGATGTGCCAACTGACAATGTCCATGGATTTGGCAAAG
Source organism: Gobionotothen gibberifrons (assembly GCA_943591055.1). NCBI lineage: Eukaryota > Metazoa > Chordata > Actinopteri > Perciformes > Nototheniidae > Gobionotothen > Gobionotothen gibberifrons. The sequence continues at coordinate 2,693,021 of CALSBZ010046654.1, read as the reverse complement.
ATTTGCGTTACATGATGTTCTTTGTCTGGGCAGCTAACACAGAGCCATGATTTGAATCATGGCTGTGATTGTAGAGAGCAGCTTGTGAAAGCTTGATAAATCCTATAAGTATCCGATCACAGCTAAATCCAGAGCAATCTATGGCTAGCCCCAACAAGGATCAAAGCAAAATACGTTGGCGTCCTGGAAACCCTTGAAACAGCAAAAAGCATGAGCACATCCACACATGGACTGGATTGGATTTAAAATTGGGAGAGTGAGAGATTGTATTGCAGGCTTACTGACATAAACTGTTGAGTTTGGAGATGTTGACACAGTTGGGTGTTTCCTGCTACAATTAGTTCCTGAACTACTGCATCTAAGCATTTGTGTCATAGCCAGGGCTGTATCCAGGATTTCCTAAATACCGAGGTCCACACATGCTAGGGGGGTTCGGGGGATTTTTGGGATTTTCATGATCTGCTTTTTAAGTCCTGTGGGGGGTCACAAATTGGATAATATATTGATTTCAAACCATGTCAGTGGGCTGCAGCATACATTATTTTTGCAAGTGTAATGCATACGAATCAGTTGATTGTTACTATTAATGATCTGGACATGCAGAAGAGCCTAAAATGATCACAAAACATTGTCAACATTCATTTTCCATGTCTCTCTCCTTTCCATAACCTGCAGCCTCTCTTCCATCTTCTTGAGTCTCTCTGTCTTCTTCCTGTTCATTACTCTCTCTGTCCTCTACTCTTTCTCTTTGTTCAATCTCTCCCTCGTTGTTCACTTTTTGCTCCTTCTTGTGCCTGTTCCTGCCAGTGAATTAAAAGCAATTCAGCAATTTAGTTGATTTCACTTGTTTGTTTGCATTATTTTTTTTATTTAAATCTGTTTTGTTTGATTCTCAAAAGAGAACAAAGATGTAAGCAAATGGTGTGGTTTTATACAATTGTATGTTATTATGACATCATAACTGCAATAGATGTATGTTGTTTTAAAATTATGCCTATTGTTTATATTGTAATTGATTGATAGATAGATAGATAGATAGATAGATAGATAGATAGATAGATAGATAGATAGATAGATAGATAGATGGATAGATAGATGGATAGATAGATAGTGTCACAAACGAGCTGAGAACCAAAATGCAACACACGGGAAACCAGGGATAGTCGGTAACCAGCTTTATTATAGGCAAAGGGCTTGTCGGGGACAAACCGGCAGACAGTAGGCAAAGGGCTGGTCGGGGACAGGCGAGGGTTCCAGGAGTAAGCAAGACGGGAGACGCAGGTACAGGCAGGGTCAGGGAGCAGACAAGGCAGAATAATCCAGGGACAGGCAGGGTCAGGAAACAGGCGAGGCAGGCTGGTCTGGGGCAGGCAGGGTCGAAACCGGGAGAGCAATCTGGAGGTAATGCGGGAAAGAATGGCATGCTGCAAAGTATGATCTGGCACTGAGGTGAGTGAAGTGGGCCTAAATACTAATGGAGCTGATGGGTGTAACAGAGTGAGAGAGAGAGACAGGGTGTGACTACCAGGTGACTAAGGAATGCTAATGCAGAAAATAGGTGAGGGAGGGAGCAGACTGTGACACATAGATAGATGGGGTTATTAAGCCTACATTCTTTTGTGTGACTGTACCTGCAGTTCCTCCCTGACTTCCATCACTTTCTCTCTCTCTATTTCTCTCTGCCTGTCCTGTCTCTTCCTTTCCAAAGCTGAACTTCGACTGACGAATTATTTTCATTATATCTGAGTCAGTGTAAAAAGAAAACGATACAATGTTATATCTTCAATGTTTACTCAAATTGAAATGAATGAAAAGCATTACAACGTTTGTTGAAAGGTAATCCTTCTGACATTGGATGAATGTAATTAACTTTAGCTCACTCCTCGACTCCTCGGTCCTCCGGTAGTGACCCGGAAATGAATTTCAGCGCGCCATGTTGAAGGACATCTCATTTCTCTAAATGCACTTCGAGGACCGAGGATCGAGCGTCGAGGAGGCTCTCTGGAGGAGCTATAACCGAGGATACACTGATGGGTCCTCCATGGTCCTCCACGGCTCCTTCGTGGATGCATTTCCGGGAACAGAGATGTTTCAAAGAGTCGTGACGCACGGCCGGACTTATCTCAGCCAATGACATCTCTGCATGCATCCCCTGGATATTATTTTATTAACTGCTTTCATCGCGACGCGATGTTTACAGTGATAACAGCTGTGAGGTCCGTGCAGAAAGCAGAGCAGTGTGTATAATATATATCACTCAGTATAACAGGCCTACATTACTCTCTGTATTTGTATGCTGTAGTTTAGTAGATATCTACAAACAAAGAGTCGATATTTTTCTAAGACCATTTAGTGCTTCACATAATAAAATACACAACGGCTGTAGCCTGATTATGCTTTAGGAGCTGCGTGTGGTACAGTGTGTGCGTAGATGCAGCGGACAGACAGGTCTCAGTTGGTTTGGTGTCCTCTGAATACTTTTAATACTTGTAAATAAAACTTTTGGCCCGTAATTTCATTTCCTCATTTCAGCGACCAGAGAGAGAGGGGGGGGGGGGGATATATCCAGTCTCTGATAGTGTTGCGTTATTATGAGAGTGCTCTGTTTGATTATGAAATTGTATATATTTATATAAATATATATATATGTGTGTGTGTAAGTGTGTGTGTGTGTGTATGTGTCCGCATCTGTAGCCTGTTATTGTCTCATTATACCGCACTGTGAATGAATCAAAGTAAATATATAAGTCGTCATGAACACATCTGTCCATCAGACAGAGGGCTGCTGTGCCTCCTGTCATCATTAATGGACGTCTCTTTAAAATGACCGCTCAGAGGAGAGGAGTTCTCATTTCTCTAACTGCCTGCTGCTTCCCCTCCTCTCTCCTCGGTTCCCCTCCTCGGCTCCTCCGCTCGCATCTCATGTGGGCGGGACTAAGTCTCGAGGATAGGAGTCGAGGAGGGGAGTCGAGGAGGGGAGTCGAGGAGGGGAGTTAGAGAAATGAGAATGGGCCCGGGCTGCTGTGGTTTGTTGATACATGTCGTCTTCTTCCGTTTGCTTTAATCGAGGCTACGTAGTTATGCAGCGCCCCCATCGTCAGTAAATGGAAGTACTACAAAGAACCCTGTTTAGTGCAATTATTTCACAAGTTTTGTTATATACACAGCTCGGAAAAAATTACAGAGGTCCGGACCTCGGTGACCTCAATGGTGGATACGGTCCTGGTCATAGCTCAAATGTCCCAGAGCAAAACCGCATCAAGTGCCTCAGCTGGAGAATCGAGGGTTGTTGCAAAGAAATAAACATCAAGGTCTTTAGATCCTTTTTTCCGACTTTAAGAGAATTTCAAATAGGAGAATTGGTATGTCAAAGTTGCAAGAGAATGACTCCAAAGGAATCCACAAAAGACTTAATATCTTTGGACTGCAGTGCAAGGAACAATCATACACAAAGGAACCCGCCAGCAGCAGACTCTTTTTTCATGTAACTGTATACTTTGTCAAATGTTTTAGAGGGAACAGAGAAAGTGAGATATAATGCAAGGTATGATCCTGAAAACATGCCAAGAAGTAGGGACCATTAAGCAGAACTCAGCAAGAGTCCCGTTGTATCACTTGATTTCGTGCTAGAGTATCTACCTTTTTAAATCTCCTCCACAAACATGATCAAGGTCCTTTTTGTTCTGCACCCACACAACCTCAAATCAGTTTTTCCCATAGGAGGTCAGACACTTTTTTATCTGGTGCCCTTTAAAGTACATGTACTTCCTGTTCATTAATCCCAACCTACAGCGAGGCGATGTCAAACATTAGGCAACTGCTGCCTTGTCACCAACACGAGGCCTAAGGAGGACTGGTATCCTTCACATTGGCTGTGACTTTGCTCGTGATTGATTGCGTGTCCATTTCTTGACAGCCAATATTCTGCAGAACTGCAAGGCGGGATTGCCCCCCCCCCCCCTGCATGTTCTCCATTGACTGCTGAAGCATGGGAGGGAGAGATGGGAGCTTGTATTTTAACCTTCACAAAGTCAAGCTGAATTATGGTTAAATCACCCCATGTGGATTAGCAAAGTACTGCTCTATTGTTCTAATGTGCAAACATGTATTCCAACAGTGACTTCCTGTAATAGAGGGTTGTGCATACATTATGTATGGCTGTATAGCTGGATAAGAGAGGATATACAGCACAAAGGAATATGAAGGGTAAATGAAGATGTTAATATTACTGATTTTGTCGCAGCAATTATGGGACGAATGGGAGTTTGATTTTCAGAACATGCGGCCCATGAGATGGAGACAACAGATGGGGAGTAGCATATGTCAGAAAAGAAAACCTTTTGGAGGGGTGAGTTTGAGGATAACATGTATATTAAGTTTCAAGCGTTGTCAACACACTTTTTAATCCCCTAATCAAACCACCCTGTCAATGCTTTGTTAGCAAATACACCTGATCTTATTAGTTTTCTTAGCTAGGGAGTCTATTATTTTAACAGAAGCACTGAATGGAAAGTAACTCCTACACAGTTTTCATTTGATTGTAATAAACGGTGTATTCATTTGAGAATAACTTTAAAACTCAGAGTGTGGGTTATTGGTTGGTGTCTATCCACCTACATGCTCATAAATACCAGCACAATGAAAAAACACTTAGATGTTTTGGCTATTTTTTCATTTAGAGCCTTTAAATGCATCATGTATAACATGGAGTGAGTCATAGTACTGTCTATTTTAGGTGACTCAATTCAGCATTATTTATATCGCAATCTTTATCAATCTTTTACTATAAAGTTGTAAATCCTCAATTTATTTACTTTAGATTTTATTTTGTTAGAGCAGTACTCCGCCTGCAAAAACAGATGTCTAATGGCTTCCTGCAACTCTGGGGCATGATTGTTCAAGTCTGACAAATACAACCTTATTCATTGGGATTATGTGGGCTTGGATTTCAGGTTATGGATTTATAAAACGGATGCTGTATTACAAATTGAGGGCCATTCACAATGACCAAACAGAGAGTTTATAAGGAAAATATAATGTTGGTTAAACAATGGGAATTGTTTTATTCAGCATTTTTGGTGTCAAACCTTTTATTTATTGTCTGTCTCATTACTCTTCCAACGTTAGGAAAGAACAATTCAACATTAATGGAGCATCATTAAATTGTATTCCAAGGTTAAAGAAAAGAACAACTCTTGAGATGTGATTTAATCACTTAATGCTCAAAACATTACATTTAGCGGGGCTGTTTGAGATGATTAGTCACATTTGATTGACAGAGACCAAACAAGAAAGATTCAAATTCAAAGCCTTGATTGCTGTGAGTTACTTTTTCTAATCAGTTTGCCCATACTTAAAAAAGAAATTAGGACAAGAGAGCAACAAAAAATGCCTTCACAGAATTTCCTCATATGATATGCCCCAGCAAAGAGTTTTAATGTAATTTCCCATTATGGTAAGAAGCTGATTAACCACGAGTGTCCAGGGACTTTAAATAATCCATAGTCCATTTTGATTTACATAGTCAAATACTAATCGATAACAAAAATACTAACCCAACACTTAGGAGATTAATAAAGCATTTAATTAGTTCATACATGTGAGATATATCTTTTTAAAACATGAACAATTCTGTTAAATAATACCAGCATTCTTTGGCTTAGAACAACCTTTGCACTAAACACTTCAGAAACAGCACTTCTTCCCAACCATCGTTTGAAAAAACCCAAAAAAAACAACCTCAAAACCTCTTATTGGTATTGATCAGCAATCTAAAAAGCCCTTGTAGATGACATAGTTTGGTCAATAGCTTTGAGCACAACAGTTGCCCTTTTCCTCACGGATTAATACACCCAATAATATAGCAATTGTAGAGAGTTAAACACAGACACTTTTATTACTTCTGAGAAAAAAGCTAGAAATGTAGACATCCACACCACCTTTTTCCCTTCTCTTTGAAACCCTCTTCCATCAACACATCCTGCAGTAGGGGGCAGAAGAGACGAAGCCGACAGCACTCCTCACAACACAACAACTCTTTACCCGATATCCAGCCCTCCCCGAGAGATTACACACAAGTGGTGGGTGGGATGCTTTGGCATGCTGCATTCCCACTTTCCTTCTCCTCCCTTCCTCTTCTTACTTACTCTCCCCTCATGCATTCTTATTTCCTTTACATCTCTCTGCTGCATCAACTCCCCAGGGTACCAGCTATGCTGAGGGGACATACCTCTAAGTTCCTATACAGGCCCTAGAGCAGTTAATTGCACCGAAAATATATATAATGTGCAAAGCCACCAAAGGGCCAACGCTCACACTAACAAGCAAGGGGTGGTGAAGAGGAGATGATGGAAGTGGTGGTGGTGGTGGGCATCCTCTTGTGACTACAGACCCTCTTTTAACACCTTTCAAAAACAATAAAACGCAGCGTTGGGCGTTTCTGAACATTCCTTTTAAGAGACAGCCGGTGAGACAGATGTAGTCTAATATTGCCTTTACGTTTTCCGGCATTTCCGTCCACTCAGGAGTGCTGCACAGGAAGAAAAGCAACTGCAACTGAAAAGACGCCTCTGCACGTCCTCTTAAAGGTGCATCGCTCCTCTAAGAGCTTTCCATTGCCCACACTTTATCTACGCCACTTATCTCCTTATCTCTCTCTCCATCTCCCTTTCTTGTTACCGCCCTCCCTCCCTCCCTCCCTCGCAGAGATACAGAGCTTCCTCCCTCACGTGTTCCTGGCTCATGTCAGATGGTGGTGAAAAGGCTGAATGCTGCGGCTGGTAGCTCTGGCCTTGTGCCGCTCTGCTGCCGGCTCCTGATGCTGCCCCTGCTGCCCTGCCTAGACAAGTGGTGGCCTGGGGGGTCGAAGAGAGGCAGAGTTCAGTGAGCTGTCCACAAGACCTCTGGTATCTCCTTTTGTTGACTGTGCAGAGCGCCTCTGTGCAGAGTGTTATCAGCTGCCGAAAACACCCACCTACCTGTCAGCCCTGGAAACAGCTTTCCTGGTGTTAATTGAAGTGGGATATGGCACACACACCACAGTAAATAATGTCCTCTCTGAAAGGGGTCCTTTTCCCTGCACTGTGTGTTTGTGGATCCATGATGAGAATCTATATATTGGATTAAAGGATTATTTTGCATTTTAATTGACTGGAGGTCATCTGCTGCTTAGATGATTTAATGAGTATTAGGATATGATCAAAACACAAGGAGAAATGTTGGATTCAAGTCTTTAATTTATGTGGCAACACACTTTAATGAAGATTGTAATGCAGTGGTGATTTTGCCATAATTGAAGATACTAAAATGTATTAGAGCTTTGATTATGTTCAAAACCTAATGAAGCTCGGGTTGTATTTCCCTCCATCTTGGTTACCACTATAAGTCCAAAAGTAAAACATGATTTGAGAAAAATAAATATCTAATAATTTGCTAAATTAAAAACATGTTTTTAGCTCACAACATATTCTGCTTTAATCCATATCTGTTGGCGTTTGGCCTTTTCTCCCCAAATTCTAATCAGATCAAGTGGAGGTTTGAGCCAAAATTGATTACATTACTTTAATTAGTTCATGTGACTTTAGCTTCGAAAGAATGGGAAAGACACAAGTTCAGAGATCTTCAACTTTTACACCAAAATGTATTCAGTTCATCCTTGAGTCTAAGTGATGGTTTGTGTCAAATGTTAAGTGAAGTTTCTCAAGGATTGAGACATGGGATAACATGAAGACAAGATATATATTTTTACAGTGGAAATCAGGACTTCATTTGACTTAAAGGTCCCCTAGTATACTGTTTTCCATCAATATATTTTAGGTCTCAGATATATACAAACATGTCTCTGAAGTGTTTGGCTCCAAACACCAAACAGATCATTGCAGCATCCCATAATCCCCTCTGTTTCAGCCCTGTTTCAAAAGTGCTGATTCTCTGTCTGTTACTTCAGATGAAAATAAGGAGCCACTCCCCACGCCCTCTGAGAGATATTTGGTTAAAAAGAACACAATGGTGCTCTAGGAGGAGATTCAGGTGATAAGGTGGGGGGGGGGGTTACCTTGGTTGGTGATTATGACATCATAAAGTGGCCAAAATCTGATCAGCTCATTTTCAGACAGGATTTTATATAAATGGATCAGGACAAAAAGAGAGTGAATATTTTTTCCTGAAACTTTCAGAATGTCTTTACACAGAGGGGACACATGTTGATGTATACAAGACATGCAAAAGTGGATTTTGCATAATAGGTGACTTTTAAGCCCATAATTGCTCACTTGGTTCCGGATGGGGTCAGGCATGAAAATAATCTATTTTTGTTGGCCATATTAAAGCTCTAATAGTAACAACATGTCATTAACCTTGTGTTTTTATGGTATTGATTTTAAGTGCTGGGGATCACAATATGCAGGCGAACATTAATGCTTTCATACTTGCATGTATCACCCCCTTCGTAGCCCACACACACACATAAACATACACTAGTCTCTCTCAAAACACACACTCGCTCAGACTGAGAGCTCTATGAAACCACCTATCAAGCCATTATGCACACGGCAGGGTAAAGTGATCCTTTAAAAGTGCATTGATCTTACCAGCCTCATTCAGTCTGATGAAGACCCAGGCCTAGTGATAACATTTCACAGCCAGGCGAGCTGCTGCTACAATACAACACACGGCTGAATGGACAGTAAGGAGCTGACTCACTGTGTTGGTAGCAAAAACAGCAGATCATAGTCTGATCGAGCTGAATATCTCAAGGCAATTGAAGAGAGCTTCAATGGGCTCTTAAAGAAATGTTACTGAATAGCAAATCAGTGTTCTCTTGGAGATGATTACAGGCTTGGCTGCAGTGTGAAGTGTATAAAGCCACACAAAATACTAATCTAAGCATCTATCTATATGTCTCTCACTCACATCGAGAAACACAAGAGGTACAACAGCGTGAGATTGAAAATGGTGTGGATATCCAATGAAGGTGTCTGGAGGCGAGGCCCAAGTAAATCTGGTTGATGTTTGCCTTTTATCAAAGTTGACTTTTTACTAATGCCAAGGAAAGGCGGCCACATCAACATTTCTCTATTCTTAGGGGAAATGAGCACTGAACTTGTCTTGCATCTCACCATAGGAAGTAATGTTGCCCTTTAAGGGAGACACATTTATATAGTTTTTTTTAAATCCGACGGCATAACAAATGTAAATAGGCAAGCAGGACCTAGTTGCTGTCACACGCCCTTGGATGAGGAATATCTGTCTGGCAGATAGTCGCCCCTGGGTGAACCTGGCATTTCATGTAATTTGTCTGTTCCCAGGGCTGAATAGACAATAAAGTTGGCCAATTTCTTGGTCAGCTCTCCATCAGAGTGTCTGGCTGAGTATTTTCTGTCGTTAAAATAGTTGGCATAGAATAACTTCATTAATATATATTGAGGCCTCTCAGATGATCAAGAGGAGTCTCAAGATCACAGGATTAGAGAAATGTAGTCACCATTTGAGCAACTGTTCAAAATGTTGTGGGTTGAATACATCAGGCTATTGAAGTGTTATTATCTTGAATAACCTAACTTAGCTTAATTTTACGGAGCGTTAAAAAAAAGTACATCCGAACCCAACCTAAAAGATTCGATTTAGAAAATATTTGACCACCATATCTTACCACATGCCTCAATGCCTGCTGGTGCAACCAAACATTATATAACAAACATCACAAATAAAGCAAAGCTCTGTGTGCAAATATAACTTCAAAACCTTATTTGAATGATCTAATAATGATTTATGTTCTTCCATTTAAGATTTTTACAGAGGTTGCCCGTGACATTACACTCTCTGATCAAAGGTGCTTTGTCAGCACTGCAGACAGCTGACACCAGGTCAATGCGAAAGGTAGCAATAATACATAAGACGTGTCTCAGTAGACATCATTCCCCCAAAGTTCCTGCACAACAATTTGATTAAAGCTGTATATTACTGGTGGAAGGAACACAGGGAGGAAATCAATACCAAGTCTGCAAGCAGGAACTCTGAAACAACAGCCACTGTCAGTTTAAGACTTATATCTGGGGGCTGTGTAAAGTGGGATGCAGTGTCCATATAGGCTTTCTTGTCATCGCGAATGTAGGACTTGAAGAAGCAATTACAGGAGGACTGTGGGGGGATATTTTCATTTATGAGACTTTTCAAGAGGGCAATGAGAGGCAATATTTGATCCAGTCTTTTTTTCTTTGAGCCACACCCTTTACGAATATTTAGCAAATCAAAATTCTGCTTTAAAGGAATACATATGTTTCTTGCCAATATTTGCTTGAAATGATCGATTCTTACTCTTCTATCCGTCTGCTAAATATAAAAATACAGCTTGGTTCTGTTTAGTTTAGTTTTAAATATAAAAATACAGCTTGGTTCTGTTTAGTTTAGCGTGGCATAAAGAGTGCTGAGTTATAGCCTGGCTTAGTCCGAAGGTAACACATTTAGCTGGTAGCCCTTTTTGGGCTCACTACTAAATACATATTGTTTAATTAGATTTGATTTACCCGTGCTAAAAGCGAAGAATGACAATGGGGGTTTCGTTGGGGATTAGTATCTTACCTCTGTTTACACTCTTGATGCTAAGTTAAGCTAACTTCTGACTGTAGCTTCATATTTAGCAGACTAATACCAGAGTGGGAACTAAATATCTGCAAGAAAGCAAATGAGCACATTTCCTATATTGTGGAACTATTCTTGAGATAATAATTAAGTGAGGCTACAGTATTGCACAACCCCGATGTGGTTTAACATAAAAGGGTAACTGCAGAGAAATGCATACCATTAAGCTAGATAATGGGTTTTGAATACGATAGCAAATTGTGTGGATACATGGCCACATTCAGAGTAAACAACGTAAATATCTGATTAATAAAGACTTAATGCTATGCAACATTAATAACACTCACCCCATGCAATGAATCACCCATCCTTTGCAGGCTTTGTAGCATAAGACACATAATCATCTGCAAGGTCAAAAGAGAACTCAGGTCAGGAAATGGCGTAGGCATAATAGGTCTTTTATACACAGAGATTAATCAGAACCCAAGATGTGGTGACACTGCTTTATGAGTGTGTCTGCACTCAAGGAGCAGTGCTGAAACACATCTGTAGTCCTCAAAGGTCGACTGCAGTTTAAGGAATCTTTCACAGTTACCCATAAATTATCCTGATGAGCACTGTGATGGTGGGAGCCAAAGGGGTGGCTCCCGCAACCTTATCAAATCTATTATGCACAATAAAACAGGTAGGGGCCATCATTAAAAATGGAACCAGCCAAATCATGCTCTAGAAAAAATTAGAACATCATAAGGTCTTGTAATAAAAAAAAGAGATCAACATCAGTCACAAATGCTGAACTATAATGCATCACAGAAGGTGGTAGAATTAATCAGCTCTAGACGGAGGAAGTGAGAAAAGTGTAATCACTCATTTAGACACAGACAATGCTTTGTCATAGATGAGTTACATGGGCCCTGTTTTACATGGCAAAGGTAAATGTTGATTGTTGATAAAGTAGTTACTTGATGGATTGCACCTTTGTATAATGTATAATAAATAAGGCAGACAATTAGCATGCTAAAGATAAGAACAGGAAATGACTGGGTCATTGAGCAGACAGGGAAGTTGATAAGAGGAGGATGTTATGGAGAGAGTGGCGGTAAATGGCAGAAGGCGATTGACTGATGTTGATGGAAGTTTGCTCAGAGGCTCTGAAAGTGAGTGAACATGATGTGATGGTTGTCTTGAATTGGTGGCATAAAGCGGTATATTATCAATAAACCTTATTTAATAGGAGGAAATCAAATATTTCCCACACCCTTGTTTATCCGAACTCATTACACGTTGGGCCTTGTGGCATTCCTGACTTGAAAGTGAAACATCTGAATTGTATAAGCGAAGAGGCGTTTCAGCTCACAATTAGGTAATATAAACCGATCCTCTTTTATTGGAATTTGCCTAGAGAACAAAAACTAATTTGAGCCAAAAAAAGTCAGAGTTTTGGGTCCTGTACCAGAGGTGCACCTAAATGACAGTTTGAGGGTTATGCATACAACAATAACAAAGGAATGAGAGTAAGTAGCTGGTATGGTGGTAGTGACCTATACTTCAGTGTCCCCAGACACATTTGAGGGATCTGTCATAGATACAAAAAATCAGCACATTCACCATCTGATTTAGTGTGGCTCTACACCATCTTCAGGTCATTTTTTACAAACAACAATCAGCCTCTTCAATAAGTAATTGAACCACATGGATCCTGTTTAATCACCACATCTTAACACCCAATTCACTTTCAGCAAAACTGCTCTGAATACTCTACATTCAGTAGTCATACTCACTATGTTATCTGAATGTAAATGTAAAGCTTTAATTTCTTACATTTTACTGCCATTTATCATCTGTCAGAAACTGCACAATGTTGACTAAGCCAAATTGTTGCGTGGCTGCAGCTTTATCCAAGGTTTTTTATTCTGTCTGCGACAGACCTAAACTTGAATAAAGAAACCAGACACCAGACTTTCTTTTCAGCATCACATGCTGTCAAATCAGCTACTTTCTATGCAATGAATCAACAGCACCCAAGGACACAAGTCTGGTGTTGAAACAAAAGCTAGTCAGCCATCCCACATGACGATGACAAAGATCAGATCGGCAGAGAAGAATGGTGCTCATCAAATGGTTGGTGTAATAAAACTTTTAGGATTTGGGCCTATCAGCATACCCTGACCTGATTATTTAGAATACACTGCATCTGCCGAGTCGATCTCACTGCTCTTGACTCCAGCATTGTTAAATATTGTAGCCTATGCAGAGAGGAACAGAGAGAGTATTCCCAGTAGCATGTCTCGCGTCTGAAATGTATTTCAGATCCACCAGAACTGTAATGTGCTTCAATGGGACAAGTTATTTGCAGCCATGAAATATTTTAGTGCGGCACACTCAAAGAGTTGAGGCTGTGTTGAAACAAATGTTCGCAATCATCTTGCCAGAAGCAATAAAGGTTTCTTTTTCATTTCAAAAGCCACTTTTTGACATCGGATATTTACAGGACAAGTTGAAGACAAGTTTGATGACACATATTGGAATTTGTAGAGTAAGATGAGCAATTATTTAAACAAGTGTGAGGTCCAACCACTAAGGGTATCTTATGGCGCATTTCCACTCAACCCAGTCTCACGGCATTTCGTGTTGTAGTCACGAAATGTATTTAATCTATTGATTCGTGTTCATCAACACGATTTTTGCATTTTTTTTGTGTCACACAGAACGATTTTAAAAGCAATGTATTTCTATTGGTAGTATGTTTCGTGCCTGCACCACGTCTTTTTGACCGGTCGGGTCTTGGAAGACCAGAAGCTGTGTGGTTCATAAAAACATTTTCTTACTCAATATGCCTAACCCTAACCCTTTTATCTTAAATTGTATAATATCGGAGTTTTTTTGCCATCCGCGAGGTAGAGAAATGGGGCTCAGAGCCTCAGAATACTGAAATCTGTATTTAAAAAAAAGAAAAAGTCCTTCTAATTTGTTATTATTTGGTGCAGGCACGAAACATACTACCAATAGAAATACATTGCTTCTAAAATTGTTCTGTGTCAGAATACTGAAATAGGATTTGTATCTCTTTTTCCTTCAAATGTGTTATTATTTACATTGCTTTTATAATCGTTCTGTGTGACACGGAAAAAATGCGAAAATCGTTTTGGTGAACACGAATCAATAGATAAATGTTGTGACTATAACACGAAATGCCGTGAGACTGTGTTGTTCCACTACAGCGTGGAGCTCGCTTTAAGCGTGCAGAGCCGTGCGGGGCCCGTTTTTGGTTGCGTTTCCACTTAGCGTAGTACCGGCTAGCGGGTACTATTTCACAGTTTTCTGGCCCCATAAAATCGAGGTTCTTTCCGGGCCAACAACCAGGCTGAGTATGCTGAACTAGAGAGAGAATCACTGGCAAGGGGGCTACAACTACAACAAGATGAACATATTTGACCGTGATTTAATTGTAATACACGTTTTCAAAATGATGCCGAAGTAACAACATACTGATACCGGTTAGTAAAAAAAGTAAAAAGTCTGCAGACAGACGGCAGGCGAAAAACCTTTTAAAATGCGTGTTGTCTAAATGGAGATCGGCTAAGCTAACGCAGTGTATGCTCCGACCGTCCACACTCACAACAACGGCCTATACAGACATAAATAAACCAGCGACTGTATTCACCATGACACAGACAGTCTGTGGTTTGTACTTGTTTAACTTTTGTCTAGTTTCTGAACAGATATGAGGAGCTGTGAGCTTGAGTGCTAACAGCTAACGGCTGTGTTGTTTTTCTGGGGTTCTCATTGAAGATTACGTCATGGCTCCGCCTACACTGCGTTACTATAGATATTAACCCAGTTCCTAAACTGTAAGTGAGCCAGTCCTAACGAGGCCTAGCCATACCGAGCGAGGCCGAGCGAGGCCGTGTAGTGGAAATGCGCCATAAATTATACAAAGAGATTAGGCTCCAAAAAGTCAGGGATTATCAACTAAGTATTAAAGTCAAAGATTTAAGCTGTAACACTTCAGGCAAACACTTTGTTTTATTCATGCATTGGTCAATTTTGAACGTTTTGGTAATTTTTCTTCCATCAGTAGGCCCATGTGGAGTAGGAACGTTGAGAATATAAGTAATTTAAGATTCCTTAACAGGGACCTTTTACAAAAATGCACTATATAGTGATTTTTACAGGAATGTCTGTACATTTATACTATGGTTCATACAGTCACTGACGGGGTGCTAGCAGTTACCAAACTAGCTTAGCAACCACTGTCTTGTGTGTTCATATCAGTGTCAAATAAGTCAAAGCTGTCATTTCTTAAAACACAAATGTAATTGTGTGTAATTAAACAAGTTTCAAATAGATTAAAACATGTTTTTATATATTTTATGTTTAGTTGTTGGCGGCAGCACTCGGTTCTTGGTTTCGGCCTTGTGTCGGGGGGGACCTGGGACTCTTTGTCCAAATGAAGTCAAAAGCACAATATGGCAGCGCTCGTAATCTGGATATTTTTGCTTCATTTTACAGTTATAAGAATTGGAGACGTGTAATACATTTTCGTAGAAAGCCTATCTTCAAAATCTTGATTCTGAGATGTCAATAATGGAAAACAAGACATTTTAACTGGGAAAGTTTACATTTCTGTTCAGAAGATGTATGCAAATAAGCCCATTATTATAAAATAATGCGTACACATATGAGAATATACTGTACTTTTTGTGGCTTTAGGCAATACTGTACATGGTGTATTATTTTTGGGGAAACATTTCTCTAGGTGAGGAATTACTTATTCTATGTTGTGAGTGGTGATGGGGTCATTGGGCTTTTGTTAAGTTACATCATAACGCTGTGTTCAGTGAAGGCTGTCAGTTTTTCAGTATAGATATTTTCTTTATAACATTAGGTTATTTTGGTTGCTCTTCCATTTTCATTAAAGGAGTACCTATATTGGACATTGGTTAAAGATTTCATAAATGACTCATTCGGTAATTTCAGTGATCCTCAAAGTAACCCCCACTGCCAGTAGAAGCACTTCATGCACCTCAAGAAGTGCAGTGGTTGTATACTGTAGGCAGTTGTACTAAAATATCCATGAGATGGATAGCCATGGTCAGACCTGGCCTTTCAAGATCAGCTGGGATGAACATTAATAATGTATAATCATTCATCAACGTTGCATATTATATGCAGGATTGGAGACAGACTACACTGCTAAGGTGTTTACTATCTGTAACCCTTTACTTCTCTTTAACTGGACCTTGAATGGAAATATTATTTTACTTGGCTATGATGGGAAGGTTTAGCAGTTTTAAGGCTCATCTGTTATCCATCACTATACTGAAGTCTTTAAAAGGTTTCACTTCAGTGATTTTGTTCCTGAGAAAGTGGAACCAGCCTCCTCTAACCATTTGTTAACAAGCAGGGCTGTCAATATGATAGGAATCATTAGGTTGAACAGGACATGGCGTTATATATCGAGGTACTCTTAAAGAAAAGAGATTGAGAATACCTTGAATTTGATTTCATGTCATGCACTACAGCCATCTATAATTAGATATATTTAAAGATTAAGTAAGAAATATAAGGTAAAATAATATATATTAATCAAAACATATTCAAATGTAATATGTGCAAAATATTGAACTTCCTTGGTCATATCAAAAGCCAAGTGAGTCACTTCTAAGTACTAAGAACAAAAAACAATATGTGAATTCATGAAATGTTGAACCCAAAAAAATACCAAGTGAAACAATAAATGATTTATCCTTATAGTTTGTCAATAAAGACCTAGGTGCCTTTTGTTGATACCACACCCATCTTAGGTAATTGCACTTTTAAATTATTTATAGTGCTTTACAAGTCTGGTGTCAGCTTACCAGAAAGTAAAGAAAAAAAGACTAAGTAGTCAGATGTAACCTTTAACGAGGGTTAGATTAGTGATAAAAAAATAATTCATTACAGATCTCGCAGTTTAAGGTGTTAGATTTAGTGTTGAAGATGCAGGATGTGAAGAGACATTCACGAAGGCGGACGGTGACATTAAGTGTCGACATACGTGGGAGTTCTTGCAAAGCTTTGAATTGAGACATAAAAGAGAA
This sequence comes from Gobionotothen gibberifrons, assembly GCA_943591055.1. NCBI lineage: Eukaryota > Metazoa > Chordata > Actinopteri > Perciformes > Nototheniidae > Gobionotothen > Gobionotothen gibberifrons. The sequence goes on along the minus strand of CALSBZ010046654.1, from coordinate 2,676,360 downwards.
AAGTTGATGTAAAAAAGACTGAAGAAGAAGTTGTTTGATCTTGTGATTTACTCACCCTGCTGGTGGATTATTTGTGGAAATTAAAGGGTATCCTCATATCAAGGTTTTTATCCGAGTGAAATACATTTGCATTTGTGTCTTTACGTGAAATAAGTAGCTCATTTGATGACACGCGTAGTGGATGATGTGCCTGCACACCCAGCCCCAATGCACAAACAGGAATCCTATGTGTAGGTCCTAGTTAAAATCCCCCTGTATTTTGACCGACTGTTAGATAATCAGTCTGTGCAAGGACTGTTTGTGTATGTGGGTGATTCCTGCACAGCCCACTGCATTTCAACTGGCAGAGAATGGAAATAAATGCTGCGACGGCCACTAACACCTTCAGTATATTCTGCTTTATAAAGGCACAACGAGTTACAGCGGTAAATTGTCTCCCATTAAACAGAATTCCTATTGAGCCCCGAGCTTGAATGTTTATGTCCGTGGGAGTTGGAGGGTTACGATATGTGCCCTCTCAGATGCCCTTATCTAAAACCTCTTTGCAAAACAGTTTTATGGATGAATGCTTATCCATATTCCAGCGAGGTAAGCGATGCGATTTCACTGTTGATTACCTCTGCTGATCGGTGTTATTGGTTTAGTGTTAGATAAATATAGGGGACCGTTGAATGGAATGATAATACTCCGTCGTGTCAAGACAAACAATGCATGGATTATGACGTGGGAATCACAGGGATAAAGAGAGACTGATTTTAATAATCCTGATGAGCTCTCAAACGACTGACCCTGCAAGGTCAGTGTCTGACGTTAATTGAAGCTAATCTCAAGTTGGTTTCGATGTAAAGTTTGACCTCATCCGGTGGGTTATTTGGAGCATGTTATTTTTGCAGGATTAACATTATACCAATCTCTTGCCTTTAATCTCCTAGTAATTTAAACCCAAAATTGATCCACATTTCTAAATGGAATTTTTTTCAAAGTCTGCAGCATATCGGATGTATTACCTCAGTGAGGCACTTTATCAGAACCACTCAGAGTCAAAGTGACATCTTGGGCAGCATTGCATTTCTGTGCCTGCCCTAAAAGGCTCTTTTCCATCTCAGTGTTTCAGGGGCACTGACAGGGCAACCCTTTCACAGCAAGGCTAGCGGCCAGGCAGTCTCGTCGGTGATACATTAAGCATCAGATTGCATATGAGCACCAATCCAAACAACTTGTCATGGAAAGATATTTACTCCTCAGTTCAGACATTATTCACACACAACTATGCCCTTGGTGGATAAGGTGCCATCTTGGGCTGAAAGAAGAGTAGTGCTGTTCACCTCATCTGTCCCAGAGAGAAGGAGAGACAGACAAAGGCGAAGAGGGAGAGGTGAGTGTAGTGAGAGTAGAGAGGTGAGGTGGAGAGAGGGGGGATACAGAGCCAGAGAACTTAAGATGGAAAAGTAATTGAAGTGAGGAAATATACACATAGAGGACGGCTGATGTAAACATAATTGAGGTCAAGGAAAGTTGTTGTTTAAAGAACATGTGTTTTATATAAAGGTGTTTTTTACAAAGCTGCATATTTCACAATGTAACATTAACAACAGATCAAATGAATAGGAAATTAGAACCAGACTGCAGTTCACCTCAGCTTTTGGAGCATTTTAGCATCTTTCAGGTCATGGTTTGGTATTACAAAACTTTTACAGCCAATTCATTTTTCAGCGACGGAAGGCAGCTATTTTCGGTAAATGGCCAATTTGTTGGTGCTTGGCAGCAGACGGATAGAGTTAGCTACTGGTGAACATAGTGAAAAACAAAGCTTTTAGCTAAGCTTAAGGAAAGGAGGGGTAGGTAAGTTTGAGAAACCGGCTCGAGATACACTTTTTGTTATATTCCATGGAATGCTCTTAATATCCTGATAGCAATGCATATTCTAAGTGCTTTGAAAAAAAATCCATACAAATATTTAATCTGTGGAAGCCGTAATACTGCAAAAACTACGACCAATTATTTTAGCCGGGCCACTGCAGGAGGACACGTTCACCATGGCAGAGTTTGCTTCAACATCGTCTACCGGTCGCAAAAGAAGAACTGTAATGTAGCAAATTATGAAGAAAAAGAAAGTGGAAACTAGGAGAAGTCAAACCAGAGTCAATATCGGAGTTGCTTTTCAACTATGGCGACTACTTATGGAGCACACCGGGCCGGAGCTGACGCCATGCTCGCTCTTTTTCTCTTGGACTGTTGTGAGCTTATATGTGGATCTGGGTACCGGTCGCGTATCTTCCAGACACAGCAACTGAGAATAATCACTCTGTGACCCTGTCCCAGGGCTCCATATCGCCACACAACAAATTGTCTGTATGCAGCATAGCTGAACTGTATGTTGCTCTCCCCTGTGTGTCCCAATGTGTCACCGATAATAACAGAAACAAACGCTAGGTAGCATAGCATTTATATTTACTCATTTAGCAGACGCTGTCTAGCGTAGCTAGGTAATTAGGTACTGTATTTCGTTCGTCGACAAACATGATGGATGAATACGCTAAATATTTCAAATAAACATTCAAAACCAACTTGGGCTGTGTAGTATTGATAACCTTTTTTTTGCCTGATATGTAACGTTACGTTCTAAGGATAGAGGGTGTCGTTTTTCTCATATTGATATTCTGAATAATCTGTGCTGTTGTATTT
>CALSBZ010046654.1:2641727-2660185 GCA_943591055.1 Gobionotothen gibberifrons | reverse complement strand
TCACGACCAGCTCATTTCGAGGATCCGGGTTAATGATCCGGATGAATCAGGACTCGCCCATCTCTATCTCTCACCCTGGGCCTGTTGCTGATTGAGGAGCCTGCAATTCACTGCCTTGTTAAGAAAGTCATTCTACTTTGTTTGTTCTGACCTTTGTAAATGTATGTGTTTTGAGATTTTATAAAACGTAATTGTTATTATTAGAACAGTATTGATAGCTATTTATGTTTATTCATAACTAAACTAAACAGGTGTTCTTGCCTAAATGCGTGTCAGAATAATGATCAGGATGAAAATGCTCAAATGTCTTATGATGTGCTACAATAGTTTCTAAGACACAAAATGAAATGTTATGCAATCCAGCATAGACAAACCTGAAATAAGAAAGTAAAACACGGGTGACTCATATAAAGTATATTTTTTGTCTTGATTAAAACTACAGGTATAAGGAGTTCCACCACGTATGTCACACACTGCCGTGCTGCACTACTTCACTCTGATGATGAACAAAATGGGAGTCTGAAAAAGCAATATTGGTTTCAAAATCAAATTTTCTTTAACTGCCAGACTCTTAAAATGCCTGACAAATATCACTGAACCAATTAAAGTGCACATCTGTTTCATTAGGGGGGCCCATATCCATCCATCTTATCTGTCAATCTCATCTCTCAGTACCTTCGTGGACCTCATCAGATGTCTTCATGCGTGCGCGCCTGTGGAGATTAATTGAGCCAATTTAACATCATTTCAGGGGAAGAGAAAAACTTCACGCTCTGGATTTTTAACTTGATACTCAGTTTTATTACATCTTAAAGCAGAAGCGTAGGCAGACATTTACTTTAGGGCGGGCCTGTATAAAATAGGGTGGGCCAGCTTTTTCCATGGGGAAAAATGACATTAAGGTAGGCCTGGCCTATAATCATGGGCGTCGCAGCCATTATGAGGGTGGGACGAGTCCCCCCACCTTTTAAAATGAGTAGTTTAGACCCCCCCACTTTTACTATGCGGAAAGTCCGTGCATCGGTGTATCCACTCGCCGCTCTTTGTAGAGCGCTGTGTCAGTGCTTCATTATCAAATCCATTCCACTTGCTTATTGTGAGAATGCCCAAATCAATGAAATTCCGTACCATGTTTTCACTGCTACTTTGTACCAAGGCAGATTCTCAGAGTCGTACACCTGAGCCGTACACATGCTGCATTTTTTGTGTAGCTGTGTCTTTAGTTGTAAAATTATGCATGCCACAGTTTACCCGCTGCGAGGCTCCGGCGCTAACAGTTCACGAGCGTACTCCACTAGCACCCGGATATAAGGCGCTGTTATTAAAGAGGTGGAGGGAGAGTCCTCTCCTGTCAGACTGAGAGGCTGATAACTACAGCTCAATGAGGTAAAGGACTCTGAGTGTTTAGATAGTTCACTTTAGTCTAAGTAGTGGGTCTCAAACGGTTTGGTAATCATTTATGTAAACAAGTATTTCCAAGGCACACCTTCATATGATCATTATAGTTATAAAAAACAAGAGAATAACAGGTATGAAATCATTCCAACTCATAATATAGGACAGTAACACAAAAATACAAGGGGAGTGATTTGTAAAATATGCATAAAGAAAAAGTCATTCTGTTTACAGTTCTGTTTCACATGGGTATTGTTGAGAGATGTATCCATAGATTTAGTCCGTAATTTTGCTCTCAAAGTGCACCAGATTGATGCTTTTAACTTCAATATTTAAAAAATCATCTTCCCGGGGGACCCCCCTAACAGTATAGTCTCCGGAATCGGAGAGCCTGGCCCTGGATCGCTGCTAGATGAGAGCATCATTTGCAGGCAGCTGTCTCACGTTACTAATTGGGCGCGCGCCGTAACCAACAACCAGTTTTTACCGGAAATGAGTTCCGTTCAGAGGATAAAACACATACAACATTAATTCTACTCGGTATTTGTTCACTTACATTTCACTTTGAATGCTTGGATATTCTCAATGGGTGAATAAAAAAATGTATGATAATACAAATATTTTAAAAACAAAATAAAAATTACACCAAAGCTTTCTCAGAGCGGGCCAATGAGTAAACTGGGCCTGGGCCCGCCCTGGCCCTATGGTGGCTATGCCACTGTCTTAAAGTCACATTTGCTGCACACACTTGTATTCAATTATAACCTGAGGAAATAGGAAATCAATTGGGGCAAGAATAGCTGAGTATACAATGAACTGCGCTCAAATAATGATTGAATGTAATGCTATTTGAATGAGGTTTATAAAGAGACACTGCTTCATATCATATTTCAGGAGACACACACATTTGGTGACTCAACTTTACAATAGCATAGCAACATTAAATATATGCAGTCATTGTGTATTCAAAGTTTCAAAATAATAGTGTTGTGTCTCCCAGTTGGATTTTAATATAAATATGAATGCTATGCTGTGGGCAGATTCTGAACATGAACCCAATATAGGCAGTTCACCTCCCCACAGGAATAACAGACACAAATCCACTTTATGTGTCTTTTATCTTTGTTTTAAATTGGATTTCGTCAGTCCAGACGTTTACAAAAATAACAGGTAAAGAAACTACTACCTGGGGTTTGTTTCCTTGTCTTTTTTAAGCCAACTGACAGTGATGTGAGAATTGTGTCTGGGGTTGAGTCAGTCAACTGTCAGTCTTTGGGAGGCTTGTTTTTCTTTCTTCCTCAGCAGACTTGAGGTGTGTTTTCACTCTTGTTTTGTTTGTTTGTTTGTAATCTGACTATTAAATCAGCAATGCTTACAAAACACAATGTTTCCAACAAGAAGTATCTGCCTTAATTGCTTGACTGAGGGGATGTGAACAGCTGCACTAAGCCATTTCTGTGGCAGTCATGAAATATTATTCACTTACCATATACACACACTTTTGCAACTGATCAAGAAAATGAGACCAAATTGCAATTTCTCATCTAAAGTTTGCATTCCAGTTATGTTGGGAGGAAACCATTAGCATGTTTAAACTAGACGTTGAAAATACGATTAGTTCTGCTGTTATAAAAGATAAGGCTACAATTTTGGCTGACCCAGTATATTACCGTAGGTGCTAGTTTAGAGCATCATCTTTATTTGTATGCAGTGGAACAAAGCTGGCTGTGTGTGTTCATATTCTTTGGTGTTGCTTTATCATGGCATCATCCTTTCTACATCTTCAGAACAATGTGTGCTTTGACAAAGGTTGCAGAAGTACAATGAAGAGAAACTTTATTCCCTTAAGACTTTTTTCAAATTGTCAGAAGTATCCATCATCTATCGGTCAGTGACACATTTCCACTAAACGCACCAATAGTATGTTTTGCATGTTGATAAATTATAACAAATCTATAAATCTTTATTATGTAATCATTTCAAAACCTGTCACATAGCAGCACATTACCAAATAAGTGTGTCCATGCAGTTGTCAAATTGTAATCACTGCCCAATTGAGCTCTATCAGGAAAACACCTGCGAGTCAAAAAAGCCAGATGTTGGTTGGGCGTTACATCTGTGCTATGATAATTAATTAGTTTGATGTTTTGGTAATATTACTTTTAAACCTTGAATGAAAAGGTAAGCTTTGCCATACTTGGAAAAATGCAAAAGAATAGTCCAGGTAACCAGGACCATTTTGTTGTGTTGTATTTTGTTGGTTGTCATAACAACATTGTATCAACCTGTATTTACCTTTAGTATAACTTACAACTAAAACGGAAAATGTACAGTAGTCTTTTGATGTGGAGGATATGTCAGTTTGTAATTTTCCCATTACTGCTTGACAAATAGAGGAAATGTCACTTAATGGCTGCCTGCATGGCCTGGTTACGTCAGAATGTCTTGTGCCATCTTTTGTTCAAACAGCATTTGAAACTGTGGACATGTAAAAGGAGACAGAGTGGTAAAGGAATGGCACTGAGTGCAGCAGAAATACAGCGGGTGAGTGTATCCAACATGCAAAGTGCCCTTTTTATCTCCTGCATTTTGCAAGCGACAATAAAGTACTTGCAGATTATACCAACCTTTGTCATTGTTGTGCTTTTGTTTTTGGAATCCTACCATTTCTCAAGCTGCTGTATACTGAGGTTTCACAATTCTCTGCAATAGTATTTTAGCTGACTGTCAGCAGAAGTCGACTTTTAGGAGAGCAATATTGTTCTTTGGTGCTGTTTAACTCCTGTCCCAGTCAAACTCAAGAAGCCACATAATTATCTGGGAGCTGCCTCCCACTTCTGTAACTAAAGGCAAGTAGAAAAGAAGAAAAGACGATAGCCAAAGTCCTTTTTCTGAAGTGTTTGTGCATATGCATTCATTAATTCGGCTTTGTTGCACTTTAACTCATCATTTCTGTCATCATCAGAGAAATACCATCGATTAATTTAGATGAAAGGAATTTGCACAGAAACGGAGAGCCCCCGTCCTCTCTGAGAATCAAAGGCCAAGGACTCAGTGTTCTCTCAATGGTGAATGCATTCATCTGAAATGTGTAACATGAAGCACCACTGCTCGCACTAAATGTTCTGCATCACACTCTATACTGACATGATACAGCTTTGATGTTGAATGCAAGAATGGAGTGTGTTATGTGCTTGCACTGCGTTACCACAGCAGTGTTCACCTTCAAGTGTGCAGATACAGTGTGAATCAGATTGCATCATCAGCTTAGCAAATGATGACATTTTGTACTCTTCTTCTCATCTCAGGAAAAATGAGTCTTTATAAATTAGGATAAATTAAATGTATCATTTTTGAGACTGTGCATGCTGATGTGTGAACATATCTGATGAGTATTATTAATGCTGGATGATGGTCTAATTATTAGGGCCGTCAAGTTAACGCGTTAATAATGCGATTAACGCATGTGTATTTGTCCTCGGCCCGCCCCGTAGTTTCAGAGCCCAAAGGCTTGACGTTGTTGTTGTTGTTAGTTGGATGGTGGGAGATTCTAGCGAGAGATAGGGATACCAATGGATGGAGCACACAGCTGATGCTGCCAGCCCCGCTCCTGCCGCTCGCTTGCGTCAGACCACGCTTGAAAGCTTGCCGGGGAGCCGCCTGGACACGGCATCCAACGTGTCGACTGCACATCACAGCGCATTATTTTGAACCTAGGTGGGAACTTCAGTCTCATGCTTTGACTGTTATGAAGACAGAGGAGCGGCATTTCGCCGACAACTGTAACAGGCTTGTCTATTTGAGCAACTGGCTCAGTGCAAAGAAGTAGACAGGGTTTGGAGAGAGTGTAATGGCGCATTCACACTGCAGCGCGCAGCTCGCTTTAAGCGTCCCGAACCGTGCGGGGCCTGTTTTGGGTTGCGCTCACACTAGGCCTAGTTCCGCCCCGGGGGGACTTTTTCGTCTTTTTTCTGGCCCGACAAATTTGTGGTTCTATCGAGGCCAACAAGCGGGGCCAACAACCGGGCGGAATATGCTAAACATATTTGACCGTGATTTAATTGTAATACACGTTTCAAAATGATGCCGAAGTAACAACATACTGATACCGGTTAGTACAAATCATGAATTAATGCTTTGACAAGTCTGCAGACAGACGGGAGGCGAAGAACCTTTTAAAATGCGTGATGCATCTTCTTATTACAGACACATGCATTTCCAAACATTCGGTCTACCTACGCTGTAAAATATATTATCTCTTCGATTTACACACGGCATCTATTGCACGTCTGTCCGTCCTGGGAGAGGGATCCCTCCTCTGTTGCTCTCCCTGAGGTGTTCTCCCATTTTCCCCTTTAAACTGTGGGTTTTTCTCCGGGAAAATCGGGAGGTCGGCTAAGCTAACGCAATGCTCCGACCGTCCACACTCACAACAACGGCCTATACAGACATAAATAAGCCAGCGACTGTATTCACCATGACACAGACAGTCTGTGGTTTGTACTTGTTTATAACTTTTGTCTAGTTTCTTAACAGAAATGAGGAGCTGTGAGCTTGAGTGCTAACAGCTAACAGCTGATGTTGTTTTTCTAGGGGTGCTCGTTGAAGATGACGTCACTGCTCCGCCTACACTGCGTTACTATAGTAACTGCCCCAGCTCCTAAACTGTAATGTGAGCGCAGCATTAAAGTGAGCCAGGCCTAATAAGGCCTAACTAAACCAAGCCAAACCAAACCAAACCAAACCAAGCCTGCAGTGTGAAAGCGCCATAAGAGAGAGAGAGAGGTTCCAGGTTGTTGTATTGAAAATATTCAGGAGAATATTTGTCATTGTTCCAATGATAATAAACAAACATTTGCATAAAGCACATTTGTCCACTCATATGTTGATAAGAGTATTAAAAACTTTAAAAATATTCCTCTAAGGTACATTTAGAACAGATATAAAATGTGCGATTAACTTGCGATTAATCGTGATTAAATATTTGAATCGACTGACAGCCCTAATAATTATGTCTCAGTGTGAGCTTTTACAGCTAATTTGATTGGCATGTTATATGTGATCATGATTTAAATGAATTAACCTTTGGACGTGTTATTATTCAGAAGTCAAAACGGTAGCATGATCACAAAATGAACATTGTTGATGTAAATATTCTACTGTAAACATTACTAATCACTAAATAGTTGGAATGATTGTCACTAACTTAAGGGCTTTTCTTCATGTCCTGAAATGTCATACATTCTTCTTTTTTTTTTAAACACTCAAAACCATGTCACCTGTCAGAATTGATGGATAGTAAACACAACACACACAGTAATAATAGTGTGTTCTCAGTGGGTGGTAGATAAATATAAAAATGCTAAATGCTGTTTTTAGACGGTGTCTATCATTTCTTTGTTCCCTGGAATGAAGAAAAAATATGGCATTTGTGTCAGAAGTTGTATTTGAATGTCAGACACATGAATATGCTTAATTATTAAAGAATTACATACCTTTCCCAGACATCTTAATTTGGTTATAATGGGAATGATCCCTTCATTGACCTGAGCTCCAGTTTCCAAGTGTGTAGCAGGATGGTCTAATGTTGATTTCTGACTATTATTCACATTGAGTCAACCTTTCGCTAAAGGTAATATCCTTTTAAGAAACCCATTATGCTGCAGTTCAGTGGTATCTGTTTCTGCACACTGGGACCAGTGCTGGTGTCTACTCGCATTTTATCATTGACATCTTCTCGGGAAGGTAATCCAAGGCTGTTGAATTCAAAAGTATCTTATCGTCTTATTTGGACCTACAAGTTTCCCGTATTCCAAAATAAGCTCAGTTTCACTGGAACATATCTTACTTGTTGTCTATCACTGTTTCTGGTCATAACATTATTTGTAATCATCTTATAAGAACTTTATATATTTATTTAGTTATTGATAAAAAAGAAACCACAGCCATTATACACTGAAAATACATTTAGACTAAAAGTTTAGTTTAAAAATACTATTACTATTACTAGGGACACTGGTCTTCATGTTTATTCTGTGCAGCCAGAACCACCTACCATTATTTGAAAGCCCCGGAGGCTCAGTTGGTATTATTTTGCCAATCTTTCCACAGTAGTAGTACATGTTGTGCTTAGCGCTGCCCAAGGTGATAGTCATTTGTATAAAGAAATACAAACAAGCCACAGCATTTGTTTTTTTCCTACCAGAATGATAATATGTAGAGCCAGACCTTTCTCTATAGTGCTGATACAGCATCTGGCAACATGATATTAGGTATTTACTTGCTTTTTGTCTGTGCCTCAAGTTGCCATTCTAGTATTTAGGGATAATCCTTTGACGATGTGTAACACAGGGTTGCAAAACATAATGCAGTTGTAGAATAGTCCATTTAATACAGTAGGTCCTATTGTCAGTGGCGTTTTTACATGTACAAAAGTGGTGGGGCACAAAAAACTTAGATGTCTATATATAAGCTTCTGCAGTGAGGTTCATGGCTGGTGAGGCACTGACACTGACTCTTCAGGTTTACAAATATAATATTGGTAAACATATATATATAAATATTTGAAATATTATATTTTGACCTAAATCAAAATATAATATTATTTTCAAAAGCTTTTTTAGTCTGATGCTTCGATTAATTTTGAACAGACAGTTCAACAAAAGGATACCCAAAAAATATAATGTTGTCATTTAAATATTTAATTGTTCTCTCTTAGTAAGATCCCATTTTCAATAAAATGGTGGTCTTACCTTGACTTGAAGATGAAGTCCATGCTATCCTTCTGGACAAAAATCTCTATTAAGTCCTCCTTATCTTCTTGTAGTTTCAAAAGTCATAAATCTAATCGATAGATTTATGATTCGAAAATGATAAAAGTAGGGTAGACATGTGGATATTATCCGGCTGAACAAAACTTGCATTTATCTAACAGGTACGTTTCCCACAGATCTTATTTCGAGCTATTTTCTCAAATCCTATGGAGAAATCTCATTGCTTTTTTGTGGAGGGAAGCCATGGGCAGCTTACTTCCGGGTTTTAGGACGCGTCACTGTCTGCACCTTTCTCGTCTCCTCTTCACACACACTACACTTTTTGCGGCACACACAGCCAATCAGCTCTGAATTATGTGAGAAGGCGGATGGCAGCTTAGTGCCCCCATGGTCATTATTTTTTTGCCACACACATTAAATTGAAAAATACTCTGAGCATGCGCAGTGTAGTTTTTACTGTCACCATTGACTTACGGCCCCTACACACGGCGGCGTGCGTTGCCGCTTCAACGCTTCTGCCCATTCACTTTGAATGAGGTGACGTCACGATTCGCCGAACTGCATTGCGAGAGCAAAGCGTAGCTTCTCTCGCGGTGCTCGCTGCAAAAGTAGAGCAATGTTCTACTTTTGACGCCTCGATGGAGGCGTCAGCCAATCGAATCATATGCCAGTACAAGCTCTAGCCAAATAAACCGCATGCTTGTGTGTCTGGGGCGGGAGATTCATGTGATTGGTTGTTGGTCGAGTTTCAGCCCCCCCCGCCGGCAAGCGACAACGCACGCCGCCGTGTGTAGGGGCCGATAGACAGTGAGATAGGCACACACTGTAGACACTAATTAGAAGAACACAGACTAAAACAGCAATGTACAGACGAATCAGATGATTAAACATGATCTTAAAATATATTTTATATATATATATTATTTTTTTGTAATCATTATTTGTGCCCCACCTGCCCCTAATGACCAGTCACCACTGCCTATTGTGCTTTTTGGGGTTTTCCCCTCTTCTCTTGTGTGTTATTTAGGTTTTTGTGCATATAATTGGTTTGCAAAGGCTACAATCCCAAAGTTCCCTGCCTGAAACGCCTCCATTGGATGACTTTGTTTACTTCCATCACATAGTTGCATCACTGTAGCACTCGCTTCTTGTTCTCAGATGGGGAAAAGAGCTGCTGCAGCACAGGCAGTATGAGAAAAATAAAGCAGTTGTTGAACATTAAAGCTTGTAAACATGCCCCAGTAGAGCAGGGGTGGGGAACCGTTTTCCTCTCAAGGGCCAATATCCTCCGAGGGCCGTACAAATTATTGACCTCTGCTTAAAAATACTAAAACCACAGCCCATTCATTTCACCTTTCTTTCATGCTGTGCAAAGAAAAAGTAACCTCTTAATCCAGATATCTTGCCATGACTCACCTATGCATTTACGTGCACGGTTGTGGCATGACCACCAAAACCAGCCCACTCTCTTCAGTCTGCGTACAAATGACACGACTTTGCAAAGTCGTGCAATAGATACGCAGAAGTCCGTTTTTGCGTGCATATGATACGCCTACGTTACGTTTGTTATGAACGTATGTCAAATACGTTTTTTTTCTACCATTTTTTTCCACGTTACGTTTGTTGAGAACGCATCTTAAATGCGTTTATTTTCTACATATCTTTGCCATTTATTTAACCCTAACCCTAACCATAACCCAATAAACTGCTGTGTCGTTTATTGCACCGCAAACATTCAAACTGTCATTGGATTGGCGATCAAGCCTGAAGCCACAGAGCTCTTTGTTTTAATGTTTGAGGTTCAATATCAGCGTATCATATGCACGCAAAAACGGACTTCTGCGTATCTATTGCACAACTTTGCAAAGTTGTGTAATTTGTACGCAGACTGTGAGACCGGGTTGACCAAAACAGAAAGATATGGACACAAGATGTGTGCAAATGTATTTAGTTTCCTATCCATGTGAACATGATTTAAGTCGGGGGGGACCTAACCGCGTCTGGGGGCATGCTCTCCCGGGAAGATTTTTTTTTTAATGTTGAAGTTAAAAGCATCAATCTGGTACACTTTGAGAGCAAAATGAAGAGATCTATGGATACATCTCTCAACCATATGAAACAGAACTGTAAGCAGATTTCTTTTTCTTTATGGATATTTTACAAATCACTCCCCTTTCAAACTGTATTCTTGTTTATTAATAACAACTTTTTTTTGACTGTCATATAGTATTTTATACCCGTTTACTTTATTCTCTTATTTTTTTATAACTATAATGATCATATAAAGATGTGCCTTTACCTCACTGGTTGTATACAAAGCTTCTTATATTCGTTAGCATAGCTAGCTAACCAGATGCTAATAACAACAAAGTTATTGACTGTATGATCAGTATGACAGATGAACAGATCGCCACTGGGCTTACAACTAAGACACAGCCATGCAATAACTGCGGCATGTGTACGGCTCCTTATGGGTACTGCAATGGAAGTGGCGGAGCGACGTTCTGGTGCTCTCCGTCAGAACTACACCCGTCAGATGAGACATATATACCACGTGATGACACGTTAGGCTCGTATTGTGTTCAAGGACCCTGACCTTGGCCAGGAAAAACAGGCACTCGCTTGTTTAATTATTTTGCGGTCTAGATTTTTTAAATGTTTTTGTTTATAAATTACCTCGAGGGCCGTTCCCCACCCCTGCAGTAGAGGCACAAAATACAATTATGAAACCGGAACATTAGCATAATAGGTCACTTTTAATCCTGAAGAAGACAAACGAAAATCACTTTTTTAAATGTGCATAAAATCTGCATTTTCTTAGCCCAACAGGTTGTCGCTGTTGCTGATCAGCAAACACAACTGTTCTATTTTCAAACATTATTGTGTGTAAACCCTTCAGAATGCAGCTCTTCAAGGTTGCTGTAACTTCACCACTTTTCCTGTCTTTATGACACATCCGGTGAGTCTAAGAGGCATTGAGGATTGTTATGGCTGAAAATTGCAAGTCCATTGTTGTTGATCATTGACAGAGCATTATATAATTTAGCAAATACGTAATTGGAATGATATAGTCTTAATTTAGCAGAGCAGAAAGTGTACATGAATGTGAAACTATCAGTGAAACATCCACACTAACACTGCAGTGCCAATAAATCAAACAAACGCTGAGAAACAGAGCAAACATTTTCTTGCCGGGCGCTTAGCGGACAGTAACAAAGTGGGCAGCGTGTTTTTAATCGCTTCATGCCACAATCCTCCCTTTGGAGGCGGAGAACAAGCTTGTCGATCTGTACCAGGGTACATCAGGGGAGAACACCTTGACGCCCGGAACCGCTATCTGCCATGGTGCAGTGGTGGTAATGATTAAGTATCAGTCCAGCGCACTCCTCTCATTTCCAAACTATCAGTTTCACCTTCTCCACTACATCACATTTGAGGAGCAGAAGGTAATGATCCACCTGGGTGACTGCCAAGTCATTTTCTTTCATATGCTCTCTCACTCCCCATTTCACTCTCTCCGTGTCTTGCTGCTGTCTCTCACTCGCTCTCATCCAACAGCTCCTTTCTGATCCTCTGTCTCTCATATTTGGTATTCATTTCTCAAGGTGGCCTGTGGAGATAAATGTGCCATGCCCACTAAGTGAGAGGGTCAACCCCATGAACTGTCTCCAGCGGGAGGTCACAGACTCTGGCAGTTGTTTTACAGACTTTATTATGGCTGTCGCAGAGCATCCCAAAGAGGTTGTGCATGCTGCGATTATTGGCAGTGCACTTTACCCCGCTGTTTAACTTTGGATATCAATCAATTCCACAGGGAGAAAAAGGGGTTTCGACTGAACAAGTGGGCTGTAAAGCTTATTATGTTAAGATGCTGACTATTGGTTTATAGCGTGATAGATTCACAAATAGGATTGACTAGGATTGCCAAGAGTGTTGGAACAATGAATGCATTTTATCCCAGTTACATTGTCACCCACACAATGAAAACAGAGGGCTCTCATTGGGATTCTTCTAGTGTATCTGTCGTACAGGAGATTTCCCAGGGGTAATATGCAATGTTTTTTCGGATTTTGACTAAAAACAGATGCATGATGGAATTTTGGCACTAGGCTCTGGATTGAAAAACAAAACAATAAAACACATTCAATAATGCTGAATCTTCACTTACAGACCCTAATACGTTTTGCTTTCATGAGGGAGTTGAATTAAAATAATCACTGGGTGTTCTGGAGGAGTAATGGTTTGGAATGCCAACAATGTTATTGCAACATTGTCCACAATATTTAGATCTTATTTCCTGACAGCTTGCTTCTGTTCTTTCTATTTAACAAAGGCTGAAATGCATACGGCTGCAGTTACAAGAACATTTATTAATTTGCTCAAATGTAATGCAGGAATTTAATTCGAGAAATACCTCTGTGGGTTTGAAGATTTGTCAGAAAAAGCCTACACAGCAGTTTATCCTGATCTGATACAGGATGTTAGAACTCAGCAAAGATGTCACACTCAGTTTAACACTGTCTTGACATTTGAGGGGTGAAATTATACTACTCTATATTTGATCTTCAAATCAAGTTCTGTTGTGTAGAGGCAGTTTTAACTACTGCCACATACATCCAAATGACAGGCTCTTAGCTTACATGTTCCTAGTGGCAATATGTGTAAGTCTTATTACATTTGAATAGTCCCCTTCTACATTTTTTCAGTTTTTTTTTCTTCATATGAAGCATCTACATGTAGTTTCTGATTAGAGAAATGTGTGTTTCTCGAATCCATTCCTGAACATCCGTATTTTCTGCGAGTACTGATGCTCTGATTTGATGCACAAACACTGACCCTTCCTCAGCAAAAGTTCAAGCAATTCCTCTCAGAAAATAAAAAGACCTTCAAACAAGGTCAAAGGAGCTTGATGATTCCAGTAGATCCTGCGTGGTCTCCACAGAAAGGCCTCTCAGGGGCTGAAATCCTGGGTGAAGCTCGCAGAGTATGTGGTGTGAATGCAACGATGATCTGACGAGCTGAAATGAGGGAAACCTGCACCGCTGCAGAAACTGAATCTGAGCAATGAGATTCACACACACAAGTGGAACTTGCTCATAATGCACAGTGAGGGCGATAAGCTTCCACACTTGTCATTGAGCACATATTCCTGACTTTGCACACAAGTTAACTTGTGAGCCTCAAAATCTATACGGTGTTATATACTGTGGACATGGCAGTCTTTACAAGCTTTATTAGAGTGCACATGAAAAATAAACATCTTTTTCCCTGCCATAGATGAAAGGAAAGGAGGGGATTACATTTTGCAGCCAGGATCACGCCTCTACCCTGCGCAATTACCCTTTATAAGGTTACCCGATGCATTTCAATTAAAAATGACGAGACGACTTTACAACCATGGGGAAAATACGCTTTTAAAAGACAGGTGCTAAAGTACACGGATTGAATACATTTCACATTGCGGCAGATAAACTCACCACATCCCTCTGGCCTCTAATAATCCTCTTAATATGGTAATATATGAAACACCTACCTAGGATGTCTTTGACTCATCTGCCCCATGTTCATATTACTGAGGCTTAGATTAATTTCCTTTACATAGAAATCAAAGAGAGATTTGAAAATTGGATTTGGGAATTCCTTTGATGGGTCTCAGCTAGTTGGCATTTGGTAGTATGAAGTCACAGTAGAACCACATTCCCATTGGTTATTAAAAGACAGCTCATTGAAACTGTGGCTATTTATCAGTAAGCACTAGAGCTGCATCCAGGGCCCAAAACACCGAAGACCTGAGGAGAATCCTAAACAGGTCGGATACTGAGACAGAGATAATTATCTTGATGCTACAACAGTATGTAACTGTCATGCTCCTCTGCGCAATTACTCCATTTAAGACCCATTAACACCAAAGGTTCCAACATTATTGTGGTAATTGTTGGTTTGATTGCATTCTTTATTAATCAAAGTGTATCTGTGACCTTAATTAATTAATCAAATAGGGTGGGGATTCCATTAGAGATTGTACAGGAAAAGGAGTATTTTCTTAAGATAATTGTTGTACATTTCCCCCCCTTAGTTCCGTTTGTACCATTGTCCTGATGTTATTCCAAAGTCAGTGTACAGCCTCATTCGTTATTTCACACTAGTCCTATTTGCACAGTAAAATAAACATATTACACACCTCTAATTATTCTCTATTGTTTCTTTTCAGACAGCAAAGACCACCTGTGATTGAATTGGGTAAATGGGGGTTTATTCACTTACCAACAAAAGAAGTATTGATGTGTCATGGATGAAGTTCCAACAAATTCCACCTGTGAAATGCAAATGTGACCGGGGCAGGGTCCAGCATGGTCAGCATGCAAATTAGCTTATTGAATGGCCGCAGGGTACACAGCACTTCTGACCTACTGCTGCTGCATCCACAATGTTTTCTTGCCATTTCCTTCCCTTGGCCCGTGAACTGGGAGCTTCAAAGAGAAAACATTGAGGTTGGCTATTGTGAAAATCTGTATGTTTGACATGTATATAAGGATAGTTAAGGTTTGTGAGTTGTTCTTGTAGCTGCATTAGTGCTGCATTGGACCATAAATGTTTTTTTTCTGTAAACTAATTTCTATTTATCACAATATATTTGTAAGAAATTGATAAATCACCCATTTCTTAGTCTAGTATGCATCAGCAGATAAAAGACTCAATGCAGCTGTTTAATATGGTATAGTTAGGCCTTGGTAGGCCAGACTCACTTTATGCTGCGTTTCCATTACAGTTTAGGAACTGGGGTAGTAACTATAGTAACGCAGTATCGGCGGAGCCGTGACGTCATCTTCAATGCGAAACATAAAACCAACATCAGCCGTTAGCTGTTAGCACTCAGAGCTCACAGCTCCTCATATCTGTTCAGAAACTAGACAAAAGTTAAACAAGTACAAACCACAGACTGTCTGTGTCATGGTGAATACAGTCGCTGGTTTATTTATGTCTGTATAGGCCGTTGTTGTGAGTGTGGACGGTCGGAGCATATACAACGTTAGCTTAGCCAATCTCCATTTGGATAACACGCATTTTAAAAAGGTTTTTCGCCTGCCGTCTGTCTGCAGACTTGTCAAAGCATTAATTCATGGTTTTTACTAACCGGTATCAGTGTGTTGTCACTTCGGCATAATTTTGAAACGTGTATTACAATTAAATCACGGTAAAATATGTTCATTTTGTTGTAGTTGTAGCCCCCTTGCCAGCGATTCTCTCACTAGTTTAGCATATTCAGCCCAGTTGTTGGCCCGGAAAGAACCTGGATTTTGGAGAGCCAGAAAAACTGTTAAACAGTACCTGTTAGCCGGAACTACCCCTAGTGGAAACGCAAAAGAAAACGGTGCGGGTTTGAGACGGCACGCTTAAACCGTGCTACGCGCTGCAGTGGAAATGTGCCATAACTGCCCCTTAAAGCCAGAGTCTAGGCTGTAGACTAGTGGGATGAGGAGTTATCATAGATCATGGCCATGACAGATCTTGTGGACTGTATTTTAAAAGCAGTGGCGAACCATGACTTTTATACCTAGGCCCTCTGACCCCCACCACCCCTTCTCTCGAAAAAAAAAAAGAGTTATTACGTCACAGCATATACTTCAGCGGAATATCAAAACAACGACCCGGGGTGCAAAACGTATTAATGACAGCGTCCCTCTCCCACACAAAACAACACCATTTATATAAACACCTATCATGACAGGGCACCCACAGCCAAGTAACAATTACAAATGAATAAAGTCGGCATGGCGGCCCACATTGAAATTTACTTAGGCCTACCTTTGATGATCAAATCACTTAAACACAAAGTCCATCCTCCTGTCCTTTTGGATGAAGCACTTGATGGCGGGTTATGCAGCTGATCCTTTGCCACTCGGCCGGGAAAGTCTGAGGGCCGGGCTCGAGGGCGAAGACCAGACAGCTCCAGAGGCCGAGCAGAGCCCGGTGTCGGCCGAACAGGAACCGGAGCCGGTGGGATAGGCCTCGGCAGGATCCCCCACGGAAGAGGACCAGGAGTTGGCAGGACCCCCGATGAGACAGATGATGGCGGGACCTCCAACGGAGCCTCCAACGGAACAGGACAAGGAGTAGGCAGGACCCTCGGCAGGACAGGTGATGGCGGGGCCTCCAACGGGACAGGACCAGAAGTTGGCAGGACCCTCGGCAGGACAGGTGATGGCGAGGCCTCCAACGGGACAGGACCAGGAGTTGGCAGGACCCTCGGCAGAGGAACAGTCGGCGGGGCCTCCAACGGGACAAGACCAGGAGTTGGCAGGACCCTCGGCAGAGGAACAGTCGGCGGGGCCTCCAACGGGACAAGACCAGGAGTTGGCAGGACCCTCGGCAGAAGAGTAGTCGGCGGGGCCTCCAACGGCACAGGACCAGGGGTTGGCAGGACCCTCGGCAGAAGAGTAGTCAGCGGGGCCTCCAACGGCACAGGACCAGGGGTTGGCAGGACCCTCGGCAGAAGAGTAGTCGGCGGGGCCTCCAACGGCACAGGACCAGGGGTTGGCAGTTCTGAAGCCGGAAACATGGCAGTATTGTCCAGTTCTGGAGCCGGAAACATGGCTGTAATGTCAGGTTCTGGAGCCGGAAACATGGCTGAAAGGTCCGGTTCAGGAGTCGGAACCATGGCAGTATTGTCCAGTTCTGGAGCCGGAAACATGGCTGCTGGGGCCAGAACTAGGTCTGTAACCGTGTCTGCTGGGGGCTTAATTGGTTCCAGAACCATGGCTGCTGGGGGCCGAACTGGTTCTGGAACCACGACCCTTTGGGCTCGTGCTGCTAGCCTGGCCTTGCGACTCCTTCTCTTAGGAGTCGTTTGGAGGCTTCGTGGATCTCCAAAAGCCTGACGAGCACCAGCGAATGGCTCCGGGCCTATAGCAAAAACTGGGTGAAAATCGTGGGCTGACGCCAGATGGACCTCACCGATGCGTGAGGTATCAAAAAGGGTATTGGGATTTTTGGGTCTAGCAGGATCGGGAAAACAAACAGTGAGGAAATCCACAAGCCAGACAGGTAAAAATGTAGGCAAATCTGGATTCTTCAAAGTAAGGTGGATTCCATCTTCCAGAGCATAATATCGCTGCTGAACCCTGACCGCTCCCATCCATCGTTGAGCGCATTGAGACAAAAGAAAAAGTATACTCCAAAAGTTCCTGCTCAAACTGATCTGCTGGGCCCATTTTTCTGTTACGGTTTGTGAAGGAAGCAGGACCCAAATGCAGATTTAACTGACAAAAATACCTTTATTTCAAGGTCTAGCATGACATGAGACAAGACAGAACACTCACCGCAGAACACAAGACGATCCAACCCTGAACACAGGGAGACAGGGGTATTTAAACACAGGGTAACAAAACACAGGTGGAAACAATCAGGGGCGGGGCTGACGCTGATGAGGGCAGGAGACACACAAGGAGTGACAGGTGAAAACAATCAGGAAATTAGACACACCAGGGAAACTAACGACAGAGAGGAAACACGGGGAAATAGACCAGACAATATACAGGGAGGAAAAACAATACAGGGAGAAACAACAAAACCCCAAACCAAGACATAAAAATGTGACAAAATACAATAATCCTAACACTTTATGAACGAACTAATGCTAATCATAAATCTATTGATCATAAATCTATCGATTAGATTTATGATTCGAAAATTATAAAGTAGACATGTGGATATTATCCGGCTGAACAAAACGTGCATTTATCTAACAGGTTAGTTTTCCACAGACCTTATTTCGAGCTATTTTCCAAAATCTTATGGAGAAATCCCATTGCTTTCTGTCGAGGGAATCTGAGCGCAGCTTACTTCCGGGTTTTAGGACGCGTCACTGCAGCTCTTTATACACATGTATAAACTTCACAGCGGGCAGAACTTGTCACAAAGTCCGCGAAAATAAAGCCCACCCATTTAGAGGGAAGATATGATTGGTCAATTGTACTGTCATTTGACATGACTCTCTCGCAGAGTTACTGGCCCTCTGTGAATTTACAGCAGGACCACCAAGCTCTCCTGTATTCACAGTAACGGCCCGTCCACACTACAGCTTCGACAGCTTCAAAAACGGTTTCCAACGCGTCTGCCCATTCACTTTGAATGGGGTGACGTCACGCTGCCTCGCTTTTCGCCAAACTGAATTGTGGGTAGCATAGCGGTCCGTCTCCGCCGTCTCCGGCTGCAGAAGTTGAACAATGTTTAACTTCTGCAGCCGGAGACGCCGGAGTAGCCAGCGCCAGCCAATCAAATCCCGTTTCT
>CALSBZ010046654.1:2611879-2627119 GCA_943591055.1 Gobionotothen gibberifrons | reverse complement strand
ACACACACACACACACACACACACACACACACACACACACACACCGCGCCGAGTTTGAATGACACAAGCACACTTTTGCAACTCTTTGATTGGGTCTGGTGTCTTGCCTCTGTTGCATTCACTGAACATGGGAAATTACAGTCCTGCCGTCCTATCTAGTGTCATGATGAGGTTCACGTAAAGCACGGTTAATGTATTATATTACACAGATTATGCGCAGCGGGAGCAGCAATAACCGTCAAATAATTCAGACAGGGGAGCTCCGCTCCCCCTGCCTGCCGCTAGGGGGTGCTGCAGCGCCCTCAGCACCCCCCTTCCCGCGCCCATGGTCCTGCCTCCAAACGATGCGCGCTCAGTTTCTAGCAGAGAGTGAGAGCATGTGAGCAGGGATGCTAGTGCTTACGTGTGTGCCATGTCTCAACGATCACAAAGTCAGGCTTTCAAAAGAGAAAAGAAAGGAGAGAAAGACAAGAGAGAGGGACTAAAGGGCGACAGTATGTCACCCAGTTTTTCAAGAGAAAATGTGGGTGTGGTCTATGAGTGGTGGAAATTAGTCTGTTAGCTAATGTTTTTTTGTACTAAGCTGACATTAAAGGTGGGGTAGGTAAGTTTGAGAAACCGGCTCGAGATACACTTGTTGTTATATTCCATGGAATGCTCTTAACATCCCGAATGAATATCTGAAGTGCTTTGACAAAAAATCCATACAAAAATGTCATCTGTGGAAGCCAAAACAAAACAAAAAGCTAACATCTAATTTAAATTATACATTTCAAACACAGTATTTTCCCACATAGCCAATGATCGATACAAAACAAAAAACTCCTTTTAGTCTATTTAGGATGATGGACAGTTTGAAGCGTTGAGTGATCAGTCTGTATTAGGTAAACAAAATGTTAATCACCTTTTGGTTATGATATTAATACTAATGTTATTATATTAAAGCAGGGGTGGGGCCGTATACGGACCGTTAGACCATTTGGTACGGCCCTCGAGGTAATTTATAAACAAAGTGGCCTGGTGGTGGGGCCCAATGTGATATATTTTCATGGGGCCCAAAATCCCTGGCGGCGCCCCTGGCCTTCACCGGTAGTGTGGGATTCCTGCTCGGTGTCGAAGCCAGCCTCGGTTGGAGGTGGGCTGCCACCAGTGGTTCCATGGGCGGCCTGGATTGGGGCCTTGTTGCTGAAAGGGCGGTCTCTCCACGAGACCGACACCTCGTCCAGCATCTCAGGAAAGATTGGGAGAAGCTGCCTCATCCTCGCTGCTTGGGGCAAGTTCTTCCCCTCATAGCGAGATTTGGAGGTCTCCTTGACCACTTCGGGCCAGGGGATGTCCAGCCTGGACGCAGCGTGTTGGCTAAGTCCATACTGAGGCAGGGCGAAGCTGGTGTGTCTTCGCCCGGGGGAGCGGACATCGCACCCGGCTTTGCAGCCTGAGCAGATGAAAGGAAGATGTCATCTTCGTGCTCATCCGAGTCGGATAATAGAAACTCAGAGGCATCCTCTTCGTCTTCCATATAATCCAGCTCTAGGACATCCTCAGCGGGAGGAACCACGGTGAGGTCTGGGAGCCCCAGCTTGACCCAGCGCGGGGCTCCGCTCTCGCTGCTCTTGCCGCCACCGGACCCCATCCCGCCACGGGGTGAGTCTCCGGTTCCGCAGCTGCCGTCTTCGTTGAGCTCCAGCCTGACACGGCGTGGGGCTCAATCTCCGCGGCAGACGCCACCATGTCCTGATTGCCGGCCGGCGAATCAACGGGCATGAAGGGGTCCTGTCCCGACAAGCTAGCTTGGCGGGCTAGCCGTCGGCAGAGGCTCTTGATGGTGAAGCGGGCACAATGTCCGCACGAGCCTGGGTTATCGATAGCCTCCTGGGCGTGTTCCAGCCCAAGGCAGGACGAGCAGACCTGGTGTGAGTCCGAGCTCAAAATCTTAAACCTGCAGCCGCAGAGCCGAGCCTCCGAGTCTCCGGTTCCTCTGGTGTGAGGGAGAGAAGAGTCCATCCTCGTTGTTGGGGTGTCGGCGTGGAAGGACACGCTAGTAACAGGTATGTTACCGAAAGGAAAATCCAACCTTATCGTTAATCCGAAAGGAAAAAGCGACGGTGTAGATTTTTCTTTCTAAAAAATATTAACTGGTGTGTTAATATCTTTTCTATCTCTGTCTCCTCTGGTGTGAGGGAGAAAGGAGACCGTCCTCACTGACCGTGGTGTCGGTCTGGAGGGAGGAAAACTAGCAACAGGTATGTTACTGTTTAAGAAAAAATCAAACCCTACCGTTATTTCGAAAGAAAAAACGGTGGGGCAGATTGCAATATTAACTTCTTGCAAAGCAAAAAAGTAACCGGCGAGCGTCCGTCGACCAAATGTTAGCTTGGGTTCAGTCTGTGGACCGTTAAGCTAGCCCGGCTACTGATATTCGAGATGTGCTCTGAAGCGAGAAGAGGTGTTTGAATGACGCTGCGTCGTAGCGCAAGCTACTTAAAGGGTGGGTGGATTCCCTGACGTGGACGTCAAGATCACCAGCCAATCAGGATTGGCGTAGTGAGATTGATGCTTCTGTTTGCATACGCGTTGAGGCGCATCCCATAGTGAGACATCGAACGGAGTGTTATGAATGAGAACTCGAAAATGTTTTTTTCATTCTGCTCTGGGTGCTATTTATCGAATGAACAGCTTTGTTTGGCCAACATGAGTCATCCTTGACAAGGATTTAAAGAGATAAACAGCGTGTGTGGAGTTCTTTCCAATTAATTAATTGAGTTTACATCGTTTATCTATATATGGAAATAACTGGCTGGATATGACATATGAAAAGGGTCTCAGGGGTTTTAGCATTGATGCATTTTTATATAATTAAAGTTTTACAAGCTAAAATACTGTTGCCCCATCATGTGCCCCATGATAATGTTGGGTTAGGATTCTTAATATTTTTTGAAACAGTGAGTTATTCATTTCAGACAAAAGGAGACTAAGAAGGATTCAACTGAGTTGTCAGCTGAAATGACTACTATAGCTGACACATTTAATATGTTAATAATAGCAAGTAAATTAAGCATAAGTATCCAGGAGTCAATCAAAAACACATGGTAGGATATAGATAGTGAGATATGCCAATAGTTAATAGTAACATTGAATCTATTCCTTATACTTTTGCTATTGTTTTGTTGAAAGGCAACAAAAAAGACACCACCCTCTAAACAAAATAAAGTATTTTATTACAGCTCAAAGCACATTGTATTAACGTGTGGAGTATATGACAAGCTTGACAGGCTGACTGCAACAAGTTATGGTATCTAAGCAATTTAACAAATGTTCACTTGTGTATAATGTTTGTCTTTTATGCACACTGGCACCTTGCTGTAGATATCTCTCTGTGCTTTTCAAGGTTTTTCCGAAACCAGGCAAATCCCATTCCTCTCTGTTCTTTCATTGCAGTGATCACTTACTGTAGATATCTTATCTAACAGAATGACTTGAGAGTTGTGTACCAAAATGTTCTATCAATACTACACAGACCCCCCTTACACATACACACCAACACACACAACACACTTATGTTTGTAGGTCTGACATTGACACACAGTACCAGAGCATCAATAAACTCTCCAAATCTCTTTACTTTCATGGTAGCAATTACTATGAGCGAATAGTTGACAGGATTTTCAAGTGTTGTATTTATCATTTTGGAATGTATCTCTTTAATTCACCTCCTGTCAGTCTCAGCTATCATTTTTATACACACATTTTGATTGACTGTTGTGACCCGTCAGAAGTGTTGAGTTCAGTCACGTTTCATGTTTTTGTCTTGTCTCCCACTTCCTGTCTTATTTTGGTACTCACCTTTTGTGTTTCATTCCAGGTCCCTTCACTCCCTAACCTTGTGGCCGTTTCTCAATCTCGAGGATACGCCGAAGGACTGTTCCAATCTCCAGCATACTTGGAATTCCACCGAGGCCGCGTCCTTGGTTTGGGGGAAATTTCGAGGCTGCACATGGGTAGACTTCGCGTCCTTAAAATCCCCACAATGCTTGCCGCACGGACCAATTTCAAAAACCCTTGCGGAGAATGGCTGAACCGATGCAGCACACATTTAAATGTAAGTATGTAGTGGCGTAGAACATGTGTTGGTAAATATGTTACAAAAATGTGTTCCGTGAAAGTAAAGCAAGTTCATAATTAGATAGACATTGTGAGGTATTTATTTTCGGTACAGTTTATGTTGAAACCGTTAGAGAGAGTGGCACACTTGTTAGCCTGTTCCATTCTTCTTCGTTTTCCGAAGCCGTGGCTTGGAAGCATACTTGCTTTGTTTCTGAAGGAAGTGACTTGGAAGTACGTGACTACCAAGTCAGCATCCTCGCGATTGAGAAACACCCTGTGTGTTTCTCCCGCTCTCATCAGCGTCAGCCCCGCCCCTGATTGTTTCCACCTGTGCCAATTACCTTTTGTTTAAATTCCCCAGCCTTCCCTTGTCTTGTGTCAGTTTGTCTTGTCCTGTCTCTATGCCAGTAGTCTGCTTCCCAGCGATTTCATATCTTGTCTCAAGCCTGATTCATGCTCCTGAAACTCTTTGTAAGTTTTGTTCCTCTGTATATTACTTATACTTTACCTCTGTTTCCCGGGTCATGCATTTGAGTCCTTTTCCTTGGGTATCCAAGTTTGTGACATTGACCTAGTGTAAAGAGCCCTATTTTCGCTTATCACAATGTTCACTAAAGTTAATTGAAATGCCTCTTTGAAAAATATAATATTCCAGCTACCACTCTGAGTCTTGTCAAAGCAGCAACCTCTGAAAAGGTTTTGGGGTCTGAAAAATGGATCCAATGCAGAAATGTCTTGTTTCTAAAGGCCTATCCAATGGTTGAAGTGTTTGATTAGATAGAAGTCTATGAGACAATGAGCCTTCTTGTCAATTAATATATTATCTCAGTAAACATTTTCCTTATAATTCGTATCATTACATGATCTTCATTGTTTAAATGGTGGTCCCATTAGGTGTGAAATATACTTTTTTTTCTTTAAAAAACAGTCTTTCTAATTTATAAAATAAAACATGTTGGTCCCTTGAAATTGTTTTGTTAATTTGGTTGCACTTCACTCAGGCCTCTAGTGCTACCTGCGTTTGCGATAAAAAGAGATGGTTCTGGATAAAATGCTAAACTTGAGGCCTTAAAAAAGTCCTCATAAAAACAAATGGGTGATGTCAGAGTTACTATGTACACTATTTCCATTTCATAGTCTCGTATAAGTATCTTATTTTCATTCCATAAGAGCTACGTACATTTTATAGCTCGTCGATTGCAACATTTAATTTAGATACTAACACAAGATGTTGTAAATGGAGCCACCTCTTTTTCAACAGAAGACATACATTTTAGTATAGTGTTTATGTACATCTCAACAGATACATGCTTCTTTTGGTTATTATTATTTATTTGTGTATGTTCTCATTTAACAAATCATCCGCTCTAAAGTGACATTTATGATGAGAAATAGCTATATAATAAATCCAACATCAGAATTATTTCACCAGAAAGAAGCAACTCTAAAGTGCATCAAAATGGAAGGAATCTTTGCCCTGTTCACTGCCACTGGAAGCTACCTCCATGGATTAGGTGGGTTTAAATACACAGAAATCGTTTTCCCAAAACCAACGGCAGCTTCTACAGATGTTTTTTCTCTAGAGCAAGATTGCCAGAAGTTTCATCCAATCACCTGCTAAGTCATTTTTGAAGGTGCCTGCCTTTTTCTAAACGTTTTCCTATGTCAACTCTTCAGATGGTGTGCAGGTTAGTGGTCTCAAGGTGTTCACAGTCAAAGATTGTCAATGTAGCACACAACAAAACACTACTAAAAATATATAAAGATTTAAATGTACGAGACATGGTCAGGAGCAAGGGGTGGAAATGTAATGGGGCCGTGCCTACTCTCCCACAGCAGGGGTTGACCAGGCTTCAAATAAACTGCGGATATGCGGATTCTTAGAATTAATCTGGGATTCATGGGAGTAGTCCCATTATCCAATGAAGCCTTGATGTGTCTAACATGTATTGCTGTCCTTTAAATGTTCAGGGAAACATTGTCTGGTGGAGTGTTGATTTTTGATGTTGTAATGCTGAGCGTGTTTGCTGTGATATAGTGCCGCAGTCATCTGAGAAACAAGGAAGCTGCTTCTGGACTCAGGATTTAGACAGGTTTCATGCAATTTTACATATTCCTTGCATTATTAATGTTGCTCTACTAAAGCCACTTTTGGGGCCATTTCTTAACAGTTTTCTATTTTGTTCTTGGTGAACTGTAAAAGCTATTTCACAAACCCTATCCTTGGAGATGGCTAAGTGACATAAAACATTCAGTTAGGTACCTTGATCAGAGGAATATTGGAAGCAGTGAAACAAGGTTCTGAAGCAGAGACTGGTCCTCACCACCTGCCAACATCGCGTATGGTACAGTGTGAATGCATGTGGTCAATTGTCTGCATCAACACCTGACTTGTATACAAGTTGCAAAAGTGTCATAATCCCTTGGCTAAAGGAAAATAGATAACATGTCCCAGTTTCCACAGTCCAGGTCATTGCAACCTAAAAGCGTCACGATTCCTATCAAACATTCATGCTACATTTTCCTGCCTAATGTCCCAAGGCATGAACAGTCTCGACAACACACATCTGCGGGATTGCTATGGTATTAATAATTACATATATCTTAAGGATTCTTCGCATTCTTTACGTTCAATGCATCTGCTTTATGTTTGGATTTGCAATTCAACAACTACACTATTGAAAAGCTCTATCTTTGTATCTAATCAACTTCAGCTACAGGTTTCTGTCAAGGAAGCCATCATTCTACTTTCTTCAAGAGCAAGGAGAGTGCCTTAATTCCAGTGTGGCGTCCTTGAGGCAAAACAACATTCCTCAAAAAACTGTTTCCCTGTGTAGGTCATTTCCTTCTTTCTCATATCTACCCGACTTTGACGATCCTTTATAAACTGATTTTACACAAACAAATAAAGACATGTCTAAAAGATGTTTGGGCTCTGTTTGAAGGCAAGGTTTGTAGGAATATATGAATCTTAGAAAGTCACACAAATAGGACATTTGATGAATGACCAGAATGACCAAAACAGGAAATCTTTTCAGAAATGTACCAATATTTAAAATGATAACAACTTTTTCCTTTTTGGGATTTCAACGAATGGTTGAATGGATAGATAGACTGACCCTTTCTTCAACCTTCTCCCTTTCTAAGATCATTATCATTAGTGTTCAATGAGCTAACTGTCTCTATTATAGGCTTTTCTATTAGTGGGATTTTACTTGAAGAGGAACAAATTACTCGAAATGTGAAGATAAAAGTCAATGAGCTTGAAGGACCACCTGAAGATAATGATTTGTGTCAAGGGGAACATATTGTTTCAGTGCAGTCTTGGAGATTACTTCACCCATCAGGTAGGCGGGCACAAACTGATAAAGGAACAACAGTGCTTTACAGCGGCGCTCACATCTCTCATCTGTAAAAAATTTCATTAATATTACTGGACGCTTCATCACTGCCTTATACCCAGCTCTTAATCAAAATTCATCAGTAAATATTCATGACAGAATGAGCAAACATGAGGTCTTGATTACTCCATCACGAGATTGACCTCTATCAATATGTAAATCATTTAAATAAGGGAATTTTCCATGGAGTTGGATCAGTCCATTGTTCTGGCTCGCATGCAGGGTGATCCTGTGTGAGGAAGCCTAACGTCCCCTCTTTCTCTCTCTGTCTCCCTCATTACGGCAAGTCCTCTCAGCCAGAGTGCCTTGCATTATTTACGTGTTTATGATTAGTTAAGCCTCACATGGAGCCGCCATCTGCCGGAAAGTGGCATGTAGATTTCGATTTCCATTAGGCCTATTTATTTTCACTGAAGGAAAGAGAAAAATAAGGATGAAAACCATGTGGCCACCAATGCTCACTCTCACTGAGGTCCATTTCCTTTCGTACCCTAAAGTCTGTGGTATTTATGCCTTGTTAAGTGTTCCACTGCTCAACTTTAGTGTTTAAAAATGAACCCAAACTATAATAAACTGCACAGATGGTGCGTGACAGCAAGTGCCCCATGTAATGAACACCTACAGAGCCTTGCATTACCTAGCTGGCACTTGCCATATAGGCACAACACATATTATTTGACACAATACATGCTGGAAAAAGGTGGCAATAGGTTAGTGTTTTGCAAGTTTTGGCTTCTTGCTGTACTATTGGTTTTGAAATTCCAAGTCAAATAAACATGCACTGTGTCTCAATTGTCATATTACTGTATTTCCATTTACTCTTGTGAGTGCATAATTGTGTCCCAATGCAAATATATTGCTCTATGAGATGGTGAACCAATGACAGTCAAAAAGTCTCCCTCTCAGCCATCTTCGCTATAGAGTTTAACAGAAGTTGCATGGTCACCTGCAATTGTGGTTACTCCAGTGTTATAGATGAATTATACAATTAAATAAACATACCACTCTACTTAAAAGGAAGCCACTTTTTTAGTTAATTGAGCAGTCTTTAATGATTTGCCACCGCAAACGATAATGTTGCAAGCTATCTAGTAAGCTATCTAACAACGTGTGCGATTTGATACAACCCTACTTTTCCAATTCATGCTTTGCACAAGTGTTCACAGTGTACGCAATACAGTGTACTATGGGAAGTGTCTGAATTGATACACAATATCTCCTTTAATATTTGTCTAGGTAACATCTTTTAAAATAAATGCTAATCTTGTAAAGATATGTAAATAATGTTCAAATACTTTCCACTGTTTGTTGTAGAACAGCCAGTTTTAACTTAGCCAGTGACATTACCTGAAGTGTGCACTATGCAGTCGCATTATCCTGGAAATAGAAGTATTGGATCAGGACTGCTTATCAACAGATACTTATTATTAAATAACTCGCAATCAAACTTGGGGGAAAAACACCCATAGGAAAATTTTACCAACACTGAAGCCTCTGTGTCCTAAAACCAAACATATTGTCCTTGATGGCCCTTCAGGAGGCGGACAGATATGGCGACAGATAGAAAAACACCCTGGCTGCTCCCTGTGTATTTTTCTTTGTTGCTGTCAGTCTGCAACATGCTGGATTTAAAGCAGTTGTCAGTGCGTAGTGGCTGCACCATGCCTCCTGGAAGTGAATCAAATCGGATTGTTCCAGCACTTTGTCTCCTCATTGCGGGAGGTGGATCTCCTCCTGTCAGAAACATGTGCAAAAACAGAATGATGTAATCCGCTGTAGACGATACACTTCAGTCACACACTGTTCTGCCTGCTGCCATCTGGCAGGCGCCACCGCAGCATCCGGACTAAAACCAACGGACTAAAACCACCAGACTCAGGGACAGTTTCATCACAGGCAATAAGACTGTTAAACACCTGAACTGTTGAAACAACATCCACAATATTCATCTGGCTGCTACTTAAAACATATTTATCTATTTACCTAATATATCATATGTCAATGACTTGCATATAGACTCTTATTGCACTATTTCACTATTTCACTTTTTTAAACTATTCTCTTCTTGTTTTTACTATTTACTATTTACTTGCACTATATTTTTCTGTTTATCTGTGTTTTGTGTTGCACTGTTGGAGAAGCTTATGAAGCCTGTGACACAAGATTTTCCTCGACATAACTACACTGTCTATGTTCGTTTGACAAATAAAGAACCTTGAACCTTGAGTTAGATAACCCCTATAATACAATCGTTCTTTCGTTGTTTTTTTACATGGGGGAGTTATACAGCCAGAATGAAAGAGTTGACAGAAAATTGCACTTCACCACAATCTTGAAGAGGGAAGTATTCTGTTTACTGTTGTTTTTCCTGCACAGCCGGTAAAATGATAAACAGTGGGATACATGTGACTGTATTTAAGTGTGAGCCAAATCCGCAGGAATCATTTTTAGGCAATATAACATCTCACAGCAGGGTACAACAGCCCACATAGTACAATTCTTCAGAATGTAATTTATTCCTTTCAGTCTCAAGCGAAGACATCAGCTTTACCAACTTCTATTCACCTGCTTCTCAAAGTATATGTGAGGAGTTCTTTTCCAAAACGCTATATATCCATTTGAATAGTTTTCAGGAAAATGACATTTTTTACCTAGACCCACACATTTTGTTAATATTAAATTTATATATATATATATATATATATATATATAGGATATATAGCGATTTGGCATGAAACGTTGATAGAGCAGTGAATAGGTTCAGTACACAGCAAAATGGCACAACAAACTCCATTTTCAATTTGGCTTTTATAGCGTTTTGGAAAATAACTCCTCATGTATTCAGTGTGCGTTTTTACTAAATGACAAGGGCTATTGAAAAATGAAGAAAGCTTTGAAGTCAACATTTTCTTTCAAGAATTATAATGAATCATAAAAATTGAATATTTTGGCTCAGACGATCTATCTAAATAACATCTTTCTATTCATTTCCCATTATTCTTGTTTTGTGCTTCATTGGTAGCAATGAAGGGCATAGGGCTCTGGGTAGGGCTTTGTGGTCTGTCAACGCCGAATCATTAAGTCAAACATCCGCTCAACCTCTCAGACGAAGACCGATTCCTCCAAAAAGCCTCAGGGGCAAAATGTGGATCAACCTCAACGCCAGTCCTTTGGGTGTCATCAGGAGCAATACACATTGATTAGTAAATGTCCCTTCTTCTTTCCTGAGAGGCTGTTTGTCCCACAGGGAGGTAACCATTGCACCACAGCTGGCCACAGGGACCATTCAAGGGCAATCAGAGCAAAAAGACTCAGGACAACCACTTAGTTGGGAGTGCATTGACCTGGCTTGGTAACAACGAGTAAAGAGCAAGAAAGTCTGGAGGGTTCTCTGTGAGAATGCCACTGAAGGGTTTTTTAAAAGCACTCTGATAACTATCAGGATTTTGGTTGCTTTTACACAGAGATGTGCAGAGTGCTGGCTCAAGCCTCGACCCTACAACCTCTTTGTCTGAAGGACTTTCTCGACAAACACTAACAGGTTTAGTTTAGTTTAGTTTATTTATTTATAGTGTCGTGGACAGTCCCCATCGATGAACTGTCACAAAAACAGTAAATGGAGCAGCTTTAGCCGACATGGCTAATTTCCAGCTGTTGTCCCCGGCCAGATGGTAATAGACACCCTTAAAATCACAATATATCAACAGCATTAGTTATAAAAAAATATAAAATCAAATAAAAAGGATGAAAGACAAGTAGATACAGGCGAAAGGGATGGATAAAAGAGAACAATGAACAACACACATTACTACATACAGTACATGTCACATATAGCACATCACAATCACATAACAGAAACGAGGGGCAACATCCATGATCACAACATGTAACACAACATGTAACACTCA
Organism: Gobionotothen gibberifrons; assembly: GCA_943591055.1. Lineage (NCBI taxonomy): Eukaryota > Metazoa > Chordata > Actinopteri > Perciformes > Nototheniidae > Gobionotothen > Gobionotothen gibberifrons. The sequence goes on along the minus strand of CALSBZ010046654.1, from coordinate 2,615,706 downwards.
TGCCATACTCAACACAGACTAGTGTGTGCAGGTGTAGTTCTCAGTGAACCATGTTTTTAAGTGAGCTGTGAAGGTGGTATGAGTATGTATATCTTTGATTTGAGTGGGTAGAGAGTTCCAGTTTTGTATTGCTTTGACCGAGAATGATGACTGACCAAAAGTACTCTTCCTGAATGGGACTGATAGGTCGCCACGTGTGGAGCTTCTAGTGGTCAGTCTGGTGTTGTTACGTTGAGTAACCAATGCATTAAGAGGTGGAGGGGCTGTATTGTGCAGGATTTTGTACACCAGAACGATGTTCCTATACTTTATTACATCTTCCCAACTCAGGATGTTATGCTTGTTGAGGATGGTACAGTGATGGGAGCGGTTAGGTTTCTGGTCCAGTACTTTGAGGGTTTGTTTGTACAGGGTTGCTAGTGGCTTCAGTGTGGAGCTGTTAGTTTGCCCCCAGCTTGTGAGACAGTAGGTAAGATGTGACATGATCATGGCATTCATGTATAATTTGGCAGAGTTCAATGTCATTGTGTTTCTTATGTATTTGAAATTGGCTAGGCTAAACTTTACTCTTTGGGTCACTTTTTTGACTTGTGTTTTGAATGTTAAATTAGAGTCAATAATGATTCCAAGGTACTTAACCTGAGGCACAATATTAATATTTTCACCTGAGATGCTTATATTTGACACAATGTTGCATTTTCTTTTTGTGAAAAACATTCCAACTGTTTTGTTAACATTAAGCTGAAGGCAGGAGCGGTGTAGCCAGCTAGTGATCAGCACTAAAGCTGAGGTCAGTTTATCAGCAGCCTTTTGCTTTGTATTGGCATGCACATATATCACAGTGTCATCGGCATATAGCTGTGTTTCCACATCAGGACAGACAGATGGCAGGTCATTAATATATAGGGTAAAAAGAAGTCGACCAAGTATTGAACCTTGTGGTACTCCGGTGCTTAAGTCTAGAGCTGGAGAGAGTCGATTATTGACGGTAACATGCTGACGCCAGTGAGGTACTGTATGATTCAATCCAACGGAGTGTTAATGGAGAGCAGTTAAAAGCCGACAGTTTGGACAGAAGGACCTTATAATTGACTGTATCAAAGGCTTTGCGTAGATCCAGAAATACTGCACCAACAACACCTCCTTTGTCAACCATTGCTTTGACCTTTTCTATAAAAAAGCAGTTGGCTGTTTCGGTTGAATAATTTTTCCTGAAGCCAAACTGCATGGGATGAAGTTGAAATGGACTATTGTTTAAGAAGGAGACAAGCTGTTCTGACACCCACTTCTCAGCCACCTTGGATACTACAGGTAAGATGCTAATTGGGCGGTAGTTGTTGATGTTCATAGGGTCACCTGACTTGAAAATGGGGGTTACAATTGCAGTCTTCCATGCACTTGGGAATGTCCCATTTAATACAGATGAATTGATGATTTGGGTAAGAGGGCAGACTAGGTAATCTTGCAGTGATTTAAGCATTGTAGAATCCATAGTGTAAGTGTCCTTAGCTGTCGAAGTTTTAAGAGAATTAATAATTGCTTTGGTTTTTAATTCCGATATGGGTTGAATGCAAAAGGACATCGTATGGTACAGGTATTGTCTGTGTTGCCAAGCTTATTGATGAGTTGGATTTTGGCAAGATGCAGACATTTATTTTCACCACAATCTTTATTGTATTTCATAATTACAGGAAATCATATTACAATTACAAGAATAAACGCTTTATTGAAATGTGTGATGTATTTTAACAAAAAAAACTGTAGAAATGGAATACATTATTTATCTGTTTTTTAGCAGCTTTTACATGCGAATGTAACAAAACTAACCGTAAAAGTAAATGATTTTCTGTAAGAAAAATGAGCTGCATTTTCTGTAATTTTACTAAAAAATACTTTTGTTAAGGCTATATATCACTGTCAAATACATACAAAATACTGTTAATACTCATTTAAAAAAAAGTATAATTGCAAGAATATATATGAGTAAAGAAAGAAATATTCTGTAATTTTGCTTAATTTAACCACTACTTTACATTGATAAACTGAAAAAACACAGGTATTGACTATCCTGTTATAGTAAAAAAACAAAAACATTTTAACACATTTTGACTTGTATTGCTTTGAGGATTGAATTATTAAATATGTGAATTTCAGGTTATAAAAACTGTGTAAAACACAACAAAAAAAGTTGACTGTTATCAACATGTTAGGTGCAAATTCCTACCAGAGCACAATTCAGATATAAAATGATGCTATATAATAATATAAGTAAGAGCCATAGACTGTGGGTTATATAGGAGACATTTATATATGCCATCATAAATATATAAACTAGCTCATAGCTGTCAGCATTCACTGCAGGCAAACCTAATGTGACCATTCACATATGATTTCTAAGTAGAAGAAGAAGAAGAAGAAGAAGAAGAAGAAGAAGAAGATTTACTTTATTAATCCCTCAGAGGGAAATGTCTTCCCCCACTCTGTGTTTAAACACATTACACACACAGGGAGGATATACAAGCACTAACAGACAGAGTTAGGTGCGTTCACAACCCAAGTAACATTGACCTGCTGATGTCTTTCAACACAAGAAAAAGCTGTGTCCATTTCTGACATCATTTAGCTTTTCACAGATGATCAGATATGTGATCTGTAGCGATTGCTACAACTGCACCGTGTTACATCTCTCACAGGCTCCACCCTCTACTGGACTCCATGGGTACTACCCCTTGATCATATCATGCAAGCATTTATCCACTGAGACTTCTATAGACGTAGCCAGCCCCGGGACGGGCCTACCTGAATGCGCGTGCATCCCACCGTATAAAAGGAGGCCTCGCCTCCTGACTGTCATCCTACACTTCTCTTCAGCAAGCAGCATAGGACAGACAGGGCCCCGAGTAGAGGGCTCTGCCTGTGCTTATATAACAAGGGTTACCATACGTAACGTAACCCCTCGTTATATCTCTCACAGGCGTTGTCGTCCAACAACACCATTCCACCTCACTGTCCCTGACCGGCTTTCTGGTTAGCAGCCGCTGCACCTCACTCACCTCTACCTCGGTTGTAACTGTGGAGAGGTCCGGGCTTCGGCTGACAGAGCACACTCTGACGCGCTTACCTTGCGAAGAGTATGCCCTGACTGCAGAGGTGGGGACTCGAGTCACGTGACTTGACTCGAGTCATGACTCGAATCGCATATTTTGTGACTTGAGACTTGCTTGACTAACATTGATAAAAGACTTGACTTGACTTTGACTTGGTATTCATGACTTGAGACTTGACTTAAGCTTGAGATAGATGACTTGAAAGGACTTGACTGTTTAAAATTAAATATTTGCGTTTGTTTTTGTAGTGAGATATTACGTTTAGTTTTTTCGAAAAACTTGATTATAGCGCCGTGCGCGCAAACCTGGCAATCCACTAGAAGGCAGGAGTGTCAGTTAACATGGCAGCGGCTAGCGTTACACCAAAATCCTTGAAGTTTGGATTCAAGGATTATTTTGTCGATGACGGTAATAAGAAGAGAACAGCGGTATGCAGGGTCTGCAGCATAAAGATCGTTGACACGACCACCACAACATCCAACTTCATTCGTCACTACAAAAAAAAACACAGAGAAAGGTACGTGCGTGTGTTGTGTTAGCTAGAAACGTTAAATTTAAGCTACGTTAGACTTGGTTTCAAATCGATTAAGCAAAGAGAAGACAAAACGGTAAATTAACACTAGAACCTCCAAGGGATCCATGTGTACTAACCCTGATACTGACGGGCTGTCAGGAGAGAGAGAGAGAGAGAGAGAGAGAGAGAGAGAGAGAGAGAGAGAG
>CALSBZ010046654.1:2584396-2604313 GCA_943591055.1 Gobionotothen gibberifrons | reverse complement strand
TGTTACCATGCTGTTACCATGCTGTTACCATGCTGTTACCATGCTGTTACCATGCCACGGAAACCTCTCATTCCCCTGATTGGTGGAGAGTTGGCCATATAGGCGGAGCTCCTTGTCACTGACGTCAGACTATTTTCAAATCTGTATCACTCTCTATCAAATCCGTTGTAGCCCTGTTTTTAGAGATTTGGGTATGGAGGAAAAGAGAGAGGGTTGTGTTTTCTGACACTTGGTGAGTTCCCTGACACACCGGGGACACATATTCATGTATAAAAGACGTACAAAGGTGCATTTTGCATGATTGGTCCCCTATAAGCAAATCAAGTCATGAGAAAAAGACAAAGAAATAGTTTTTTGCCATTTAATAGTTTATTGCGGACGATCTCAGCCAGCAAGAAGCGGAAGAAATATAAATATTAGAAACTTTATTTTCACAAGTATGTGTCTGTCTGTGAGTTTGCCTAATGCATCTATCCATCATCCGTCCATCCACCTCCATTGGGGCTAATATTCTGTAGGTGACCTGCTCTCCCTAGAGGAGGGCCATGAGCTGAACACTTTCCGACACAACGAGTCAAGTATCAAATTATCATTAAAAGTCACCTGGTCAGGTCTGGTAATTGGCTCTCTGGCCTATTTCACAGGTTCATATAATTAATGGTAGACTGGATGGCAGCATACCGGCCCAATACTAGCAGTCACTGCAAAAAGCTGCCCCTCAGTCCCAACGACGAGACTCTCTCTTCTAGTGATCAGTCTGACAGTCTCCTGCCCAATCAATTCTTAAAGCCTGCACTATCTGTAACCGTTTAACTTTGCCAGGAACCTATGTAAAAACCCTAAAACCATTTCATTTACAGTATAAAAAAGATCATCAGCATTTAAAGTTTGACTATTTTGAATTCCCAAAGGTAAAACATTAGATAAACAGGTTATCAGATCTACAAGACATGTTGTCAGACAACAAAATACATATATTGCAATGGCAATGCTAATTATGATGACGTCAATGTAGGTTGGTCCTATTATCCCTTACAAAGTTTCAATACAACTCATGTTAATATCATTTTAAATTAAATTAGTCAATAATAATATTATTGAGAGGATAAAACATGGCTTTCTGAATTGTGTATATGTGTTTTTCATTCCCTCACTCACGCCATTGACACGACTGAATCTGTTTAACTCATTATCGTCATGCACTGTTTTGGACCACTATGCAGAAAGCAAATGTTGTGCTAGTGTTGTCGTGACTCAGAATAAATGTTTGTAAAACTGCTACAACACTGTAGAGTTGTGGGAAACCAGCCCTGCTTCAGCAGTATTTTGATCATCTTTCTGCAAAGTGTTGACACAACGTGCAACTCCACAGAGTGGGTTCACCTGCTCTGCACCTAAACCAAATCATCGGAGACTCTTTATGTTTACTGCCCCTCGGCAACATAACAATGAGACAAAAACAACAGCTCTGTTTGAGAAAAAAGACGGGTATGACGAATGTTTGGGAATATCCTGAAAATACTTTAAATGAACAACAATAGCTTAATTTCCAATCGCTCGTAGCCTGAAAAACTGACACATCGAGCCCTTTAGATTTCCTTCTGTGTGCTGTTGCAGATGAAAGCTTGGGCAGGAATCACGCAGCTTCAACATTCTCACTTGCAAATTCAGGGAAGACAGGGTTCCTCCGCCAGCTTCAATTATGAATGACAGCCTTTTATCTCCTGCCTGCTAATTAGGTGAGATGATGCTATGTGCTCAAAACACGTTCTCTTCCCTTTTTTTGTTCTCCTAGGCACCTGGATCCAGCCTATTCTAGTGAATCAGATAAGTGGGGAAATAAATGGGTCAGGAAGTAATATCTTGGAGTTCAAAAGAGTGAACTTTAAAGTCAGACAGGGGAGATACCTCAAGAAGAAGAACAATTTCCCTATAAATCAAGCTCGCTGTACTTCAAAGATAGTGTGAAATGTACACAAAATAACCATCAACTAGTTGTTAATTAACATGCATATTAGCAGTATATTGGCTCTTCATTAGTCATTATAAAACACTTATTAATGCCTTATTCTACATGACCATATTTATTACACAATTACACAACATTGACTGGTTTAAATTGTGTACAATGCTTTTGTATGTTTCCCCCTTCGATTCGGAGAAACACATATTTTTTCGGAGTTAAGGATGGCAGAAGACACTACACTACCCAGAATCCTCAGCTATCGTTTGGGACTACACCATGTGCTTTGCTTCACAAACCCCGTGATTAGTCCTCAAGCTCTGTGATTGGTTGACCTCCAACTGCATTCCATATGAAAAAAAAGATTAAATCATACTTTATTCAGCAGTGCTTGCTTTACTCTTTGAAAGTCATCACATGAATGCATTGTAATAAATGGTTCGGCTGCATTAAATATGACATATCTGTCGTAGTTCTTTATTTATCTACAGAGAACGGGCCTCAGAATAGACCGGAAACTATTATTTTACCGTTCTGTTTTAATTTCACAATAAAGTTAGTAGTCATATTTTGTTTTGATATTATTGTTTTGTATTAACTACTAGACCGCTGCACGCCAAAGGACCCTGACCAAGCGTCGCTCCTGGACGTTCAGGGAGTGAGACTGTGTTGCAGTGGACTGCAAATAAGTCAATAAAGGAGCATGGCTGCTCATTCCCTGGCTCTCAAAAGAGTTTGGCTGGCTGTTTAATCTATGTTCACACTGAGACAGTACAACGAGAGAACAGTACACCTAGCGTGTAAGTACATAAAAGCAGGTCACACACAAATACATAACATCTGTTCAAAATCTGTTTTTATTAAAAGGTACAGGGTGCATGTGTTCTCAGCCTTGGAGAAACTTGACATGTTTTGGTATGTGTCTGAACCTCTCTATAGTGGTTCATTAATAAAACAGATATTTCAACGTGTGCCTACTTTGTTCATGTGTTGTTGAGGTTAATTTCAGTAGGTGTGTGCTATAATGTATTTGCAAAGTGTGAAGAGGAGGCAACTTTAGAATAGGGAACCTGTTTCAGAACTATTAGAGTCAAATTATGATCTTATCGGTTATGAACAAGACTTCACTTTAAAATAGGGAACATTTTCTTAGATATAAATACCTAATTTTGAGTTATTTAGACACAATTAACACTTATAGTTTCATGTCTTGTTACATAAGAATAAATCATATTTGTTAAGTGTTATTATCTGAGAATTACTATTCTTGTGGTACTACTGCCTTATTAGGCCCATATTGAGCAGAGAATATTAAGACCCAAACTCATGCACAACAACTTCCTTACTTGCAATAAATAAGCACTAATTAGAGGGTTATTGAGGAAAAACTCTCAACTAATGGCTTATTACTTGTAGAATACGGTCATGTAGAATAAGGCATTAATACGTGTTTTATAATGACTAATAAAGAGCCAATATACTGCTAATATGCATGTTAATTAACAACTATGATGGTTAATTTGTGTACCTTAATATAAAATGTTACCGCATTTAAATAATTTGGCTTTATAGTGAATATATTAAAATGGAACAATGCTCAAGTATCCTTGATCCTTGACTCGCCATCTTTTTTGTAGACGCTTAACTGCAGGGATATCCTTGTCTAACGTCACAGGGACTGATTTGGAAATGGAAAAGAACTCCAACAAGTCATAGTTAGAGTTATATAGAAGCATAGCATTTCAATTCATGTCAAAGGGCCACTCAGAAGGATTAGGTCACAGTTGAGAAAGGAAAAAGGATCTGGGGTCAATCCGACTGGATCCAATTAGCTGCCTCTGACAGGAGGCCATGACAAGTCTACTACTGCAGCGACATCTCATTCGCTGAGCCCGGGTCTCTACTCGCAGAGGGATAGAGGGATAGAGGGCTCGGGGAATAATAGAAGAACAAACAAGTCACGACTCCAGGAGAACACCCACCAGATACTCATTAGAAGAGAATCTCTGCTTCTCCCCTCCCCTTCCTACCTCCACTTCCCCTCCCCTACTCTGAGTGTGCTCTTCAGATTGGTTGAGATGAGAGGAATGCTCTTTTATGGGCTCTTGGACATTGACAGCATTTTTTTCCACTTTGCAGAATGTACAGTGAGCAGTATTGACAGCACTTTTGATAGCATTCAATTAAAGTTTTTTGAAATCTGCTGGAGGTGACAGTTTTTCATGTTTCAAAGTGGAGTTAGAAAAACACTTGTTTTGTAGAGGAATCACTTCCAGGGAGTTTTGTGCTTACCTTTTTCTTATTTTGAAATAAAATAAATAATGAATTCTTGAACTTCAAAAGATGTCTGTCTGTTGTGGGTCATTAAAAAAAGGAAAATTAAGTTAATGTTTAATGAGTGGTGTCACTGTTGGCAAATAGCTCATCAGATTACAAAACTCAGTGAATAAGACATTATATTCTAAACGAGGTAAAATAAAGATGAGAACAAGTTTGGGTTACATTTATTATGCAGACCCTGTATAACAGATAATCCTAGATGTATGTTAATCAGTTGCTTAAAGTGTTTTTTTGCCCAAAACGTCACTTTGTAATCTTTCAGACCTAACAATAACTAAATAGTTCATTTCCAATGCATGAATCTAAACCTCAGAGTATAGGAAGGTGATCAAAATGCATCAATATGGCAAGCTTGTTATTGAGTAAAAAAAAAGGTGAATTTTCCGCAGATAAAAGTAATTACTCACACAGAACACCGCTCCCAGGGACTAAACTCTTTTTAGTTGTCAGTAAACAAGTGGTGGAATGGGGCTGAGGGGATCAGCGGTCCTTTGAAGTGTTCAGTCCTTGTTTAAAATAAGCACAGTAGCTTGTCTATTTCTCTCCACCGTCATCGAAAGAAGCTTAGACAGGAAGCTCTTTGGCCTTGGCACCCCATTTCAGGGGCCCTGGACAGCAGCCTTGAAGCAGGAAGCCGGGGTGATGGACTAATCGTATTCAGATCTCCGAACAAGTGCCTTCTAGGCTGACTTTGCACAGCTGTGAGTGCCTCTGAACCATCCCCAGCTGGGCTGAACAGGCCATCCAGCTAAGGTTATACAAAGGGCAAGCAAGAAGCAGAACGACTGGGGTTAAGATTTCAGTTTTTATGATTCTTCAGCGCAACATCCTGACCGTCATATTACATTCTCTGAAAACAACTTTCTTTAATGAATGGAAGGATTCCTTATAGCAGATGGTTTAAACATTAAGCATCGGCATGCCTTTTATGTTCAAGAACACAGTCAATCACATTTCAAAGGTATATGTTGGCAAGGACATGCATCAATTTCACTTTGCAATGCGTTTCCCATAGGTAACCAATATGAAAGGTCACATGTATCTGCCATGGGCAGATTAGTCTTAGAGCAGACTAGGCACATCATTTTGTGCTTGTAATGTCTGAAATGGTTATTTGCTTGCACAGTGCTCTTCTTTAGTACACCATTCTGTTCTCTGCCTGCTGACTTTAAACATATTTGTAAATCATTGAGCAAGCTTTTAAGAACTAAAGATAGCTTTGATAACTGTCCTTGAATTAATGATCTCATCCAAGGTCTTCAGCTTCACTAAATCCAAAAGTCTTAGATGAAAATTATTATGCTTATAAGAGCTAGATAAAAAAGTTTCCTGATAATTTATGTTTTTGTATACAATTCAGAGAGAAACAAATTGAACTAGAGAATGCAATTCCTGAAAAAATCTAAAACTCTCACGTAGATGTCTTCACGGCTGGACTGTTAGCACACATGTGAAGTTTGAGCACTTTTTGAACATTTTCATAGGAGTTAATGTATAGCGACATCGTCTTTTATGGCGAGGGATGCGTTTCCATGGAAACGGCATATGATGACACCCCATAATTGAAGTAGAGCTGTTGAGGGCAGGACCATTAACCATTATCTGAAGTCTGCTGCTCTGAGCATGTCAGTTGGAGTTATGACATCATCGTGTTCCATGACACAGGTGTTTATATTTGAGCTAACGAGGTGTCCAGAGATCAAAGGTTTCCATTGTTCTGAATGAGAGATAAACCTGTTACATGTGAACGTTTTGTTGAAGAACCGTAACAGATATCGGTGAAATTTCAAAGCGTGAAGCATCTCAAGGACCTTGAGTATCTGAAGTGTGCTTTTTGTGTACTTTCGGGTCAATAATGTGGCCTTTTTGGCAGATTAACTAAAGGTGTGCGGCTGCTGCTGTGAGGAAATATCAGCCTGAAATTACAATGGGCTTTAATGGAGACATGTTGAACGTTTTTGGCATTTTGTTAAATAATTAAGCAAAAATAATTAGTCATTTTTCAAGCTACGAGATGTTTTCCTACATTTGACATGAAAAAGTATGTCTCAGGAATGTAGGGTTTGGGAATTATGGCAGTTTAAAAAAAAATATGAAGGCAAATTTAAAGTTCTCATTCATAACTCTCCGTTCGCAACAACGCGTATGCAACAGAAGCATCAATCTCATTACGCCAATCCTGATTGGCTGGTGATCTTGATGTCTACGTCAGGGAATCCACCCACCCTTTAAGTAGCTTGCGCTACGTCGCAGCGTCATTCAAACACCTCTTCTCGCTTCGGAGCACATCTCAAAAATATCAGTAGCCGGGCTAGCTTAACTGTCCACAGACTGAACCACAAGCTAACCTTCGGCCGCCGGGCGCTTGCCGGCTACTTTTGCTTCGCACGAAGATTACATTTATTAACACACCAGTTAATACTCGATTCTGCCATGCCGTTTTTTAACGGTAAGGGTTTTGATTATTGAACAGTTACAATACCAGTTATTGTTGCTTCACATAGATTCGAATATTAACACACCAGTTAATACTCGATTCTGCCCCGCCGTTTTTTTAACGGTAAGGGTTTTGATTATTGAACAGTAACATACCAGTTGTTGTTCCGTCCCTCCAAGTCGGCATTCCGGCTATCCAGGAGGGACCCTTCTCTTCCTCACACCAGAGGAGACGGAGGCTCTGAGGCTCGATTTTGCGGCTGCGGGTATAAAATATTGAGCACGGACTCACACCAGGTCTGCTCGTCCTGCCTTGGGCTGGAACATGCCCGGAAAGCTATCGACGCCCCCGGTTCATGCGGACACTGTGCCCGCTTCACCGTCAAGACCCTCCGCCGACGGCTAGCGCGCCAAGCTAGCCTGTCGGGAGGTGATCCTCTCATGTCTAACAATGTGCCGGCCGGCAACCGAGACATGGAGGTAGCGGCCGCGGAGGCTGAGCCTTGTGCTGAGGCTCCCAGCTGGACCTCACCGTGGTTCTGCCCGCGGAGGATGTCCTGGAGTTGGACTATATGGAGGAAGATGAAGAGGGTGCCTCAGAGTTTCTCTTATCCGACTCGGACGAAGATGATATTTTCGTCTCATCCGCTCAGGCTGCCAAGCCTGATGCTGTGTCTGCTCCTCCGGGCGAAAGCATGCCAGCTTCGCCCCGTCTCAGCATGGACTTGCAAGCCGTGTGCCAACGTACTGCGTCCATGCTGGACACCCCCTGGCCTGAAGTAGCAAAGGAGACCACCAGATCTCGCTACGAAGGGAAGAATTTGCCCCAGGCTGCGAGGATGGCAAGACAACTTCTCCCACTTTTTTCCGGAGCTGTTGGACGAGGTGTTTGTCTCGTGGAGAGACCACCCGTTCAGCAGTAAGTCCCCGATCCAAGGAGAGTGATGGTCACTGTGGAATGCGTAATGGCACTGCGCCACTGGCTGCACCCGACTTTTCTAGTACGGGGCGTACCTATGGGTACTGTCCTATCGCGGAAAGTGGTCACCACAGACGCATGTCTGACGGGCTGGGGGGGTATATACGAAGGTCGAACTGTGAGGGGTCTCTGGAGCAGAGATCTCCAACGGTCACACATAAATTATCTGGAGCTTTTAGCGGTGTTGCTCACCCTGAAATGCTTTCTGCCTTTTCTCAGAGGACATCATGTCCTCGTGAGGACAGACAACACGACCACAATATCGTATATAAACCGTCAAGGATTTTTTCGTTCTCTCCAGTTAAACATGCTGGCACGCAAACTGATTTTATGGAGCTCCAGACGTCTCCTCTCTCTGAGAGCGACGCATGTACCGGGAGTGATGAACCTCGGGGCAGATATGCTGTCCAGAGGTGCACCACTATATGCAGACTGGACTCTACATCTAACAATTGTGAGTCAGCTGTGGGTGCGTTATGGCCGGGCCGCGGTAGATCTGTTCGCATCAAAAGAAAATGCTCAATGTCAGCTGTTCTTTTCAATGCGCGATCTAAACGCACCGTTAGGCGTGGACGCGCTCGCGCACGTTTGGCCTCCGGTCCTTCTGTACGCGTTCCCACCCCTGGCTCTAATACCCCCAACTCTGGCCAGAGTGAGAAAACATCGCCACACACTGATCCTAATAGCTCCACACTGGCCTGCAATGTACTGGCTGGCGGAGATTTATCAGCTGCTGTGCGGGCAGCCGTGGCAGCTCCCGTTACGCAGGGACATACTATCTCAGGCAGGGGGGGGGCGATTTTTCACCCACACCCAGAGCGCTTGGCACTATGGGCCTGGCCCGTGAGTGGTATAACCTGAGTACAGTGGGGCTTCCTCAGAAGGTGATAAACACTATTCAGAGTGCAAGGGCTTCCTCCACCAGGTCCCTCTATGACTGTAAGTGGAGGGTATTTGAGGAGTGGTGCCTTCAAAAGGGATACATCTCTTTTCAATGTCCTGTCGGGGTTCTACAGGACCTGATTGATAAACACAGAGCTTTCTCTACGATTAAAGTGTACCTGGCTGCTATTGCCGCATGCCATGTGGGCTTTGAGGGAAAGACGGCTAGCCAACATCCCTTGGTCTGCCGTTTTATGAAAGGGGCTCGCAGGCTCCTCCCTGTTTCCAGGTCACTGGTGCCCTTATGGGACTTGGCAGTGGTTTTAGATGGGCTCACTCGACCTCCATTTGAACCCCTGGAAGAAGCCGACATAAAACACCTGTCACTAAAGACAGTGTTGTTACTGGCTCTGGCATCTGCCAAGCGAGTCAGTGACATTCACGCGCTCTCGGTGCATCCTTCATGCACTCAGTTTCCCCCGGGGCAAACGAGAGTGTTGCTGAAGCCCAACCCTGCCTTTGTGCCCAAGGTGGTTGGCTCATGCACCCCCATTGACCTTGAGGCATTTCCTCCACCGCTGTGTCCCTCTGAAGAACAGCGGCCGAATTTGCTGTGCCCAGTTTGTGCTTTGCGCACCTTTATAGACCGGTCAAAAGAGTTTCGATGCAATGATCAACTCTTTGTATCCTGGGCTAACCCTCATAAGGGCAAGCCCGTTACCAGGCAACGGCTCTCCCACTGGATTGTGGAAGCGATAGCTCTGGCTTATACGAGTCAGGGTTTGCACGCACCAATGGGCCTGCATGCTCATTCTACTTGTGGACTGGCTACATCCTGGGCTTTGTTCAAGGGAGTTTCCATCCAGGACATTTGTGCAGCAGCGAGCTGGTCCTCACCGCTCACTTTTGTCCGCTTTTACAGACTAGATGTCTCTGCTCCAAGTGTGGCCCGTGCAGTGCTGGGCCCCGTGTTGGGACAGGGTTCTACCTGTTAAGTACTGATTTGTTTTGGTGATTTTCGAGATAAGCATGTCTAGCAATACGGGAGTCTCAATATCCCATAGTGAGACATCGAACGGAGTGTTATGAATGAGAACTAACGTAACCCCAGTTCTCAGAGTAACACGAAGTGAGATGTCTCACCAGACGGCCCTTCTTGCTGAGGTGAAGCGAGAAGAGGTGCTTATTTTGAATGACGCTGCGACGTAGCGCAAGCTACTTAAAGGGTGGGTGGACTCCCTGACGTGGACGTCAAGATCACCAGCCAATCAGGATTGGCGTAATGAGATTGATGCTTCTGATGCATACGCGTTGAGGCGCATCCCATAGTGAGACATCTCACTTCATGTTACTCTGAGAACTGGGGTTACGTTAGTAACCTATAGATTTCCTACACTCTCGCTGTGACATCACGCACTCTAGTTAGTTAAAATCTGATTTTTGATGTGAGAAATATGAGTTGTTATTTCAGATTATGTGTGCAGTGGATGTACATGATCTTTAGTTTGCTAGTTATTACGAAGATTACTTCAGGAAATTGTGTCTATACAACTTTTTCATTGTTACCAAGGTGGTTGCTAGGGACGCTGCTATCGATATTATTTCTGTTATGTTGTGTAACTGTTTAATGGTGTTATCTTTATTGCTACCCCGTCAATGCATAGTGTTTGTCCACAGCGCAAACGTATTAGTTTAACAAAATCCGCATCTACAATTGTGGCATAGATACGTTATTTTCCCCTGTGCAATTCCAGTCTCACATCTCACATCACATCGTCATAAACAAATACCGGAAACAGACCGAACGGATCTATGGGCTGGGGTATTGTTCCGCACGGACATTTTAGTTAACCGGACTCCTGTTGATGTGAAATCCGAAAACAGTTTTTAAAAATAAAATAATACATTATTCCGATTGTGCTTGCTTTTCTATTTGGAGCTCATCACATAACGGCATTGTAATACACGGTTCGGCTGCATTAAATATTACATATCTGCTGTAGTTCTTCCAGACAAACATGAGGAACTGCCGCCAACACTGAAAACGTGACGTGGATCATAAATATATCAACAATTAAACAACATCTTACATTTCTTTTCACACAATACGTCTCCTTGCAGTATCAATACTAATTCGGCTGACTTTTATATTTGATCCAATTGGTAGATAGGCTGTATTTACATCATAAACGTGCACAGCTGGAACACCTAGTGGTTAAAGCATGTTATTGAATTTCATTATATTATTAGATATAAATAGGATCCCTATAAAGTATATTCATTACTCGTTATTCTCTACTAATAGTTAATTAAAGACTGTATATAATGACTATTTTGCACATCCCTTTCAAGATTTCAAGATTTTCTAAGATTTATTGACATATCATATACACAAACGGTGTAGTTATGCAATGAATGAAAAACTTGGGTCACAGGTTCCTCAACAGTGCATTTGTGTATACCTCCAGCAATGTTAACTATGTTGAAGCACTTATTTTAACTGATATTATACATATGTATTATACTCTTATAAGATGTATGTAGATAGTATAAGAAATGTGCAGAATATGACAGTTTAATGGTTTAATGGTTTAATGCACTGTTGAGGAACCTGCGACCCAAGTTTTTCATCTCCGACCTTGTCAGGTATTGAACAATCAATAAATAAAGAACACAGAATTATTAAATATAAAACACAGAATTTGTGTGATTATACTAAATGATTTACAAATAAACACCACTGCATACGACGTGGTGGACCCGTTCAAATCCAGTTTTGGACAGTCTGCCGTGGTTCCATCCCATTTGAAGTGCTGTTCAACGCTCGGCGTAACCCTCTGAGCACACTCTCCAATCACAGAGCTTGAGGACTATCACGGGGTTTGTCAAGCGAAGCGGAGAGAATACTTACTTCCGGGTTCTGGAAAGCAAATGAGCTGCTCCGACCCTCGGTCCTGACGGACTCCAACTTGTGTTTATTAATCAAACAAATAAATAAACACAAGGATAATTATGTGTTAATGTTGACGGGGAGGGGGTAGCATTAAAGATAACACCATTAAACAGTTACACAACATAACAGAAATAATATCGATAGCAGTGTCCCTAGCAACCACCTTGGTAACAATGAAAACGTTGTATAGACACAATTTCCTGAAATAATCTTCGTAATAACTAGCAAATTAAAGATCATGTACATCCACTGCACACATCATCTGAAATAACAACTCATATTTCTCGCATCAAATGACATCAAAACGCATTTTAATGGCCAAACTAACCTTAAAATAGGCATTTTACACCGAAAATAAAACGAAGTTCGGCCATGTTTTTTTTTTCTGCAGGGAGAAATGTGAAGATCACGTGACATAAACGTTTAACTATAGATAACCATGGGCAACAACATAAAAAATATCCTGTCTCCTTAATATTTGTGTATCCACTTCTGATCTGTTTTTCAAATTGTGTTTTGATAGAAAATGCAGTTGCTTCCTGGATCATGGACATTTTTTGAATGGTGAAAAAAAACGTAGGGATCTTACAATTTCAGAGGCGTTTTTGTAGAAATACTACGTCCTACGTTGTGGACCAACGTAGTTATTACACGTTTTTTTGTGAGACTGGGTTGGAATAACCAACACCAGGGGGATTTTGGTGGGATAAAGACCATCCTGGCCCAAAATTACGGGGGCTTGCCTGAGCCGGCAGACATAACTCCATCTCTGCCAGATATAGAAATCCCCCTTTAAAATAGTGGCTGGAGTGATTCAAATGTACCCAGTGCTAACCCAAGCACGGGAAGTCAAGGCGAGCGTGTGGCCAATCGCAGAATTAAAACTAATCTCTCTAGGAGGTACAGCTTCTAACTTATGTTTGTTTTCAGAGCAGCCACCCACTGTCCTTTTGGCAAACTAGTTTCCCATCGGCAGGGAGTAAGAAGGAAGAGCCTAAAGAGGCGCTAGCTAGCTTCTTCTTCTTCTATTTGAATGGGCCTCTACTACTGTATGGGTTTGTGTGCTCCATTGTTGTCTCTGCTTCCTTGTGCCGAAACTGACATGAAAGAACATTGACCTAAATAAAAAACGTTTGATAAGATTTTGTATCTTTCACATCTTTTAGTCTGTAACCTTCGATTTATGTTTTTTGCCTCCATGTCTCCTCTGGCGCTCCGTAATATTGTGCAATGTGCAATGTGCAAACTACTTTTAAGAAGATAAAAGAATTAACTTTATGCATTATTTAGCCAACTTCATTATGTATTTCCAAAAGACATACAGCATATTTAAAATGCAATTGATGAATTTTCATCAAATTGTGAAAATAAGGCTATTTGCCAACAACAACTGACTCCCTAAAAGTTGTGCATGTCAGCTTCATTACACGTAATTTCCTTGGAGCCACTCACAATCAGCCATTAAAAACGTTTAACTATAGATAACCATGGGCAACAACATAAAAAATATCCTGTCTCCTTAATATTTGTGTATCCACTTCTGATCTGTTTTTCAAATTGTGTTTTGATAGAAAATGCAGTTGCTTCCTTGATCATGTTCAAGGCAGCGTTAGGCAAAGCATGCCCTTGGTTAAGGTTGTTTGGTTCCAAAGAGTTAACCTGTTATAAACTGTGCTTCATTTAATCTGTACTGAACCAAAAATACATATTTCCTTTTTCTAAACTCACCAAGGTGAATCCTTCAAAACGTTTTCAACAACATTTCTGGGAAATGGACTTGCAAGGCCAGGGTCATAATATGCTAATTTATACTGACATTTGGTAATGAATTTTAAGTTAATCACTTTAGGAATGCAAGGTTGTTTAAACTCTCTCTTGGCTTTGATTAATAACACTAATACCCAACAAGTCCTCCAACTCATACGACCAAATAGGTTGATTGTTCCGACCCATAATACGACCAACAGAAGCGTTTTTAATCAACGGGAGAGGCAGCCTGTATACCGTTACGACCCCCAGGATTGTTTTCAGTTACGACCCACAGGAGCGTTTTAAATCAACGGGAGCGTCAGCGGTGCAGGGATGATGAAGTTTTCGGCGTAATGACGTACAACGTCCTCGACAACTTCTGTAGTCCTATTCAGCCACTTGTGCCAGAATAATGCACTTGAACGGGGGCGTGGCTGGTGGGCAGTGGCTGGTGGGCAGTGGGCACGAGTTAGCTGACGTTGTCCGTGGCAACAGGAGTGACAGTCCGCACAAACACAAGACCGCAATTATGGCAGAAGCAAAAAAGCCCAAAATATATAATTTTCACTCCGAGTGGGAGGATGATTATTTTTGTATCTATTCCAATTCAAAGTCCATCTGTCTCATCTGCAATGTGAGCGTGGCTTTATCGAAGAAGGGTAATTTAGGAGTGGCATTTCAAAACAGTGCACAAACGCTACGAGACGGAATTCCCTCCTAATTCTGCCCTACGCTCCTAAAAGGTGAGGGACCTGAAAGGACAGCTAAATGCACAGCAGTCCATTTTCACCAGGCCCAACAACAAGAGCAAGGCTGCTACCATAGCATCTTATCGTGTCAGTCACGTTCTTGCGAAACACATGAAGTCTTTCAAAGACGGCGAAGTTGTGAAAGAAGCATTCCTGGAGGCTGCCGACGCGCTTTTTGGGACAGTAAAAATAACAGTAGCATTTCAACAGGTTTTTGATATAATAAAAAGTTAGATACTGTTATTAATCAGCTGTAAGTTTTAGTTTGTTTGAACTTATTCATTTTAATTATTGTACAAAATGGTATAACAATACAAACATTAAGATCTGTTCTGTTTAAATTGATTATAGTCTATTATCAATTCAGGTTAAGAAACTAGTGTTGCTTGCATCCTATTTTAAAGGCATTTCTTTTTATACTCTACTAAAATGCAACAAAAAAAAAGGGTTTGATTCTATTATCAGCAGCAGATTCCTGTGTAGCTTCAGATCTGAGTTGTCTTATTAGTAAGCCTAATTTATACTTTTGGAGCAACACTATTTTTATATAATGTTAAAGAAAGGGTTAAGAGTCTTTTCTTTTTTTCCTGTGTCATATGTGGCAGCACTGTTCAATGTTTCTTGAAAACAATACCCACTGTAGTATGTGACATGTGAATAAACTCCAACTCTGTATCAACAACACTGTTGTGTAACTTCAGTTAAATACTTGTATGTGTGTAGATTAGAAAGAGGTACGATAAAGGATCTGCAGTATTTTATGAAGTATTAATCATACAAAGGTCAGTTTTATACAAGTAGAAGTGTGTATTTACCTGGTAGTAGGCTGTCAGTAATGGCTACGCCTCTCTATTTGGATTGGTAGATCTCGGCAGACTGCCAACTTTAAAAGTAGCTCTCGGTTAAAAAAAAGGTTGGTCACACCTGTCGTAGAACCAAACGTGATCCGCCTCTTAAATTTGTGTCAACCACAGACCTTATTTCGAGCTATTTTCCCAAATCCTATGGAGAAATCCCATTGGCTCTGAGACGAGGGAAACGGTAGTGGTAAAATGCTAACTCACTTCCGGGTTTTAGGACTCGTCACTGCATCACTGACAACATCAATTTTTTCCTACAGACAGGCTAATAAAGGTGAGTATTCAGATATCAAAAGGATATTTATTTTGGGATATGTATCATGTTGTTTTATATTGTCCTCTAGTACAGTGACTAAGATTACTATGTTTAACTAGGAATAATGATAGCAAAGCTAAGTTAGCCAAAATTAGAATCAGAAGCAGAATCAGAATCAATCTATATGGTTTGGTCACCATTTTTTAAAAGCAATGTAAATAATAGCAAATTGGAAGGAAAAACAGATACAAAGAAATACAGATTTCAGTATTCTGACAGTACGATTTTAGAAGCAATATATTTATATTGGTAGTATGTTTTGTGCCTGCACCAAATAATAACAAATTAGAAGGAAAAAAAGATGACAAAAGATACAGATTTCAGTATTCTGACCACACAGCTTCCAGTCTTCCAAGACCCGACCGGACAAAAATACATCAAATCAAATCAAATTTTATTTATAAAGCACATTTTTAAAACGATTTTTGGTCGAGCCAAAGTGCTGTACATACAATAAAAGTGCTTTACAATAAAAACACTTTACAACAAATACAACAGCACAAATATAAAAATAGGCAATGTCAGGAGTCGTGCTCCGCTCTGACTAGAAGGCCAGAGAGAAGAAGTGAGTTTTTAGAGTTCATTTAAAAACCCCCATGGTCTGGGCCGACCTCACATCGAGGGGCAGCGTGTTCCAGAGCCTGGGGCCAGCTGCTGCGAAGGCTCGGTGCCCTCGGGTTTTAAGCCTGGTCTTAGGCACTACCAGCAGCAGCTGGTCAGCAGACCTTAAGGCTCTGGCTGGGGTGTAGTGCTGGAGGAGTTCAGCTATATACGCCGGAGTCAGCCCATTTAGTGCTTTAAAAACAAATAAAAGGAGTTTAAAATCAATTCGGAACCGAATTGGAAGCCAGTGCAGTGAGGCCAG
Source organism: Gobionotothen gibberifrons (assembly GCA_943591055.1). NCBI lineage: Eukaryota > Metazoa > Chordata > Actinopteri > Perciformes > Nototheniidae > Gobionotothen > Gobionotothen gibberifrons. The sequence continues at coordinate 2,588,221 of CALSBZ010046654.1, read as the reverse complement.
AATTGGGGTGATGTGGTCACGCTTTTTGTGGCCCGTAAGAAGACGTGCAGCTGCATTCTGCACTAGCTGCAGGCGTCTAATTAAGGCCTGGTCCATACCCACATACAGACCGTTGCAATAATCCAACCTTGAGGTTAAAAAGGCGTTGATAACCCTTTCCAAGTCTTAAAAACAACTTGGTCTTAGCCAATAGTCGTATTTAAAAAAAAGCAGGTTTTAACTACGCTGCTGACCTGTTTATCAAATTTAAAAGTGTTATCGAAGGTCACTCCAAGGTTCTTGACAGAGGGGAGGATGTTTTTCTTGAGGGAGCCCAGAGTATCAACTGGGGAGGCTGGAGGTTGGGGTCCAAAAAAGATGACCTCAGTCTTACTCTCGTTTAGGTTGAGGACATTTAGGCTCAGCCAGGATTTGACCTCTGTCAAGCAGTCTTGAGAGGCAGATAGATTTGTACATCATCTGCATAACAATGGAAGGGGACATTGTGTTTTGTAAGGATTGAACCCAGGGGGAGTATGTAAAGGAGAAATAGAATGGGGCCCAGAATCGAGCCTTGGGGAACCCCACAGGTAAGAGGGGCTTTGGCAGAGGAGAAGGCACCCAGCTGTACTGAAAAGCTACGGTCTGTCAGGTAGGACCTGAACCATGCAAGGGCAGAGCCTGTGATGCCAGCGGACTGTTCAAGCCGTGACAACAGGATGCTATGGTCCACTGTGTCAAAGGCAGCTGTCAGGTCTAACAGCACCAAGACAGCTGGGCTACCTGAGTCGGCGGCTAGGAGCAGATCATTAAAAACTCTTAAAAGGGCTGTTTCAGTGCTGTGCATTGGGTTTAAAGCCAGACTGAAACTTTTCATGGATTCCATGCGTGGTTAAAAAAGACTGCAGCTGGGCGTAGACTACTCGCTCCAGAACTTTGGATAAAAAAGGTAGCTGGGAGATGGGCCTAAAATTTGCGAGAATGGAAGGGTCGAGATTTTTCTTTTTAAGTAGTGGCTTTACCACGGCATGTTTGAAAGCAGCTGGGACACATCCTGAGCCAAGAGAGCTATTTATAAGTAATAAAATACTTGCTCCAACTGAATTAAAAACATCTCTGAGAAGGCGAGAGGGAATGCTATCTGAGCTGCAGTTTGTCGGCCGCAGGTGCTTGACCACATCTGAGAAAGAAGAGAGGGATACAGGCTCAAAGTGGTCTAGGACAGCAGGGCACAGGAGAGGAGCAGGATCTGGGGTAGCAATAGTGTGGGCTAGCCTAAGAGCAGATACTTTTTCGATAACAAATGTAAGGAACTTATCACATAGAGTAGTCGATGGCACAATTGGAGAAGCATCACAGGGATTAATAATAGAGTTGAGGACATTAAAAAGAACCTGAGGTTTATGGCTGTTTTTGGAGATTAACAGAGAAATGTGCTCTGTTTTGGCTGCTTTGACTGCTGTCTGGTAGTCGGAAAGACAAGCACGAAGGATTTTTAAGGAGACATGGAGTTTATCCTTTTTCCATTTTCTCTCTGCGCTCCTGCAAGCGCGTCTGAGGGCACGAGTACAGTCATTTAGCCAAGGCTCTGAGAGAACTTTGGTGCGTCTAAGCGTAAAAGGAGCAACAGAATCCAAAATTAGTGTACATGTTGAGTCAAACATGGAGATAAGCTCATCAGCATTAAAAGCACAATTCACATCTAATTTACAGATCAGGGAAATCCACATATACAGACAGTCCAAACGATAATACTAAATCTAAAGTGTGTCCTTTTTCGTGTGTTGGGCCAGCTACGGACTGAATGAGACCAAATGAATCGAGGAGATTTAAAAAATCCCTAACCAGAGGTTTGGACTCGCAACACACATGGACATTGAAGTCTCCGCAAATCAAAACACGATCATATTTCACCATGATCCCGGACAGAAAGTCAGCAAAGTCATTTATGAAATCCTTATTGCACTTTGGCGGACGATACACGACTGCGCAGAGTATAGGCGAGGCCGGGTTAAGTTCAAAAAGCTGCAACTCAAAGCTAGCATAGCTAGTTACAGGGTGAAGCAATCGGCATTGGAGGCTAGCTCTAACCACAGATGCTATTCCCCCACCATGGCCGGTAGTACGGGGGGAACTGAAGAATGTACAGTCAGGAGGAAGAAGTTCAGAGAACGGTGTATACTCGCCAGCGTGGACCCAGGTCTCCGTCAGAAACATAAAATCCAGATCACGAGAGGTGAAGAAGTCAATTAGCAGGAAAGTTTTGTTTGCTATCGACCTAGCATTTAGCAGAGCCATGCAAAGTTTTTGCTCCGGGCCAGCCGAAGGTGTCGTGCGTCTCAGCGGACGAAGATGTGCATGTTGAACGCCGCAGAGGCTGGGAGCAGTCGGACTGACAGGAGGAGCTGGCAGCGGGCCCAGCAGAGGACGCAGCTCCGGAAAGACAAGGCGAATCCATCGATCCCTCACATGGCGTGCAGCGGGAGGGCCATGACATCCGAGGCGTGGATAAGTCCCAGAAGAAGCCGTCAGGTATGCTTTAAGATGAACCAGTGCCCCACCACGCTTTCCCCGTCGTCTAAAACGCTTTCGGCGAGGCAGGATGCAGGGGAACCGGCGCAGGTAGTTTGGAATCTCCGACAGTAGAGGGGGGGGGACGAGTTATGGTTGCCAGATGTAGATTTGGGCAGCAGTATACACTACAATGAGGGTCTGAGGTGGAGGAGGGCTTGGCGATCGTAAAGTCGTAATATTACGAGAATAAAGTCATAATTACGAGATTAGAGACAACAGCAGCGTCCAGCAATACAATGAGGAATGTGGAGCATCTTGTGAAGCAGTACTTTAGTTTAGGCTTCTCAAATAACGAAATAGTTGATCTTTTGGCACATCAGCATCAGATTATCATAAGTATTAGAACTTTGAATAGGTTGTGCAAGAAACTATGTCTATTTTATTTCGAAGAAAGAACCAAACGGATTTGGAGGAGATTGTCTCCTTTCAGCTAACCAGGAAGTGTTTTAGCACACCACGTGACGGATCTGAACGAATCACGTTCGACAACAGAAATGTTGTCGAACCCTTGTTCACAGGTCTCACTCATGGTCTCACTGCTTTCACACCGATTTGCATACTGTGTAGAGTGAGCGATTAGTTTATTCCCTCAGACGCAATTCAGGGGGGGAGGGGGGGAGAAAGTGTTCTCAAAGCTGGTAAAGGTGCAGCTAGTTTGAATGACTTTGTATACTGCAGGGAAGCTTGTGAATTTACTCCAGGTGGAACTAAAGTCTGATTTAAGACTTGGTTATATTTCACATCATTCATCCACATCTGTGAAGTAACTAAAGGTATTACATACCATTTACCTCTGAACTGTAGAGGAGTACAATAACAAAGTAGAAAAACATTGAAATACTTAAAGTAAAGTCAAAAAATCTCTTTTTATCACTCCATAAATCAGAAAACACTGTCAACAGTATGATTTGCCTAATGTGGGACAGTCCTAAAAAGGGGCATGGATTGTGCAAGAGCAATGGTTATTTACAGGGCTTTAGTCTTCTAATGCATTATTTTAGATATTTAAGGTGAATGGTAAATTATATTAAATAATTGGGGGTATGTGGGGCGTAATTGGGGGTAATTGGGGGGCTCTGTTAAAATGGTATGACAAAGTCAGTGATAATGTTAGGGATAAATGTCTGAGTTAAAAAAATGGTAATTAATTTAACTCCAAATATTCATAGTAATTTAATAAATCCTTCCAACACACGTTGTAAAAAATAACCTAAATTAAGAAATCATTTCAATAGGTCAGTAAAAAAAAGTCGAATATGCATAAATCTGTTT
>CALSBZ010046654.1:2568065-2583996 GCA_943591055.1 Gobionotothen gibberifrons | reverse complement strand
GCCCTCGCGTTTCAAACTGTCCGAAAGTAAGTGCTTCATCTGTAGCTTAGCCGATCTCCATTTAGAAAACACGCATTTTAAAAGGTTTTTCGCCTGCTGTCTGTCTGCAGACTTGTCAAAGCATTAATTCATGGTTTTTACTAACCGGTATCAGTATTTTGTTACTTCGGCATCATTTTGAAACGTACAATTAAATCACGGTCAAATATGTTCATTTTGTTGTAGTTGTTTCTTACACGACCACTAGAGGTGCTACACTTTAAAACGTGACTACAGGTCGTAATAAGCTGCTGAACAATCTACCTACTTGGTCATTTTATGTAGGAGCTGTACCAGTTCTCCTTGCCCACAGACATACACGACAAAGCGCTGGGATATTACGGATAAATCTTACCTCAAACCAATTAATTTGCCATAATTACACATATAACATTCCAGAGAAACAGACAATACTTGTGATGCTTACATGAAAACATGAAGGATAGCTACTGAGAATCTGAAGTGAGTTGTAACCTGCCTAGCTCCAAATGACAGCAGGGCTTCTCCCTATGACAAGGCCGGGGCTTGTTATGCTAATTGCAGTGTGTATATCCAAGTGAGAAACCAGGAACTGGAGACAAAGCAACAGTTTGCCTGTGTAAAGTAGAATCAAATCTCCATTAAAGTCTTTGTCACAGTAATTTCATTTCACTGATCTACATCAGGGAAAACTGATGTTTTGTTTTAATTGTCAAAGAAAGATGATTGTCTGTTTCGTGAATCATACCAGTGTTCGGCTTTAGAGGTCTGAAAATGAATTTGTATTTAAGGCAATAGTAATGGACAGAGGAGGGGTGGGGGTCATAGCTGATGGACACCATTTTCTGTGACCACACCGAGGATTGCCAAGCATTTCGGAGGAGGAGGAGGAGGAGGAGGAGGAAGAGATTGGTACAGCATTCTCATCATCCCTGAGCCACTGGGTCATGCTTTACACACTAATCCTGTAGGATGAGCGAGGTAGGAACATCCACCACAGCATGCTCCAAAGATTGCACCCCTTCTGTCTGATGGCATGCTCCAAAAAAAGAGGACTTGTGGTAGGGAAAAGGGCCGATGCAGCTGTCAGGCACTTTTGCTCTGCAATTCTCAGAAGGGGACGAAAACAGAACAGGTTATCCAAACACTGATAAATAAGTGACAGGGGTTGTAGGTGAACACAAGTTAACGCTTGCTGAGTTGCGGCATGGCTCGGCCTGTCATCAGGTTGTGGGCCCAAACAGATTTCATCCATGATGTTTTATCACAGCAATCGATAACAACCCTTGTGGGCAAACCATGGGCGATTGCATGACATTCACTGAGCGGTGCGGTACTGTACAAACATTGTAAATATAAACCAACAGTTATATGAATTGAAAAGGTATCGTAACAAAGGCTTTCTCCTATTCTGGCCGCCTGGAGGGATCACTGCCAGTTTAATTATTGTTTTGCTGTCACAGAGATAATTCGTTGAAATGACAGTGCTGTTGTGAAACACAGGCTTGCCAGCTTGTCTTGCTGGGCAATACAAACAGGTACTGTGCTGATTTCATTATAATAAAAAAGTGCACCCTGTTGTTGGCTTAACTCTTTCTTCTGTATTGAAGCCACCATTATTACTGGAGTTGTACATACTGGTTCAATTACAGAACAACCGCTGGCTTTGTGTTTAATTGCCAAGGAATCAATTAAGTTCTTTTTTCTCCACACTATGAGGTCCTTGAATAACAAATGTGGCCAATCTGGGATTCAGTTACTGGAGTATTGAGCAGGGATTAACCATTAAATCTCAAGACATGGACGATCCTTGAATTTTTCGATCCACTTAAAAAACCTTTCTGAGACAATTAAAGAGTCAAACCATGAGCCAAAACTAACTCAAATTAATCACTGAAAATAATAAATATCAATATCAGTTAAAGGCTTATTGGGTTTATATATTGAATTAAAAGCGAGGAGAAAATAACATAATCTGTAATTTCTTACAATTTTTTTTCCGACTCGAAAAAAAATTCAATATCTATTGTGATAAAACAATTGTCATTATCAAGAGAGATTCGTTTTTGTCCTTACAACAGAATAAGAGTGAGTATAGGATCTTTTCACTTATCTTTCTACTGCTGCTTTAAGAAACAGGGCATCACACAGCTGGGAGCACAACATTTCTGATGCATTGTGGGAGTTATTCCCAGCCCTGATTGCACCTTGGACCTGTGAGAAAAGTGTGAGTCACTTACTGCAAGGCACATTGTCGCCTGTCCCTGGAGGACCAATTATTCTGTATGTTTGCCCTAAAGTCCTATCATTGAATAGAATATCCAGTGAGGCAGAACATGTAGTTCAACCTATTGAAGGCCTCACTGCCACACCAATACGTAGGCCTTGAAATAACATCAACTAGGATAGGAATGTTAGTAGATAGTGAATAAAGTCCATTTCATCAATAAGACTGAATATATTCTTTACACTGTCGACAAATAGCTTAAACACCTACTGTTTACACACTGCTGTATGCAGTAACCTCACTCCAAATTGTTTCCAGCGAGCTCCTGTTAATGTATGGGGTGGGGGGGGTCCTGTTGTCCCCTTGTGGCAATGCCGAGTAGATCCAAGTGATTTAAAAAAATGAGCAAATAGGTTGATCTTATGTGGAGTCGGGTCTGGATTATGCATCAGAGAAGGAAGATAGCAGCTATCAGCTAGCAGCGACCTCTCACTCAGCTGCCATTACCTTACTTGAGCATAACTTTAAGCCTCAATATATTTAAATCGGAGAGTTACCTAAATTGACCTCCTCTAAAGTTTTCTTTTAATATAAAAATACCAGAATTGTTTCTAATTACCAGGCTGTCAACAAGTTCATTTCTGCTGTAAAAGTTAAAACAAATAAACGCATGGGGTCTGTGATATTGACTCGCTTTTGGAGCCAGCCTCTAATGGATGTTTGAAGAACTATAGGTTACTTACGTAACCCCAGTTCTCAGAGTAACATGAAGTGAGATGTCTCACTATGGGATGCGCCTCAACGCGTATGCAAACAGAAGCATCAATCTCATTACGCCAATCCTGATTGGCTGGTGATCTTGACGTCTACGTCAGGAAATCCACCCACCCTTTAAGTAGCTTGTGCTACGTCACAGCGTCATTCAAAATAAGCACCTCTTCTCGCTTCACCTTAGCAAGAAGGGCCGTCTGGTGAGACATCTCACTTCGTGTTACTCTGAGAACTGGGGTTACGTAAGTAACCTATAGTTCTCATTCATAACACTCCGTTCGATGTCTCACTATGGGATATTGAAACTCCCATATTGCTAGACATGCTTATCTCGAAAATCACCAAAACAACCAGAACTTAACAGGTAGAACCCTGTCACAACACAGGGCCCAGCACTGTGCGGGCCACACTTGGAGCAGAACAATCTAGCCTGTAAAAGCGGACAAAAGTGAGCGGTGAAGACCAGCTCGCTGCTGCACAAATGTCCTGGATGGAAACACCCTTGAACAAAGCCCAGGATGTAGCCAGTCCACGAGTAGAATGAGCACGCAGGCCCGTTGGTGCCTGCAAACCCTGACTCGTATAAGCCAGAACAATCGCTTCCACAATCCAGTGGGAGAGCCGTTGCCTGGTAACGGGCTTGCCCTTATGAGGGTTAGCCCAGGATACAAAGAGTTGGTCATTGCATTGAAACTCTTTTGACCTGTCCATATAGGTGCGTAAAGCACGGACTGGGCACAGCAAATTCGGCCGCTGTTCTTCAGAGGAACACAGCGGTGGAGGAAATGCCTCAAGGTCAATGGGGGTACATGAGCCAACCACCTTAGGTACAAAGGCAGGGTTGGGCTTCAGCAACACTCTCGTTTGCCCCGGGGCAAACTGTGTGCATGAAGGATGTACAGAGAGCGCATGAATGTCACTGACTCGCTTGGAAGATGCCAGAGCCAGTAACAACACTGTCTTCAGTGACAGGTGTTTCATGTCAGCTTCTTCCAGGGGTTCAAATGGAGGTCGAGTGAGCCCATCTAAAACCACTGCCAAGTCCCATAAGGGCACCAGTGACCTGGAAACAGGGAGGAGCCTGCGAGCCCCTTTCATAAAGCGGCAGACCAAGGGATGTTGGCTAGCCGTCTTTCCCTCAAAGCCCACATGGCATGCAGCAATAGCAGCCAGGTACACTTTGATCGTAGAGAAAGCTCTGTGTTTATCAATCAGGTCCTGTAGAAATGATAGAATCACCCCGACAGGACATTGAAAAGAGATGTGTCCCTTTTGAAGGCACCACTCCTCAAACACCCTCCACTTACAGTCATAGAGGGACCTGGTGGAGGAAGCTCTTGCACTCTGAATAGTGTTTATCACCTTCTGAGGAAGCCCCACTGTATTCAGGTTATACCACTCACGGGCCAGGCCCATAGTGCCAAGCGCTCTGGGTGTGGGTGCCTGAGACAGTATGTCCCTGCGTAGTGGGAGATGCCACGGCTGCCCGCACAGCAGCTGATAAATCTCCGCCAGCCACTACATTGCAGGCCAGTGTGGAGCTATTAGGATCAGTGTGTGGCGTTGTTCTCTCACTCTGGCCAGAGTTGGGGGTAACAGAGCCAGGGGTGGGAACGCGTACAGAAGGACCGGATGCCAAACGTGCGCGAGCGCGTCCACGCCTAACGGTGCGTTTAAATCGCACATTGAAAAGAACAGCTGACATTGAGCATTTTCTTTTGATGCGAACAGATCCACCGTGGCCCGGCCGTAACGCACCCACAGCTGACTCACAATTATTGGATGTAGAGTCCAGTCTGCATATAGTGGTGCACCTCTGGACAGCAGATCTGCCCCGAGGTTCATCACTCCTGGTACGTGCGTCGCTCTCAGAGAGAGGAGACGTCCGCAGCTCCATAAGATCAGTTTGCGTGCCAGCATGTGTAACTGGAGAGAACGCAAACCCCCTTGACGGTTTATATACGATATTGTGGTCGTGTTGTCTGTCCTCACGAGGACATGATGTCCTCTGAGAAAGGGTGAGGAACACCGCTAAAAGCTCCAGATAATTTATGTGTGACCGTTGGAGATCTCAGCTCCAGAGACCCCTCACAGGTCGACCTTCGTATATACCCACCGAGCCCGTCAGACATGCGTCTGTGGTGACCACTTTCCGCGATAGGACAGCACCCATAGGCACGCCCCGTACTAGAAAAGTCGGGTACAGCCAGTGGCGCAGTGCCATTACGCATTTCATAGTGACCATCACTCTCCGCGCGTCATGACGCGCGGGGTCCAGTCTGAGGGCAGCTACCCAGCGCTGAAATGCCCTCATGTGTAAGCGTCCCAGTCGTACCACCAGGATGGCTGATGCCATGAGCCCCAGTAACCACAGACATGATCTAAAGAGAACATATTTGCGTGGCTGGAAATGAGCGAGGCAATCCCTGAAGGCTTTCACTCTCTCTGCTGACAGGCGGGCTGTAAAGGGCACCACATTTAGGCGTAGGCCCAGGAAGAGTACAGTCTGGGCTGGGGACAACATGCTCTTTTCTGTGTTTATTACGAAACCCAGGTCGAACAGGTGTTTTACGAGGACATTCGTCTGCGTAATAGCCTCATGCTCCGACTGTGCAAGAAGGAGTCAATCGTCCAAGTAGGTTGCCAGGCGAATACCCTGTTGTCTTAACAGGGCTATCGCGGCTTCCGTACACCGTACAAACACTCGTGGGCTGAGAGTCAGACCGAAGGGAAGTACTCTGTACTCGTAACAGACACCCTGAAAGGCGAACCTCAGATATTTCCTGTGTGGATAATATACTAGGATGTGGAAATACGCGTCTTTCAGGTCGACTGATGTGAACCAATCGTTGTGGCGCACGAGACGCAGCAGAGATGTGTGAGTGAGCATTCTGAATTTGTATCTTTTGAGATACTTGTTCAGAGCCCTCAAATCTAGTATAGGCCGAATTCCGTTCCCTCCCCATTTGGGAACGAGGAAATATTTGGAATAAAAGCCGCTCTGACTGTGTTCGGGGGGTATTATAGATATAGCCTTCTTTTCTAGTAGCGAGAGAATCTCTTGCTCCAGAATATGGGCCGACTCTCCCCGGGCTTGCGAATGCAGAATGCCCGAAAAGTGAGGGGGGGTGACAGCGAATTGGAGTCTGTAACCCCATGCTATTGTCTTGAAAACCCAAGCAGAATCTGTGAGCATCCTCCACCTTTCGCTTCTCAAAGCGAGTGGAGATGTCACTGCCCTGTCGTCTGCTCTCTGTGTCTTTATTTGTTGTGTTATGGGGCCCTCTAGTGTCTGAACACGGTGGTACCCCAGGTTGACAACCTCGGTCGACACTGCGCATGCGCGTGGCGATGATGCCTTCACAGCCCCGTCCATCGTCCGCCTTCTGAGAGAGGCAGCAGCCACTCTCAGAAGGGGGGTAGACATCAGACTGTTTATTGTTTTTATTGTTTTTCTTTTCATTATTAATGACTGCGCCCTTGGCTTTAAGCCTGGAAACTACAGTGGAAAATGATTTATTGAGAAACAAGAGTGATGACATGTGTTTGTGTGACTTGAACGAGCAGCGGAGCTTGCTGTCTTTGATGTTAAGTCCATTTCCCTCATGGCGCGAACTTGAGGATGACGTTCTCACATCACTCGAGGCGGCGGGAAGATGGGGGCATGGTTGCACCCCGGAAACACATGAGCATTTAACACCTGTCCTTTGCTGTTTCGGGATCTTGAAACGGGCAGGACGTGAGGCAGCCTGAGCGAAGGACTGCCACAGGGCCGTTGAAGGCGGCGGCTGGGCCCTTCGGGGAAGACAAAGCCGGAGAGCCTCACACCGCTGTTGCATCGAAGCCAGAGTGGTGCCAAATATGCCCTCGGGAACAATAGGCATGTCCAAGACGTCCTCTTTTTCCCGGTCTGGAAGGTTCGTCAGGTCTCTCCTGTACCACCATTATCCCCAGCGTTTTGCCCGTGGCTTGGACTGCACAGGGAGGTAATTGTCCGTGATCGCTGTGATTTCGTCCCACACGGCAGGCTCAGGTTTGTTCGTCATGTCCTCGCAGAGCTCCGCCTGGTAGGCGGTCAGCAGCGAGGAGACATTGAGCGCCCTGGCGGACAAAGCTGCGGCTTTATAGGCTCGTTCGGTAATTGCTGACTGGAAACGGTCTGCCTTTGCCGGCAGCGTGGGGTTCCTGCTCGGTGCCGAAGACAGCCGCGGTTGGAGGTGGGCTGCCACCAGCGGCTCCATGGGCGGCATGCGGAGCAGGCCGAGCTTCTCCATGCCCTCAAAGTCCAAAGAGGAGGCACCCTGGATTGGGGCCTTGTTGCTGAAAGGGCGGTCTCTCCACGAGACCGACACCTCGTCCAGCATCTCTGGAACTCAGAGGCATCCTCTTCATCCTCCTCCATATAATCCAGCTCTAGAACATCCTCCGCGGGTGGAACCACGGTGAGGTCCAGTTGGGAGCCCCAGCTTGACACAGCGCGGGGCTCCGCTCTCGCGGCTCTCGCCGCCGCCGGGCCCCAGCCTGACACGGCGCGGGGCTCCGATCCCGCGGCTACCGCCGTTGCTGAGCCCCAGCCTGGCACAGCGTGGGGCTCAACCTCCGCTGCGGTCGTCACCATGTCTCGATTGCCGGCCGGTGAATCAACAGACATGAAGGGGTCCTGTCCCGACAGACTAGCTTGGCGCGCTAGCCGTCGGCGGAGGATCTTGGTGGTGAAGCAGGCACAATGTCCGCACGAACCGGGGGCATCGATAGCCTCCTGGCCGTGTTCCAGCCCAAGGCAGGACGAGCAGACCTGGTGTGAGTCCGTGCTCGAAATCTTATACTCGCAGAGCCGAGTCTCCGAGCCTCCGTCCATCCTCGTTTGCCGGGGTCGGCGTGGAGGGACAAACTAGTAACAGGTATGTTACCGTTTGAGAGAAAAAATCAAAACCTTATCGTTATTCCGAAAGGAAAAAATGGCGGGGCAGATTTCAATATTAACTGGTGTGTTAATATTCAATTCAATCTTCTTGCAAAGCAAAAGTAGCCGGCAAGCCGAAAGTTAGCTTGTGGTTCAGTCTGTGGACAGTTAAGCTAGCCCGGTTACTGATATTTTTGAGATGTGCTCCGAAGCGAGAAGAGGTGTTTGAATGACGCTGCGACGTAGCGCAAGCTACTTAAAGGGTGGGTGGATTCCCTGAAGTAGACGTCAAGATCACCAGCCAATCAGGATTGGCGTAATGAGATTGATGCTTCCGTTTGCATACGCGTTGAGGCGCATCCCATAGTGAGACATCGAACGGAGTGTTATGAATGAGAACCGAGATTCTTGGCATTTCCGCATAGGCTTAATTTTTCATTCACTGGAAGTTTCCACCTAAAAGAAAACTAAAACCAATAGGTTACCAATTAGGTTGTGAACACTTTATTAAATCATTAAGAACCATTTATAAACCAGTTCTAACATAGTTTTCATACATCAACACAGGCTCACTATTTGGCAAGATGACTAAGCCTTATATTGGCACTAGCTTACTTCGCCTTCTTCATCAGCCAACATCCTTGGCATCTGTTCACTGAGTTGATTCTCCCACCATCCATCTTGATGCTTCTTGGCATCTCTTTATGACCATTTATGAGTTACTAACATTTATAACTGCCAAAAGGGAGCCTTGTAAAGTGTAAAACACATTCCCATTTATTAATGAGTTACAACCATTTATAATTTGTTGAAGTTATATTAAGCCTTAAAGTTATGCATACATTAGGGCGTGGTCACATTAAGATGATGTTATGATTTGTATTGCAAAGTGTTAAACAAATCACCATTTATTAATGAGTTACAACCATTTAGAATTTGTTTAAGTTATATTAAGCCTCAAGGTTATGCTGTGGTGCCGGTACAAGGGAGTCAGAGGCGGAGTATTCAAGATTGAATTCCAGTGTTTATTGCTGGTTGACATTACAAGTAATACACACGTCTGCCTAGTACGAAGAGCTAGCAGGAATGAATAGCTAACGCTACCGGTGTTCCCACTAAAGCAGGGGTCTCCAACCTTTTTTAGGGTGAGAGCTACTTTCAAAAAATAAAACAAGTCGTGAGCTACTTTTACTCCTCTTTTTTTTGCAGTGTATATATTTAGCACATGTTAACATTATTATATGCTGACCTTTAACCTTTGTGTGCTGTTTGGGTCTGTGGGACCCGTTTGCAGTGTTTACTAAAATAAAATGTATGCAATTTAATTATTTTAACCTGCTTTATTTGGGGGTGGGCCTCACAAGATTTTTTTTTAAATGTCGAAGTTAAATCCATCAATCTGGTGCACTTTGAGCACAAAATGAATTTCTGGATACAGCTCTCAACACTCAGATGAAAGGGAGCTGAATACTTTTCAATACTCCAAACATCTTGAGAATATGATCACAACCAATAACAAATCATTTAAACTTGTGTATTCTTATCTTATGTTACCTAGTTAGCATTTTTTCTTTCTATTTATGCATATTTTACTAATCACTCCCCTTTTAAATACAATATAGTACACATTGGACTGATTTATTACTTTATTTGTTACAACTATATTAAATAGATAAAGGTGTGCTCTCTCTCTCTCTGTGTGTCTCTCTCTCTCTCTGTCTCTCTCTCGCTCACAGAGACTGTGTGCTCCTCCGTGGCGATGACGGCTTGCGTTAAAAAAAATTAAAATAAACATGTGTAAAGTGGGGGGACACAAACAGGATTTCAAAAAGTGGGGGGGACTGTCCAGTGGAAATTACGTCATGCGTGTGTGTGCGTCAAGTGCAATAAATATGCAAGTTGCAACACACACACAGTAAAACTCTGCCCCTCATGTGTTGTACAGTACAGGCTGGCATGACTAGGCTGTGTGTTCAATGGGGCTGATGTGTAGATTCTGCCAGAAGGAAAGGTTAAACTCCTTATGAAGCGGTGAGGTGCCGCTCCATTGCTTTTCTTCCAGACTGCAAAGCTGGTCCCGCAAATCAAGCAAGAACGTGATTGGTCGATATTCATTGTGGGGGGTGGGGGGAGGAGCCGGGTGTTAGATAGATATAGAGTTGTAGTAAGTAGATAGAGTTCGCTATGATTGAGGTTTCGTTTATGCATCGGGTAGATTCTTTTAATTACATTTCCTTTTTTTTTGGTGTATTTTTTACATTTTGGATTTGCTTGGCGAGCTACTTATTGAGGGCTTGCGAGCTACCGGTAGCTCGCGATCGACGTGTTGGAGACCCCTGCACTAAAGGGTCCGTGTAGCAACAAAACAATCAAGGTGAATTATGTCCCAACATGGTGTCACCACACAAGCCCCCCCAGAATTCACATGTAAACAAAATCCTTATGGCGGGGAGGAACAACACGCCTACCCCCACGAGACCTGCGCACCGGAGTCGGTACAGCGACTTCCGCCTGTGCGGCCCCCGTCAGAGGAGGGACCGGAACAACAGACTCACCCCGCCCGACAGGAATCAAAGCTGGGGGTCGGCCCCGTCTCGGCAACCAAGCCAACACCACTGGCTGATCAACGTCCAAGTGAGCAGCTTTCACCCGGTCAACCGAGACGTGCTCGGCCTTACCGCCCATGTCGACCACCAGGTGCTTGTCCCCGTGTTCTAAAACCCGGAAAGGTCCATCATAAGGGGGCTGCAGGGGGCCTCTGTGCGCGTCGTGACGAATGAAGACGTGCTCAGCTGAGCGTAGCTCCACGGGAACCCGAGACGTTGGCGCACAGTGCTGCGAAGTCGGAACCGGAGCGAAAGCCTCCGCTGCGCCCCGCAGGACAACCCGCTGAGCCGTGGCCGACCAAGGAGCTGTAGCATTAGGGAGAAAATCCCCTGGAACTCTCAACGGCTGACCGTAGACCATCTCTGCTGTAGAGCACTGCAGGTCCTCTTTGGGTGCGGTCCTCAGGCCCAGCATCACCCAAGGCAGCTTGTCGACCCAGTTACCGTCCGTAAGGCCGGCTTTGAGGGCCGCCTTCATGGAGCGGTGGAAGCGCTCGCAGAGGCCGTTAGCCTGAGGGTGGTAAGCGGTAGTCCTGTGCAGCTTAACCCCCAAACCACCCGCCACAGCGTTCCAGAGCTCGGACGTGAACTGAGAGCCTCTGTCCGAGGAAATGTCTGACGGGGTGCCAAAGCGACACACCCATGTTGCGATGAAAGCCCGGGCAACGTCTGCGGCCGACGTCGAAACGAGAGGCACTGCCTCCGGCCAACGGGTCGTCCTGTCCACCATGGTGAGGAGGTAGGAAAAACCCTGAGAGGAGGGTAAAGGACCCACCAGGTCGATGTTCACATGATCAAACCTCCTCTCAGGCACCAAAAAACGCTCCAACTGGGCTTTCGTGTGGCGGTGCACCTTAGCGCGTTGACAAGCCACACATTCTCTGGCCCATGTCCTCACATCTTTCTTCAGCCCCAGCCAAACGAACTTCCCCGCAACTAAGCGTACGGAAGGTTTGACACCAGGGTGTGACAGTCCGTGCACCGCTTCGAATACAGGACGCCTCCAACCGGCGGGAACGACAGGCCGCGACAGGCCCGTCGAGACGTCGCCGAACACCACATCTTGCAGATCCAACCCCGTGCTCCCCAGCTTCAGAGCCTGGACGCCGGGGTCGGCAACTTGGTCCGCCGCCATGCGATTATAATCCAGACCCAGCTGGACGGCGCCGATGACGACTCTGGAGAGGCAATCTGCGACCAGCCACGTGCTTAATGTCCGTAGTGAACTCCGATATGTAGGACATATGTAGGATTTATTTTTAGTATGCATGTGGACGCTTTGGACATGCCTGGAGAAGTAAGAAATGGGTCTTCGGAATGATGGGAGTTAAAGACAAAAGGCGGAGACTAGTGTTGAAACTAGTAGAGAAACGATCAAGATGCCACCTTGTCCCTCTGATTAGACGGCATGTTAAGTCAGGAAGTAGCATTATTAGTGATGAGTGGAGGGCATACAGGAGAGTGCTGAGTAACATGGGGTACAACCACTACACCATAAACCACAGCAGGTGGTTTGTGAACCCCCAGACTGGCAGTCATACCCAACATAATGAAAGAGCTTGGTGGACCTTCAAAGGACATGTCCGTAGACTGAGAGGAAACCGTACAGAGAGTTTGTTGGAGGAACACCTCAAGGTTCTTGAATGGTGATCTTGGCTTGGCTCTGCTCACCCTGATGGACTGCTTGGACGCTTGTTCAAGGACATACACAAAGCCTTTCCAGTCTGAGTAGCATTATGTCTTAGGCCCCGGCCCCAGGACGCATACAGCAAAACGCATAGGATTAACGCAAACGCAAAAAAGCTTCCGTCCACACGCAATATTCACCGGATAGTGTCTGTCCACATGAGACAGCTCCGTTTAGCTCCAACCGCTGGAGAAGCTGCAGTACATATGCAGAGCCTGTACGTGGCGCTGTAACATCCTCCACAAAAGCAGCAAGAAGCATGGTTGTCATGGTTGCCCTTCTGTTTATTCTCCGCGGTGGGGGCCGAGGGAACCGGGCAGAGTTTTTCGCCAGTCAACGTGTGTTAAAGTTTAAATCTTCCGGACAAAATTATAAAAGTGCCGGTCAAAGGTCTTCTTTGTTATTTATTGAGCTTTAAAACAAATGAATAACGACTCTATATAATATAATAATAAAATACACGGAGCCTCTCTTTTTCCTCCCTCTCTTCGGACAGCGTCAGTGTCTGTCTCATGCAGCAGCTGATCCAGTAATGAGTGACCCGGCCGACAGTAAAAATAAACATATTTATAAGGGTGATGATCTGACTTGAAGTGTGATGCAGCGGGAGGAGCTGCAGGTGAGCAGCAGAGCTGCGTGTCTCCACGTCCTGTCAGATTAGACTTCACTCGCGTTTATGTCCATATCGAGAGAAAGATAAATAATCTGAATTCAGTGTGCAGTTTACTTTGACGCGGGGGTGAGCAGCAGAGGTGGGGAGAGGCGGGGCTATTGCCTCATCATTATCAGAACATGATCGTATAGGGCGTACACACGGAGCCGTTGGACCCGTGTGTCCGTTCTATCCACCTTGGGACCCGTTATCGTTTCCGCAGTTGTTTACTGTCATATTCGGTCGTCCTAGTGTGGCAGAACGGTCTATATGACACTAAACAGTAACGCAAACGACCATTTTCGTCCTCGTGGGGCCGGGGCCTTCGTTACCAAGTCTTTCATTTATCTCTGAGAAAAGCTTTTATGTTTAAATATGTGCATCAGTCATACTAAATAGTCATTATTTTGAGTCCTTCTTGTGTGAATAAAATGTTTTGCTTGGGTCTGTTGCATCTTACTTTGCATTTCATGTGTAAAATGTGTATTTGGTAAGCGTGAATGTTATAACTCATTCATAAATGGACATGTGTATTAAACTTAAAAACAACGCACCCTTTCAGTAGTTATACATGTTAGTGACTCATCAATAGATGGTGATGTGTTTCACACTTTACAATAAGGCTCCTTTTTACCAATTAGAAATTGTAGTAACTCATTAATACATGGGAATGTGTTTTACACTTTACAAGGCTCCCTTTTGGTTATAAATGTTAGTAACTCATTCATAAATGGTCATAAGAGATGCCAAGAAAAATCAAGATGGAATGGGGGGAGAATCAACTCAGTGAACAACAGATACCAAGGATTCTGGCTGATGAAGAAGACGAAGTAAGCTAGGTAGCCAATATAAGGCTTAGCAGTTCAGATAAATGTGGGCTCACTATTTGGCAAGCAACCAGTCACAGTTGCCCTGTTTATCTCATGTCTTATAAAAACGTATGAATGATTAATGAATTACAAACTATTCATAAACCCTTTATAAGGGTAGTCTTATTGTAAAGTGGTACCAAAGAATGATATTCCAAATAACTTTTGTATTTGTATATGAAAGAAATAACAAAAGATTGGAAATACCTCAGGCTCCCCAACATAAAACCTGTTTGTATACATTCTGTCTTATTCCATTACATGGACAGATGGCAAAGACACTCTAATTCTTATCAAATTAAGCAGGTGTGCATTTGCTCGAGGTAAAATGCTGGAATATTTCTCTGCAGTCCAAACTGTCGGGCCCTTGGCAACCTCACAGCCTCGAAGGTCAGCTTCTCAAAGGCAACTGATACCCCTGACTGGCCGCTTTTTTACTCGTCATCCATTTTGGAAAATGGCAAGAGGAGGCTGATCAATCAAGTGCCGTCAAAAGGGCAAATGGAAAAAAATGCCAAACCATAGCCCTGATCCTCTGTATCGACTGCTTGTATTACAGAGGATCACCCTCCAGGCTCTCTGTTTGGACATTACTCTTTTCCTATCTTAAGATGATAACTGCTAACTCCAGAATACAAACCTGCTTGTCTGCCAATTTGTAAAACGAACAAACTGGCTGAATTAAACAAAGCATCTGTTCCGCATTATTGAATTATTTTTTTGAAAGTTGTAAAATTGATTTATTCCAACATCAAACAATAATATACTGTATATTTCCTCCGGCAGACGGATCCAAAGCAGTACTTGATCATGCATGCAGTAATGGATCATTTGTAACAGCTACATTTTTTAAATCAGATAGTATGTGATAGTCTTCTTATTTATGTATCTGTCTTACCCTAAGGAGGTACAAATACTGTATGTTGATGGTAGACATACTTTAAATTCAAACTTTCACTATAAACGCTGTCATTATTACAACGGTAAGTATATCATTGTTTGGCAAGGTGCTCAAATCCAAATTAATTGGAATTACGCTCCCAACTGGCATTTATTTGTTTTTCGGTCAGCTGTGGAGTTTTTGACATCTTCTGGCATGGAGCTTGATAGCTACAGGCTTGATAACTGTAGCATAATTTGAATAAAGGCTCATATATTTGAAGCAAGCAAACTACAAAAGTTAGCACTATATTTGGACATTTTGGAAATATTCAGGATCTAACGTTGTGCTAACTCTTCTAAGTGTCAGTCCTCTCTGGATCATTCAGCATGGTTGTGTAAGCGGTTTTTGATCATTACAGTCAAGAATTCTCCTTGAGACATTGAATTCTGTTTTAGTGGTGAATACATTTCACATCGTTACATCATGGGTCAGATTGTACACGGGGAGAAACATGTCAACTCCCCACAGCAAATCACTGCATTCATTCCGAAGGCTTTTAGTACAGCTCATGCATTTTCCAATTTCACTCCAGTGTCAGGCTGCTATAATGTAAACGCATAGTTAGCAGTCATCCATTTTGATTCTCGAAGCTTTAATGAAGTAATGAATCACCATAGGACTTTGTTATTTCCCTGCCCATTGTAAATCGAGGAAGTAATACATATTGTCAGCTCTTGGAACAGGTTTAATTATTGAAGCTCACACAGCCGATGATTGTACTCAATAAAAAGTCCTCCAAGGGCTATATGTGATATTAATGAAAACAAATAAACATGACAAAAATATTTATAGTGGCACCACTCGTTGGCATAACTGAAATATATCGCTGGACAGAACAGTAACACGTGTATACAGCAACTCCTTATAAATAGTATTGAATGTGATTAGTCAATGCTTTAATATCTTAAATATGAATGAGTGTATCAAAAGTCTTAATGTACAGCTATCACTTTTTTGTTCCATTATTAGGATGGTTGCAAAGAGCGCATGGATTGAGCATGCAGTCTCTTTGGTCAACTTAAGGCATGCATGAAATATTAACACAGTACATGTACAGCACAAAACATGCCTAAATACGCTCTCATGCATGCATTTATTGATGGGAGCATACAAGCAACATATATATGCATGATGCCAAACAGGCTGTCGCTGTGCTATAAGCGGTGTAAGCACATCTTACCCCTAGATTCCACCGGGTCCGTCTGCGGCGCGTTACGTCCCAGACGCGTCCCAGAAGCGGCTCGGCGCAGGGCTC
>CALSBZ010046654.1:2547431-2563065 GCA_943591055.1 Gobionotothen gibberifrons | reverse complement strand
ACATAAAATGAATAACAATGATGCACTAAATGTACTGGAAAAATATCCGATAGAAAAATAAAGGGTTTTATCCAGAAATATTATATAGCCGCCTATACTACAAGATAATTTTCTATGGTTTTCTACCATATTTTCGATGCCATTTTTGGTACGCAGGTGCTGTAGAGTAGACGACAAAAAAAGGCTGTAATGTGAGATTGTCCTCACAAGTCACAAGATCCAAATGTAAACCTTAATGTCTGAGCGACGACTTCAAAGTTTCAGTTTTTATATTACATCCCAAGTTATTACAGGGTTAATGACAAACACAACTGTTATACTGAAATGCACTGATGTATTGTAGCAAGAGTTTAAATGTAAATGTGTCCAGGGCTGTCAGTAATGTTGGAAAAGTTAACAATGTTGCCCCTAACAGCCAGTAGTGTTTGATTAATGTTCCTATAAATGTGGGATACATGTGATTTATAGGCCTCTGAATTGAAAATGATTGTGATTCTTTTTTGTCATTCCCTTAAAACTGAATTTTTCTTTGGTTGTATAGGGCATTCACAGGCCTGACCTTTCATATAGCATTTGCCGCTCTCCTATCTTTGCACCTTTATGTCAATACATCTTATTGTAAGATTGACCAAGACACACAAATACACACACACTTTTACGAAGCTCAAAAAGGTTTCAATCACATCTGATACTGACAACTTAACATTGATCCTGTCGTCTTTTAGTTAGATGGACGTGTCATGTCACCAAGACAGAATATCAGGATCATGGTTATATTGCTGTTCTAAATGACAAAGAAAAGTCTTTGATCATGTTGAAACTAAGTTAAATGTATTACATGCTGCCTGATTGGTGTGCAAATGTGTGTGTCCTAGGATGGCAAATGTTTATACTCTGCGTCTGCTTGGCTTACCATGATATTACGGTGGCCGGCAGGTGCAAACGCGGAACAACGGCCCAAAATGCATACATTAGCAGGAAACCCCTGCAAATAATGAAATGAAAAACAAACAAACCCTGAAAACAAATACAACAGAAAAACGCTGCACGATATGCAAAGTCCAAAGCACATACGAATCCCAAAACACATACAAAAAAAATACATTACGGAAGTGGTACAGATTGATGTATGACCAGACATAGAGAGAACGAACAAGAGTGATGGAAATCGGGAGGAAATAAAGTTCATTTAAGTGGAAAAAGTCGATATATAAGAAGGTAAGAGCGTCATATTTACCCAGCTTAGCTTGTTTGGTAAAATAGTTTGCAAGTCAAGAGACAGCACTGTGCACCTAAATGTAACTCTTGACATCATATAGATATATTATAGGTGCAGAGAGGAGTTGGTTTATTGTGCCCCAATGTAAATCCTAATGTGAGAGTTAAATGACGGTCAACAATATAATGTACCTTGGTCAGTTTGGATTCATCGTGGCATTATTCTTAATTAAAGTGAATTTATTTGTATTTCAGTCACTCATTTGTGTGTATGCAAGAATGGACAACAGTTTGCCTGGGTAAAATAAAACATTGTCAACATATTATTTTGTGCCACAAGAAGCAGAATGTTTTAACAGTACAGTAGTTTGAATATATTTGT
The DNA here is from genome assembly GCA_943591055.1 of Gobionotothen gibberifrons. Lineage (NCBI taxonomy): Eukaryota > Metazoa > Chordata > Actinopteri > Perciformes > Nototheniidae > Gobionotothen > Gobionotothen gibberifrons. Next base: position 2,561,465 of record CALSBZ010046654.1, on the reverse strand, counting down.
TGTTTACCTTTATCAGACCTCTCAGGCACCCACAACCAGCGTCTGATCGGGTAAGACTAATTAAAAATGTAATTATACCATGTAGGTTTGAATTTGTGAACATGAAATCAATAAATACCTTTGTGTGCACTTATTTCCTGGGTAAAAATAGGATGGAGCACCAACCCCATTCCAGGAAGAGGTCCAGTCTGCCCCGGGTCAGAACAACTTCTATAGGTAAATGATGTTGACAGTTGCATCGTGACACAGTTGTGTGGTGTGTATCTTTATTTTTACATGTGTTTGTTTGTATAGCCTCCAATCACAGTGGGTAACATTGCCAGGAAGCAGAACAATTATATTTTCATACATTTCCAAATGACACCCACAACATCTGACATCTTAGTGAAGACGATACAAAAAACACCCACAAATATTTTTCAAAGATCAGATATTGTTTCTTGCATCCATTTCAAATGTTTACAAGGATTGTGCAGGAGTATGACAAAAGTGTTGTTGTCAGTTTAGAACCCAATGTATTGAAAAAAGGATCGACATCCTTTTGTAAATATGACTGTCATGCATATATTATGTATTTGAAAATAATGATTCAACTGTCTTCTCACTGCAGCAACTACACAAATGTGTATGCACTTATCAGTATTGATAGCCAGTCTGAGCCAGAAGACAAAATGGAGCAAAGGTATTAATTGTTACTATTACCACTTCATTTTTCTATTCTATACTGTAAATCTTATTACTAGCTTCATCATTTAATATTACAATACATCACTTTGTCTTTCCCAGCACAGAATACCTGACTGCGGAGGACATTGTTGCAGAACTCTCTGCAAAAATAACAAATACATCTTGCAGCAGGTTCAATATTAATAGAGCCAATCCGCGGCTTCAAAGGTGCCTCATTCGATCCCTCTAAATCGACGTCAGTTAAGTTCACTGATGATGAGGGACAAACTGAGGATGGAGTGAACACTGGTGGTCCCAAGCCTGAGTTCCTGACCCTCGTTATGGAATGCCTGAGAATACGAAGAAAACATCACGTCAGCAACTGTTTGTGCCCCATGGCGGTGTGACCTTCCCAGCCGCTCACTGTCTCAAAATCAGATTCTGATTAATGTTCTCTATAAAGATAGAACTAATACACAATTATGAATGTATAATATAAGCTGTTTTATGTATTTAATCATGCATTGGTCTACAATTTAATGATGGCTTCTACATATTTCACATAAACAGACAGTGAAAAAATGTGTCCTTCATGCTGATAACTAGTGTATGCATCTGCCAATTAGTATTCTAAACAGAGTAGTGTGTTGAATCCTTATTTCTTGAATTTGAAACAGATACAATACAAAAAAGTGAACTTACAGGAGCCAGTGAGCCACAGAACACTGGAACTGTCCCCAGATGTTGGCCACAGAAAGGACAAAACATGGCAGCCTGAAAAGACATACATTGATGTAGTAAATCCATGTAATCAAGTCAATCAAAAACACATACAGATGAAGCACTTAATTTCGGACTCCAGCTTACCTGTTCCTGCCTACGACCAGTTTCGAGGAAGGTCAAGCCCTCCCACTATTTTCCAAGAGGGCGTTGCCAGATTTTCAATTTCAGGTGTTCAATGATCCATTGCAGCTGGCTTCATTATAATTACATTTATTTTTAACGGGGGCGGTCTCAAGTCAAGCTGGAGGCTTTCCCTTGAGCGAGGGCAGACCACTTACCAATCACTGCCCTTGCGTTTCAAACTGTCCGAAATTAAGTGCTTCATCTGTAGGCTAAATAGTGGTTAGCTAAATAAATAGAAAGATACATCATGTTTACCGTTGAATCTGTGTTTTGTCTCTCTCTCTCCTTGAATGTCTCTCTATATTTGTTCTTGAGCATGTCTAATGCACACTACTCTCCTGTCATTACTTTGTCCCTCTTCACATGTTGTCACTTCTCTTTCTCTCTCTTTCTCTCTCTCAATTCAATAGCTTTATTAGCATGACCATAGTTACAGGCAATTGCAAAAGCTCTGTATAGTTGCAACATCTATACACAAATACATACATATAAACAAATTGCTAAGAATTCAAATGTCCTTTTCCCGCGGTACTCACTATGGCCCGTGTTATTTGCCTGCACTTGATTTGTCATCTCTTTTAACAATGTTCTTCCCTCACTTTATCTTCTCTTCACGTGAAGCTCTCCTCTCCTCAGCTGGTGTAGTAGTTAGGCACGGTAACGCTAGCTATATAAATATGACGCTCTATGAATAAAAACAAAACAAAACGTACCTTCTCCACTTAAATGAACTTTATTTCCTCCTGATTTCCAGCACTCTTGTTCGTTCTCTCTATGTCTGGTCATACATCAATCTGTTCCACGTAGCGCGCCCCCTAGAGGCCTGGATGTACCATGTACATGTACCACTTCCGTAATGTTTTTTTTTTGTATGTGTTTTGGGATTCGTATGTGCTTTGGACTTTGCATATCGTGTAGCATTTTTTTGTTGCGTTTGTTTTCGGGGTTTGTGTGTTGTATTTAGTTTGCATCATTTCTGTAAATGCAGCGTTTTTCTGTTGTATTTGTTTTCAGGGTTTGTTTGTTTTTCATTTCATTATTTGCAGGGGTTTCCTGCTAATGTATGCGTTTTGGGCCGTTGTTCCGTGTTTGCACCTGCCGGCCACCGTATGATATTGTTAACCAATTTCACTACTTATGCTTATACCTTACCAAAAGAAGCAATGAGTGTGAAAAGATTATTAGTCTGAATGTGCTTCTCAGAAATGAGAAAGAAGGGAGATGACTCACTCATACAGTATACTTCGATCCTCTGCATTGGAACAAACGTTCACTGCGTCAGAAAATGATGGAAGTATACAACCACACCGTCTCCTTCTCATCATTGCTGAGATTTGTGCATGCAGTACAGATCAGGCAGGTCCTAGATAGAGTAACTTTAATTATTTTCCATTTTTGAATGACAATAAAGTTCATAAAATAAATTTCTATGGCATTCAGTATTTATTTTTGTAAAAACTGTATTGTTTTACAAAGGATTTGACCTGAGCAAGGCCGTACAATAATTAAAGCAATCATACGCCCTTCAAACAGGGCTAGTATTATAAAGCCTAACACTGGAATTATATTAAGAGCTATTATTTTCTTCTGCCAAATTGCCGTACACAAGCCATTACTAAATACCTGCTGTGGTTGTTGTTGTTTCTATAGTTAAATTACAAAACAAAAAACAACAAAAAACAAGGGGCTTCATTGTAAAAGGCCTGGATCCTGGACCACATTCTGAATGACTAAACGGTATTAGTGTGGAACATGTAGAAAGTTGTGGCCTGAGTGAATTCATATTTTGTTGTTCCTTATTTATTGATCAGACATATACTTTATATTCTTTTTCAAATAATGGCTTTGACTCACTCACCTGCTACGTCATGATTTGGTTGGTGTCCAAATAACCACTGAGTCATTCAGCAATCAGGCATAGCGCCGGAAATGATTCAGTAATCACACCATAAATGGCTTTCCTCCAGTACTGTACATTGAATATTGTTAGGAGGATATACAGTACACTTAAAATAGATCACAATAATATAACCTGTTCCAAGCATCCTCTCTTCTATCTCTGTCCATCTCTGGCCCCTCCAGGGATGAGTAGGAGGCTGAATCCACCCTACACTGAGCCAACACGTAATGTACTCTTCTTAATGTTGTTCCATCCTTTCATAACATGTTGTGAAAGCAGAAGATGATAGATATTGAGCAGCTAATGTTAGAAACTGGACAAGCTGTAAATGCTGCATCCTGAGTGAGGAAGCTCTCCCAGTGTGTTTCTGAGGTCACATACAACTCTGTAGAATACTCTATTCAGCTGTTTGTATACAACATGTCTCCATGCAACTAAAATGCATTTTCTCCTAAATCATGGTGGCAGTATGATTGAAGTTGTGAAACTCTTAAGAGCAAAAAGAACATGTTTTTTGGATGAAAATAGAAACAATGTGATGTTGACCACTAGTTTTATAAGGGACACAAACACGGGTTTCCTTGGTAAAGTACTGTGTTTGTTTGATCCACACGCCCACCCAGTTGTCCTCCATATTATTAATAATGTATTGGTGATTCCTTACAACAAAAGTAATCCAGTTAAAAAATACAATTTCATTGAAAAATAATTGAAAATTCAGTTATTTTGTATGGGAATATAATTGAAAGGAGACCTTGCTATGTATTGGGGCATTGGTATTTGGCTGCATTCACACCAAATCAGGCACAGCGGCCTCCAAGATACTCCATGACGATTAATGTCTCATGGCAGGGTTGTACTCTGGATCCCCAAAGCGATTGGCCACCAATGAGTGACGTCGAGCAAAGTTTACCCAAAAGTTGTATCTGTTGTAACTTTTTATCACAGGCACACTGCTTCTTTCGATCTTCCTGTGTGTACAAACATATTTTGAGATTGACAATAAAGTTGACTTTGACTTTTGACTTGACTTTGACTTCTTTCCAGCATTCCCTGAAGCTCCAACCACCGCAGGCGAGATGCATTACCAACATTCAAATTAATACAGGAACAGGCTTTTAGCTGCTGCAATGATTTGGTGTGAATGCAGCCTTAGGTGACAAAACCATTATATAATAACTGATGGAAAGAAAGATACCGTGAGCTTTATGATAATGTCTTTAAGTAGCAGCTGTCACTGTCTCAACTGCTCCTTCAAAGTAAAAACGTAAAACAGCTTTTACTGAGGCCAAATTTGAAACTCCAAACAAATGTTGACAGCTTACAACTGGGCACGCTACCATCTTGAAAACATAATCCAGATCCAATCCTACAAAGATGTATTCATTTTGTATATCCATGATTTTGTTTCAGTCAGAAGCAATAGGGATTTTCTTACTGATACACATATACACTGATAGTGATTTCAGGCTGACCTGATTCAGTTATTACTCGGTGGCCAGGTACAGATTGAGCACTATGACTCACATTGTGCCATCGCAGAAAATAATCAGCAGGATATTGCAAAAGAGAAAGCTTGATGTGTGAATGATGGCTATTTGTTTTAGCATTGGTCAAGTACAGCTATAAGGAGGACTCTGATATGATTGGACTTGTGAGAGATGGATTTGCCTTTTGTTGCTGTCCATGCTGTAACTTCTAAAGGAGGACATATTGTTAATTCCTAATCATTCTGAAATTATAACGTTTTTTTATATCCTTTTATGAATCTCAAAGTTACTTAAAGTTATTTTAATCTATCATAAATAGCAAAGTCAATGGCACTCTATGGGGCAATTACATTCCAGATATGTATCAAAGACAAATGAATGCAGTGGAAGCACATAACATCTTGGATTCTTGTTAAACATAAGGTCGGCTTTCACATACCTTGCTAATCACATTTCAAAAGCTCTGTGATTAGCACAGCTGCTTAGCTACAGTTGCTGGTCTGGCATATGCCTTCCTCATTTAATTGATAAAACATAAATAGGAAGTGAGCATCCTCTGCAGCAGACATCAATTAGAAGAGGAATCCGGTTTAATTTAGATGGCTTCCAATCAGTTGCCCTGAAGGTGGTAATTACTGTATGTCAGGTGGGTGTGTGCGAGACAGCTAACAAGGTGTTGGAGCTGTTCTTCAGTCATTTAAATGGCAACATGTTGACACTTAGTTGATTGGCCAAATTGTTTGAATATTCTGTATCACCTCAGAGGACAATCTTACGACAAAATGACATTCAGTTGCATATTCAATCAAGAGTGAAATCTTTTCTCCATGATCTATGTCCTGTTTGTCAATTGCAACCAAACAACTTCCACAGAATGATGTTAGAAATGTCTTTGTCACTCATATGTGACAAACAAATATCATCCTGGACAAAATATATTTACCTTATCCAAAATGTACATTTAAATTCAAATTGTGTGCATTGTAACTTAATGTTTAGGGGTCAGCAATCTGGACAAGGAGTGGACATAATACCTGTTCTTCGATCAAACCTTTGGAGGATAAAGGATTGAGGTAAGGTGACAAGGCTTAACATCATCTGGGCCAAACCACAGTTTTTCACAAGTCATGATTCTGCTCAGTGGTTTCCTGTTCAAACAACTCAAATGCTTTTTGAATAGATCTAAGAGGAATCACAAGCTCACCTTCATGGTTTGAATACTGTGACAACACTTTTAAAATAAATCCCCAATGTGTTGATGGCGAGCTAAATAAAACAGCACTTTTCTGAATACTTCAGTCACATCTCTTGAGCGTGTTGGGGGACTGATGCATGCAAGCCTGGCTGTCACACGTTTGTCATACTTTTACAGGGAGAGCAGAACATGTGACAATATGACTTCTCAATACCTATGAGCATATTGAAGAACTCTAACGGCAAAAGTTACTTTAGACTGTCAAAATAGCACGAGGGGAAATGACACATATCCTTTCAATGATTTGAGAGATGATTCACCAACATGGTTTGTATTATGTACATCCAATAAAACATGCCTAATAATAAGTAAGGTCACAAGGTCTCTTTAATCTTCCTTCTCTTATATGACATCAAGAATTATGGTTCTTCATTGGTAAAGCCAATAAGAAGCTCTTCGTTTGCATAAATAGAGACTACCTGTGACAAGTGATTTAAGTTCAACACAGCTGTACACACAACACCAAAGAAAATCCATTGACAATGTTGCCAATGATTTTCATATTAGACATGTGAATAAGTCACTTAAAAATATATACAGGTGTATACAAATAATCATTGCTAAATTACATTTAGGTCCTTCAGTTTTAAGGTACTGGTATTGTTCATAATGGCTCACTAAAATGGCTTACTGGGACATTGAAAGAAAAAAAAGCCATTGTTAATATCATCAGTGACACCTAAACATACCTGCAATAATTACTAAATTAAAAAGGATATAATACTGAAGCAATCTGACATATCCTGCTTAATGCATGTACTTAACTTTGATTACTCTGACATAAAAAAGGAATTTCTATCTTGGTCTAATTGCTGCAATTTCAAGTGGTCAAAGGGCACTCTGACAACCCTAAAGCATATTGGAAGAGAGCGTTTAAGAACGATTCACCTTAGAACATATTTCCACTGTTAAAAAAAGGTATTAACTATACATGCTGCACTCCTGGGTACATTATTCTGTTTTATCGTGTTTTTTCTCCTATTACTGTGGACAACGGGTCACACAATGTTACAATATCACAGCTGGGATTAATTAAGCTTCCCCTAAAAAAATCATTGTATCTGCAATCATTAATGTAAAATACTACACTGACTTTGCACCAGAGATGGTTCCAGTGCAAAAGCTACCAAACCAATATTGAGCTGAACCCCTTATGTTATTACACTAGGTACTTGGACAAAGCTGACATGCATGTATTTAGATGAAACAGTAAAGTGAAAAGAGATCATTTACTTAAAGAAAGGTCCATTTTATCAGGCAGAGACTGTAACAGGTAGTGAGAGAGGAATTCAAGCTTGTGTGGATCTGGTGTCTTGAGAGCCACCACAGTTGATTAAAATATTATTGAGCTATAATCATAAATCAAAACTCTGTATCATCTGTTGGATATCCGAGATGCGCCAATTCCTTCAAGGCATGAGGCCACCAGCCTAGTTGCCTCGTGCCTGAATATTTATTTAAATGCAACAGCTCTTCTGGTCCATCTCAAGTTAATGCCAACATAGATTTAGCTTTGTATCCCTCAGTGAATAACTCATGTGACATTTGGAGGAGTGAACATGTCTAGGACCCAACAACTACAACTATTGGAAGCCTCTTAAATCCCCCCTGTCGTAAATATAATATCTACATGATGACATGCATAATTAGAAATGATCTTATGCACTTGATAAAAGGGGAGAAATAATCACAAGGGTGAAAGTGAGAACATCTCTCTATTATTAATGTATACTTATAGCTCGAACATCACAAGGTTAATTAAACACAATATAAAGGTAACAAATTACATATGCGTATGCTTACACACACAATGGCAGCAGGCGCTCCGGCTCCTAGATCAAGAGCATCTAGTCGATCACAATTTAACAGATTTACAACATAACCAAGTACAGATAGATTACTTTCTTACCATTTACAACATGTTACACAATGGTTTGAGTCAATCTTTGTATGTTGTATGTATTACTGTATATGAGAATCTTTACCTTAATAAATGTTTTAATAAATATCTGGCTACTAGTGGCAGGCTATAAGTGTTTTATATTAACATGTCACTGTTATATGTATAACAAACTTTTTGCACAATGTAGAATAGGCAAAAATTATAAAAAGTGGAACAAACCTTTAGTCTTGTATATGTTCATGTAACATTTACAATGTGTTCAGCCATTCTATCCCATAGAATGGAAGTGAAGAGAAAGCAAATGTTAACCTTGCATAGATGATAGGCAGAATGTGTTTTGATTAAAGCATTGCTTTTAACTTCATAATATTTTCCTAAAAAAGTGAACCATAATTTAATCAGTTCATCCAATCAACAGCCTCCTGTTGAGCTGCATGCAGCTAATTTCAATTCCAATCAGTATGAACAAGTTATTTATAGGCATGGAAAATGTGAATCACTGTGTAAGTGTAACAGGGTCTAAGACACAGACTGCATCTATGTACTATATATAACAGCCCTACTGCTGACTATAATGACATCTATATTCTACCCAAGCAACTGCTGTTTTAAAAAAATGAGATCAACCAGTTTGGCAAAAGGCCATGAATGAAATGTCAACCCAATTTGCAGGTCTGAAAATCAAAACAGTAGAGCTGATTCGTAGTGTTGAGTAATCATTCTCAGTGGGTTTATCACAATTAGTGACACCGTTGACATTTATTAGGGTCTGAGACCTAGGTCGGCGAAGACCCTATTGAAATCGGAAATCGGTCGCGCAGCGACCGATAAACCTGCAAAAAACACCCAAAAACAGGGAAAACGACCGGCAAAAGCACAGAAAAGGTTCAGAAACCATGACGGCTGATAGGCCGCGCGAGCCCAGTCACGTGGGCGCAACTCGCATAATTGATATCGTTACGATCAATTTAGTCGCTCGCGATGCGAGCGATAACCATGCAAAACCCACAAAAAACAGGGAAAACAAGGGGCAAAAGCCCATTAAAAGTGGCCTAAATCATGGCAGTAGGTAGGCCGACGGCCTACAGTGAGGTGGGCGTAGCCCACCTCACTGTTAAAAAGCGCATTATTGATATCGGACCGATTATTCATTATTATTCTGATTATTCTTTGAACCTTTCGCGCGCACTTTTGACCCCCGCAACATATGTGAAAACTCACGAAATTTTGCACGCGCGTCAAAAGTGTGGCAACTTAAAATATGTAATTGGTTACGTAACTTTGCGTCAAAAATTGCGTAGGCCACGCCCACTTCCGGTTTTAACGTTAACTCCCCCTACTTTAACTTTCACGTAAACAAACGAAACTCGCTACGCATATCTAGGGTGCGGAGACGAACCAAAAAGCCTCTTGGAGGGGTATAAAATAACGTACAGGAAGTCGGCCATTTTGAATTTGGCGTCGGAAAAACGCGATTTATCGCGTTTTTCGTCCTCCGCGCAAAATCTATCTTCTCCCAGGGACTTTATCCGTACGACTCGAAATTCGTCGGGTAGCTTCTCGAGAGATGGGCAATCTAAAGTTATCACGGAACTTTTTTTCTTTCGCACGGCGTAGCCGTTATTTGGCGCCAAAGTTTGCGTTCGCTCGATGCTAGGCGGTCCCTCGCCATGCAATACGATGATGTCATAACACCAACTGACATGCTCAGAACGCCACCAAACTTCACATGATGGTTAACACTGCGGCCCTGAACAGCTCTAGGTCAAATCTGATGTTACTTAATTTGGCGTTACCATGGCAACAGATCCTTCGCCATTAAACACGGTGTCGCTGTAACTCCAATGGACACGGTCCCATCGTCCCCCAATCTTCACTTTTATATCACCGGTCCATGCCTCAACAGCTCTACGTGAAATCTGAGATCTCAACGTATGCCGTTGCCATGGAAACGCATCCTTCGCCAAAAAATACGATGTTGTTGTAAGTCAATGGAAAATCGTCCAAACGGCACCAGACTTCAGACTATCATTAATGGTCCAGCCCCCAACAGCTCTACGCCAATTATGGGATGTCATCATGTGCCGTTTCCATGACAACGCATCCCTCGCCATGAAAGACGGTGTTGTCCTAATTCAATGGAAAATCGTCCAAATGGCACCAGACTTCAGACTATCATTAATGGTCCAGCCCTCAACAGCTCTATGTCAATTATGGGATGTCCTCATATGCCGTTGCCATGGCAACACGTCCCTCGCCTAAAAACCTGGTGTTGTCGTAATTCAATGGGAAATCGTCCAAACGGCACCAGACTTCATATGATGGCTAATGCTCCGGCACTCAACAGCTCTATGTCTATTATGGGATGTCCTCATATGCCGTTGCCATGGCAACGCGTCCCTCGCCACAAAACCTGGTGTTGTCGTAAGTCAATGGGAAATCGTCCAAACGGCACCAGACTTCATATGATGGCTAATGGTCCGGCACTCAACAGCTCTACGTAAAATCTGAGATCTCACCGTATGCCGTTGCCATGGAAACGCATCCTTCGCCAAATAAATACGATATTGTTGTAAGTCAATGGAAAATCGTCCAAACAGCACCAGACTTCAGATGATGGCTAATGGTCCGGCACTCAACACCTCAATATGACAATAGTGAGTTTTCCCCAAAAGCTGTTGCCATGGCAACACACCCCTCGCCGTTAGGCACGATATTGCTATAAGTCTTGTGTAAATGGTCAAAAACTGTTCAAACTTTACATGTGTGCTAACCGTCAAGCCCTCGACAAATATCTGTGTCAGTTTTGAGATTTCGTCAAATTTCGTTGCTATGGTAACAAAATGGACGCCGTGGAACACGGTTTTCTCATAACTCCAGTTAACATGCTCCAAACTGCACAAAACTTCACGGGTATTATAACGATGCAGCCCTCAACACATCTAGGCGTATTATGGGGTGTCATCAAATGCCGTTGCCATGGCAACAGATCACCCGCTATCAAACACAAAGTTGTCGTAATTCAATGGAAAATCGCCCAAACAGCCTGAAACTTCCCACGTTTGCCAACGGCCGAGCCCTCGAGACACCTAGACACACACGTCGACGTGCGGACAACAGCCTGCGGAACGTCGAAGACCCGCTCAACGCTGCTTGCAGCTTTAATTTATATTGAAATTACAAAAATGCGAATCAGTAAATATTATAAATATTTATCCGTGTTGCAGTAACTGAGATTTAAAAGATCCATGTGTTGTCTGTTACTTGTTTAACTTACTTGAAAGGAAAGCAGATGGAAATGAAAACAGAAATACTAAATACATCAAAAACTAAATTCAGCAACTCACCATGAAACTTATTTTCAGATCTCAGAATTACACATCATTTGTGCAAAACAAGAAGAAGATGAAAGACTGCAAACATTTCCACTCCTTGATAGCCTGCAGCTGTCTTGCATTGCCTTCATTTGCACAGACAGGTGTGCTCAAATCAAGGGAACAAAGCAAATGACTTCTTGATGGCCAACAGCAATCAGCACACAAAACACGTCAATAGCCAGGCAAATAATTATAGGAGCCAGGCTATGCATTTACACTAATGGGATACTAACTGTATATCTACATTTCTTACTTTCAAATTCATATCCCTTCATTTATATAAAACACACTTTTTTCTGTGGTATTAAAGATGCTGGATCAGAAAGGGAAAATGTATCTCTTGGTAATTGCTACAAACAAATTAGGTACTTTGCGGAAGAAAGTAACTTTAGCATTCATATTTTTCAGACATTTATACATTGGTATGTTGACATTTCTACATACAAATACAACAACCTCATTCTCTCGAAGGGGACCAATTGACTGTCTTAAATGTCTGGATTTCCATCTTTCTGTTTGGTGGGAGACCTTTTTACTTAGCTTCATTGCACTTTTCCTTCTTGTAGCACATCGGATTAAAGACTGCTTTCCCAGTCCTGTGAGGCTCCCACTAATATAATGTCAAATTGATCTGTCAGCCAGAGGCCCTCTGAATCTGGGACACTTTCCACATCCCCAAGGCAGGATTAGTCATTAAAATGCTGCACTACATCCGCGCACCAACTGGTGGCTGCCCCTGGTTGAGCTCGGAAAAATTAGCATTAGGGGTCCACTGGTCAGCGCATGTAAACGCTCCAACATTGTCCTACTTTTGTCCTCAAACAATCCCTAGACTTTGAACCTCTAAACTCAACACGGCTCTGTTAATTTGAAAACTAGCACATGGGCTGTAAACCTCTTTCTACATTTTCAGAATAAATACCATCCTGCCCAAAACGTACGACTCTGGAAACAGCCATGAGTATTACATCTTCTACCCCTGGCTAATAGCAAAGCATTTATATCGTGTGAATGTTACCTACAGATGATGTGTGTTAATCATTTTGATGCGTTCCCCTGACTGAAAAAGGTATTGTCGTCTAAAGTTTGTGGCAGGAATGTGACACGTATCCCCCGCAAGCAACCGATACGACTGTCAGGGATAACATAACAATCTTTGTAGGCTTGACAAAAACGTGAATCAACTGACGCCTTTGAGTGTATCCCATGAGCTTTCTCATAGCTGGTTTGTGCCTTTGCACTCTCAAAGGCCAGAGGGAGAGAGAACTTCAGAGACCTGAGCGGTGATCATTGGGAACGTCAAGAATGATGGATTCAAAGACATGTCTTGGCACATTTACGCGCTCACACAAAGCCAGCTAATGATCTGTGGCATATGGACAATTTCTCTTATGGCATAGATCATTTCCTAATCAGACTAGTGGCCCCTAAGGCAGCCATGCTGAATGGCTTTCGAACACTTGCAGAGATGTCAAGGGTGAATGATGTGCAACTGCAAATAAAGCCCAAGAAGGACAGTGGGTATATTGAGCTTCATAAGATCATATCATGTTTTGTATTGCATTTGTATTGATAAGTTATTGCATTTATAGTGTAGTACCTTCAAAATCAATGCATGTCTAATTCTAAATGACATTTTTAGAACACTTAGGTCTTCATTATCTCATCATGGACAATTTATACTCAGCTAGCTGCGCGCATCAGCGATTCTCTTGCACATGAAGCATAAAAGATAGACATCTATGGCATACCATGCTGATTTTCACACAATTTACTCTGTGTGCTTAAATAACTCTGTGTTATCGATCAACTAAAAAGTGACACAACTCTAATTTGCCTCAATCATTGCAGAAATCTGTTGCTTTTCATTGCAAGACATAAATCAGAGGAACACAACGATCCCATGAGAGTTGCACTCTCAGAAAGGAAAATGGCTCTTCAGTGAGCTAAAGACAAGCCTTAACACTGCTGCTGAAAACATCTCCCACACAGAACAACAATTGGATTTAATTATGTATTTGAATGTGATTGGACATTAAAAAAAGGTTAATAGTTTTAAAGAGGGTTGCTTATTTATCAGGAGAGCAGTTACACTTTAGGTTATTGCAAACTGTAAAATCAATATGCTTTATTTTTAATAGGAGGTGAGATGTATGGAAAGGTACAGGATATATACGTATGCATTGGGGAGGGTGGTGCTTGATTGTCAGAAAAGCGATGCAAGTTATTGGATGGTGTGTTTGGGGTTATGGCTCCTATTGCTGAGACCAATTGAGAAAATGTCAAGAGTATGGAAGGGTGGGGAGTTTTGGCAGATTGTGAGGATCTGTTCAACTCTGGCTCCTGGATAACCTTCTACCTGAAGGATGGGGATATTGGTTACCTATTATGAAAGGGCCCTAAGTAAAAGATCAAATCAACAATGGAATGTTATTCCTTATGAGGGGCCGTACAGGCCGTAATTCATACTGGTCCTCTCACGCACATACTTTCTCCTTTTACATACATATATTTTCACTCTTACATACATACATTCT
>CALSBZ010046654.1:2520657-2541261 GCA_943591055.1 Gobionotothen gibberifrons | reverse complement strand
GTGTGTGTGTGTGTGTGTGTGTGTGTGTGTGTGTGTGTGTGTGTGTGTGTGTGTGTGTGTGTACATGACTATGTGTGTGTGTTTCTACTCTCTCCATTCAAAGTCAGCGACGTTTGTAATTAATGAATGCACCTTTATCGAGTGCTGTTTTAGTTTTTCTTCCTTCCTCTCCACTTTAGTCCCCTTGTCCGGATTGATCTTGAATAGGCACCTGTTAAGACAGAAGTGCACTTACATTTAGTGTTTAATTACAAATCCTGTGGATGATACAGCCATTCATTGTCTTTACAGTTATACAGCTTGAAGTCAAAGGGCAATGCTACTCTTCAATGTACTTTCCATTAACTGTGATGATCATATCTGTACATTTAAAGCATTGGTTTGAATAGAGTGTTGTTCTATAAAGTCGTCACTTGGCATCACTATCACACTGGACAGTATCGCAGCAGGTCTGTAAACCGGAGCAAGCGGTCACTTGAAGATCATTTGAATGTGGGTAGCTACGAGTGCCATCTTGAGAGGTTTGTGTGTAACTGGGGCAGATGAGGTGTGTATCAGCAGCAGAGTGAGCGGTGTAAAAGCATCGTAGTTAACTGAAAGAAGTTTTAATGTGTTTGTTCACTGCAATAATACCCGGTTCCGGTGCCCATCCCATTTCAATAGTTGCGTCTTCCTCGTCAGATTCCATTGTCATCAGGTGCTGACACTCACGCTAAGCTTTTACTTGGTGGTAGAAGTACAATATTCTAATTATACTTGTGTGTTTCTCTGTTATAGACCACACACATACACTAAACCTGCTCCATGGCTGTATTACTGTGCTGTTGTGTTGATATGAATAAGTTAAGGAAATCAACCGCTAACAAGAATCTTGTGTGTTCTTACAGACACCCCAAAGTGTAAGTCACTCCGAGTGAAACCTTCCCCTATACAGTCCTACCTAAATCCCTATTCAATACGACTCCTTGAAAACGATTCCTTTTTCCAAATAACTGAATTGGCTTTCTTTTGTTGTCGACAAAGGGCCCTCTTTCTGTCATTTTCATTGAGCTGAAGTAAACATACCACCGATTGGCTAAGAGTGAGTTTGGGCTTTTAGGGAGGAGCCAAAGCACACCACTGCAAAGGAAAGGGGTACGCTGAATTTACAACCCAAGACAAAACGAGAGCATAATGCGAAACAGAATGCAGCACAATAATCTTTTTATCTTGATTATCTTGTATTGTCAGGAGCACTCATCGTGTGTAAGAAATGTGCACAATCCTCTACTCTGTGGTTTAAGATGGAATGACTTAATAATCTAAGTCTACAATTCAAGTCTTACCTCTGCAAGAACTCCAGGGTAGCTCCCAGTTCTGAGCGGTAACTGATGTTGAGGCAGTAATATGCTGCAAACATCAGCATCAGGGCGTCGACAGCATTCAGGACACTGCCACTGACGATGGTCTGGTCCTCTGCTATCATGTAGTGTCAAGCTGTCAGGGGAGAACTCCCTTAAGGTACACAAAGGAAAAAGTCACAAAACATTTATAAATCCAAAAAATATTTAGTGCAGATTGTTGTTGTTTTTTACTGGTGATCATATGGCCAATTGTATTTTAGGAATGATCAGCTCCTGCAGCTTTCTTTTCTTTCTTAAGTGTTTCCTAATGTTAACAGTGTAGAAAATGTCACATCATAAAGGGATAGTTTGGGTGTTTAAAGTGGGGTTTTATAAGGTACAGTACTTATCTATAGTCAGTGTATTACCTAGAGTAGATGATGGCTGGCAGGGGCGGACTGGGAAACGGTGGACCTCTGTCGCCTGTCAGCGCAACTTCAATGATGCCGTTTAAAAACAGCGAACCGACCCGGCCGTTCGGTGATTCTACAGATGGCCAGTCCGCCCCTGCCGGTACCGAAGTGGGCCGAGCGGCCCATCGGGATTCGTCTCGAACGTCCCGATGGCCAGTATGCCCCGAGCTTGGAGATGCAGACAGGAGCAACCACCTGGAAGCAAAGCAATGTACTGCTCTGGACAGGGTCAGCAGAAAAACATATTTTAGCCACCTCTTGATGATTTCCATATCCTTTCACTGTTTGCATAGCAATACCATATAGGACATTGAGAATTGATAAAAACTTGTAATATGGCAAGAAATCTTACTTGAGGTTCTCTGGCTGCTGTTTATTCTTGGTAGGTTGCAATTACTGGTACTGCAGCTAACAGCTGAGAGGAGAAAAGAGACATGTTCAATGTTATGGGCTTATGCTAGTGTGATAAGGCCTAGGGGAAAATGCTAATGTTATTTAACTTCCAGATCCTTTCATTTTTCGCTTACAGTGAAACTCAATGTGTTTTTTGCATACTGTCCGCCAATCACCGTTAGCTGCACAAGTGGCTTTGCGGTAGCTTTGCGTCTCTGATCATCTGAAAAGCTAAATGATGTCAGAAATTGGCACAGCTTTTTCTTGTGTTGAAAGAGATCAGCAGGTCAATTTTACTTGGGTTGTGAACTAACCGAACACCAAAACTGCTCCCTGGCGCCGGCTATCTGGCAGCCTCTCTGCGATCCCCTCTCCTATCCGCATGTGGTTGTGTTTGTGCATGTATATGCTCTGTGTGTTTGTGCATGTACAGTATATCCTCCCTGTGTGTGTAATGTGTTTAAACACAACAGAGTGGGGGAAGACATTTCCCTCTGAGGTATGAATCCATTATATCTTCTTCTTCTTCTTCTACTTAGAAATCATAAGTGAATGGTCACATTAGGTTTGCCTGCAGTGAATGCTGACAGCTATGAGCTAGTTTATAGATGTATCATGGCATAGACAAATGTCTCCTATAACCCACAGTCTATGGCTGTTACTGGTGGGTTATAGCATCATTTTATATCTTAATTGTGCTCTGGTAGGAATTCGCACCCAACATGCTAATAACAGTCAAGTTTTCTTTTAACTCTATGGTTTTTACATAGTTTTTATAACATGAAATTCATATATTTAACAATTAAATCTTCAAATTAATACAAATGTAGCAATAAAGTGAAAGTCAAAATGTGTTCAAATGTATTTTTTTTTTTACTATAACAGGATAGTCAATACCTGTGTTTTTTCAGTTTATCAATGTAAAGTAGTGGTTAAATTAAGCAAAATTACAAAATATTTCTTTCTTTACTCATATATTTTCTTGCAATTATACATGTTTTAAACGAGTATTAACAGTATTTGTTATGTATTTGAAAGTGATATATAGCCATAACAAAAGTATTTTTTAGTAAAATTACAGAAAATGCAGCTAATTTTTCCACCAGAAAATCATTTATTTTTACGGTTAGTTTTGTTAAATTCGCATTTAAAAACTGCTAAAAAACAGATAAATAATGTATTCAATTTTTACAGGTTTTTTTTGTTAAAATACATGACACATTTAAAAAAAACGTTTATTCTTGTAAATTGAATATGATTTCCTGTAATTATGAAATACAATAAAAAAAACTGTAAAAAAAACATTTTTTTTTTACAGTGTACCTTAACTGTGAGACCATAACATAAAGAAGTATAAGCGTTCCATTGGCGTTCCTGCCAGCATTATCATGCTCCTCTAGGAAGTCATCATGGAGTCTTCAAAATGCAGATGATTTAACACATAGCAGTAATCAGGACACGTTAAAAGTGCTGAATGATGGGGGATTGTGTGAAATGGTAAACACGTTTTCTCAAGGCAGCAGAGCTATTAGTACCATGGGAAACTCAGCGAGAATCTGTTATTCTAGTATAATGTGATGATGTGATTACGAAAAAGTGCTGGTAGTACATAATCGTATTTTTCCATTCTGGAATGTAATAAAACATTAAACTCTTCAAAAAAGGCAACGCAAAAAAGGCAACGCAAAGCATTTTTTTGTTTTGCTTGAAACACAGGAAATAACTTTCAAATGTTATACTATAAAAACAACATTACCTAGGTAAAACATTGGATAGGAAAATAAATAGACAATTGAAATAACCATTTGGTATATTTTTCATTTATCTTGATATTTAATGTGCCATGACGTCAAATTGAAGTCCGTAAATTATGGTCACCATAAGCATTACGGAATTGAATGGCCTTAACACAGACTATATTTTCCTACATGGCATACAAAAAGAAAATACAATAAAATGTTTAACGGTACTGACACTCATGGTTATAATGATATTCAATGATTAGGATAATTTAGAAAATAAATTGAGAAGCCCTGTATTTAATAGTAAACATGTATTTATTTTTAAATCACTCAAATATTCTTTTTGAAGCTGTGAAATATGTTAAGTGCACCCTTTTTTATAATGCCCATATGTCCAGCCATAATTAGCATTTGTGAATATCATCAATTATTCCATCAGGTTTAAACAGATTGTGAGAATTGTGTAGCAACAGCAAAGCATAACCAGTGTAGACATTGATCAGCCCTTAAACTGCACTAATACATGTGTTACAGTAAGAACATATACTATAAGGGGAAGGTCATGAACCCATATATACCATGTTTGTAACTCTAGTGATTATTTTAGAGTGTTTTAATTCAGTTACAACATAACATGATATTAGACACAGCTTGCTTCTCTGAACCTAATAGACCAGAAAAATGAAACTTGTATGGATAATAACTGTCTTTTGTTTGAAATGGGTTTCTCAATAGAGGGCATGCTTAAAATAAATATGTATTTACCAATAGAATCACAGGATTTTTCAAGTTAGTTCATTTGTAGTAACTGTATGCATTAATAGTTTCTGTACTACAGACAAGTCAGGGGCATCTACCCTGATTAATGCTGCTGTACAACATCCAAGCACTGTTATGAAATGAATGACATTAAGTTGTTGACTGACTGACAGTGAGTAGCTCAAAGGCTATGTTTAAGTTCTTAAGAAATAAGAATTATTTTGTCATATCTGGATAGCCGACCGCAAATGCACTGACATACGTTGGAATTTTAGCCTACAGTATGAAAACAGCAAATCTCTTTCCTGAGTGGAGGCTCATCCCTCTTTAATGTGTTCTATTCAGAGAAGGGCTTGTAGGGTGATTGCTTCTTGGATGACCTTCCCCAGCTGATGAATTTCTCCACAAAAACACCCTGTGGTACTGAGACAGCGCCCCGCACACTCATATTGAAAAGTCATGTTCTGTCAGGTGCAAGTTAAGCTATCATCCATTTGGTTTTCATGAAAACGACCTCTCCATCTTGAGTTCAAATGGGACTTTGGACTAATACTATGATGCTTTCTCTTTCTGAAGTCGTGGACTGTTGATTACTTCCCGTTCAGTATGAATGTTATTAAAGGCGCAACATTCCTTTACACTGTGTATTATATGCAGTGCGGCACACCCAAAGAATAACCTTCGCCCAAGCTTTACACATGTCATATGGGATGTAGCAAACACATAATAGACTTCTTACAGCGGATCAGGTATGCAAGCTTACTCTGAAGCCTATACGAAATGGAATTTTCCAGAGTCTGACACCCTGATAGACACACTGTTGGGAGCCTTTGCAGGTATATATGCCGCAGTAAGCCAATCTGATATGGCATGCATGGTGTGAAAGTGGCATCCATATTTTGTTTTTATCAGTGTACTAGGGTGGTAGATGGAGCTTGGCGGGGGGTAGTGGAACTCCCACTGTACCCCTCATCCCAGGGGTTGAGATCTGTCTGATGCTATTAATAATGACATTCTGCTCTCAAGCCAATTAATCAGCAGCTGCTAAAGGACATAGATGCACTTCACTGACACTGGGAAGAGGAGAGGAGTTGCTTATATTGCACAATGCACTCATGGATTCAATATAGAACTGGCAGTGCAGATGAGAGTGCTGTTGTTGTAAAGTTACATCTAGGACAAACTATCACACAAATAAAATGCTCTTACTGTATGGAGTTATTAGAAATGTTATATACTGTAAGTCCGTAATTAATTGTAAAGAAGGGCTGCACTTAATGATTGTTTCTTTAAATATTTGATTCATCGATTTAATGTCTAAAAAACCAATGCCAAAGGTGACTGATTGCTTGTTTTATTCTATCAACATAACTCAAAAATAATCGCAGAACTGTCAATCACATCTGTAACAGTGCTTAAGGAGAAACACTGGAGGCTATTAAAAGAGCTGCTGATCTGGTTACATCCTTCATGTAAAATATGATTGTACATATATGCACCCCTTGATGCATTTGCAAGAATGAAAAGATTACATTTGATGTAAAAATAAATATAAAAAAAAGTATTTTCTTTCTTTTTTGTATTCTCATTAACACAATTTGTAACTTTATTTATGTGTCCCTCTGTGAGGGCGACTCAAGTATAAAAAGTTGGTCACCATAAAAAAGATCTAAATTACATAAACAAGGGGAGCAGTGAATTGTTACATTTTAAAACTTGGTAACAGTATTTGTACTGACAATATTAATAGGCAAACCCTAAAGACAAATAAGCTTATTAGCTCCATTCACAGCAGCTGTGGCCACAGCTGTTTCTATGGTTACCACATGTGGAGAGGTTGTCTTTCTCCTTACACGAAATGCGGTGAAAACAGTCTTTAGACAGCACCTCATATACAATGTTTTCTGTAGGCAGCTTGTAATTGCTATAATGTGTGTTTGGCAACAGAGATACATGACTTGCCTAATTGCATAATAGAGCAGAGGAGGTGCAACTTTTCACAAACTCTTTCCTGTGCAGGATGCTGTTTTACTTAATCTACACGGCATGGCCTCCTCCGACCCATCACATACTCTACAGTCACTCTGTCATTGACTTGAACAACAAACCCACATTGTCACAACAGCACAAGCCAGCAAAAAAGAGGAACATTATATTACAGTATCAGAATGAGGCTTTGCAATCTGATTAAATAGAAATCAGCAGTTAAAATGTGTGGGATTTGACATCCCACTGTGCCTAGACTTTATTCCTATTTCAAAGAGCCAGAAATCCGAGCTCCTGGTTATCGTTGAGTCTTTGTTATTGATCAACAACCCCATTAACGGTGTCCCCTTCAACATATATTACGAACATTTTGTACAATGGGGCACACTTATCCCCACTTAAAGGAGTTTCCACTCGTCTGAATGGGGACTTTTATTGGTGACAAAGCTTGCAAATTAAATATCCTCACTGAGATTATGTTCTTTGGTAAATGAAGATCTCAAATGGAGGCACAGTCTTAGGGGAGGGATGGCAAACTACCCCGTTGTTCCTCATGTGAACTGCATGAATAATAGGTTCCTTGCTACCCATTTTGTTTGAGCAGCACTAGAGACATTTAACATAATTCCTGACATGTATCAAGGCTTTAGACCTTTGTCTCTCAATGCCTGCTTTACTTGCATGAATACATCTACTGATCAAGTCATGTTTTTCTGCAGAATCCCTCCCATATCGCTGTGGTTTATATTCCCATAGCTGTCTGTGTGTAATAGCTTAGGCTCAAATAGTGGTAATATATGCATGCCTCTGAAACAATCAGTCTTGTTTATCCAGAGCCCTTGAACCTCCAGGATCAGAAAGTTTCTGCAATGAATTCTGATTTGCTAAATCCCTGTCCAATTTATTGCCTCATCTCTGCAAAAAACATCAAAACAAACTCTTTCCATTTTTGTGCCACCAGCTGTTAGATTTGGGAGAGAATAACAAGAGGAAACAGCCTGTCCTCCTCCAAAAAACGACCAAATAGGTCGATTGTTCAGCAGCTTATTACGACCTATAGTCACGTTTGAAAGTTTAGCACCTATTGTGGTTGTGTAAGAAACAACAATTTGCGGCATATGGGCTGATGCTCCCGTTGATTGCAAACGCTCCGGAGGGTCGTATATTCACAAATAACCCTTTCTGGAAAATCCTAAATTGTAGAATAGTTTGGCCATTCAAATGCTTTTTGGTTTGATTTCTAGCGAGAAGTGTATGATTTGAGGTCTCGCCAGGAGAACGTGTATATACTACGTCTTTCCCCATTCATTTCTATTGACGGCAGTGTCCATGTAAATGGTAAATGGACTGTACTTATATAGCACTTTATCCAGTCTTTACGATCCCTCAAAGCGCTTTACATACTACATGTCATTCACCCATTCACACCGTTGGCCATGCCATCAGGAGCACTCAGGGTTAAGTATCTTGCCCAAGGATACATCGACATGTTGGCTGCACGGGCTGGGATCGAACCCACAACCTTCTGGTTGAGAGACGATCGCACTCCCTCGCAGCCACAGTCGCCCATGTAAAGTTGGCGTCAACCCTCACGGGGTGAAAACAGTATTTCCGGTCTCGAAGTGTTCATAATAAAACCGGAAGTATTCCCCTCACTGTCAAATTATTTTACAGTGATATCTGCCGTACTCATACATTAAAAAACATTTTTTTTTTACGTTTTATTGTAGAGATCACTACAGTATCTTCTTGATATTTTCTATTCTATATTTCTATCATTGACTTTCTACTTTCCCCCTATTTTGTATGTAGGCTACTCTTAATATTTAACAAAAAGTTCATCAAATATAACATATTCAACAAAGAAATTAAATAACGTGCTTTAACCACTAGGCGGTGCGGGTTAAAAAAACGGTCAAGTTTACAGTGTCATGCTTTTCCGGTTATTACCCGTCCCCTTGTGTGTTATGCAGGTTTTTCTGCATGTCAACGGTCTGCAGAGTCACAAACCCTCAAAGTACACCCTGTAGCGAGTAAAACTCTAACACAGAAAATACCTGTCTATGCTGCCCCAGAACGCCTCGTTGGAGATTTTTCTTTTTCTTCCTGGGTACAGTGACGTGACCATACCCAAATGGACCCATTGGTCCAAATGGACCAATCTGTGGATCTCCTCACACACACACACACTCTCTCAGCGGTGACGCGCTGGGGGGTGCTAGTGGAGCATCGCAGCGGTGACACTGTGGAACGCTTACACTGTAGGTGCGCTGCGTTTGGGGGTCCCGTCGAACCCAGCTCACACTGTCTGCTCCTCGCAGCAGCGAGCCACGCATCGTCCCGCCAACACAGCACCCAGACCCCACGCAGCATTCTCATCTGTTTGTCATTACTAGTGTCATTTTCTGGTTGCTAACGCCATTGTAACATTTAATCACTGATGTTCCGCTGTAACCCCTAGATTACGCGCCGCGTCCGTAAGGATAGCGGTCACTCTAGTCAATGGGTGCTATTCCACCACACGCGCCGCGTTACGTCCCAGACACGTCCCAGACGCGTCCCAGAAGCGGCTCGGCGCAGGGCTCCTCTAAAATTAGGATGAATCCTACTTTTGTTGCGGCACAGCCGTAAGGTAATGTCGGGCAGGCAGGAAGTGGAACGTTCAGAGCATATATAGCATATACCAGGAGCTCCAACAAGCCGTTTAGGACAGAGAGTGAATACACATACTATACAGAGATGCTGTATAAGAACCCAATGTGAGTTTGGAAAATTGCACAATATAAATCTATTCTAGTAGACCTTAACAATGGAATTATGATCAGTAGCAATGGCCATGACATGGGACCTTTAACACAATAAATGACCATTTCCAGTATAATTTCCATGACGGATTTATTTTGTTATCCACACATATATTGTGGTCTAGTTAATAAAACATAATAATATCAAACATAATATTACTATTAACTTTATTGTGATATTAAAACAGAACGGTAAAGAAAAACACAGTTTCAGTCTCTCGATTTGAAGCTTATGCATTGTACCATGAACCTGTATAGACCTGTAACAGTCAACTGGTGAGGAGTTGGAAAGGTAGTTTCTGAAGATGTTACAAATAACACAAAGCATACAATGCCATAATAACTGTGTCTTATTAGTGTAGGACACTTATGTTTAACATCTGAAGATGTGTAGTTTTATTCATGTTTTCACATAATTGTACAGGATATTGTTATGTTATTTCACATATTGTAGTTCTACACATTAATATCTGATTTGTAAAATATTATAGACAGAAAGGTATATCCGTCATTTAATGGTAAGCTATTGAAATTATGATTCCAAAGATCTGTCTCCCAATACCCAAAAACCCCTGATTATTCTCTCAACTCAGTATTTACATTCTTTAATTCAAAGAAAATCCATAAAGTCCCTTTCTATCAGCTGTGCACCGTTATGGTGTAAATATAGCCTATCTACCAATTGGATCAAATATAAAAGTCAGCCGTATTACTATTGATACTGCAAGGAGACGTACTGTGTGAAAATAAATTGAAGATGTTGTTGAATTGCTGATATATTTATGATCCACGTCACGTATTGTTGTGCACCGTCAAAAGTGCTAAGTCAGTCATGTTTCATGTTGTTATTCTTGTATTGTCTTTCACTTCCCGTTTTGTTTTGTCACACAATTGTCACGTCTCATTTCAGGTTCCTTGACTCCCTTCCCTAGTGTGTTCTCCCGCGCTCATCAGCCCCGCCCCTGATTGTTTTCACCTGTGCCCAGTTATCTCCTGTTTCCCGTTGTTTGTTGTCAGTTCGTCTTGTCCTGTCCTCATGCCAGAACTCTGCTCATCAGAATTTGCTTATCTTGACACATGCCTGATTCATGCTCCTGAAAACTTTTTGTAAGTTTTGTTCCTCACGTTGTGAGCGTTTTTTGTTGAGCCTTATTTGTCACAGTTCTGCTATTACATTCCTGAGTCACCTGGTAGCCACACCTTGTCTCTCTCTCACTCTGTTACACCCATCAGCTCAATTTAGTATTTAGGCCCACTTCACCAGATCGTACTTTGCACTATGCCAGTCTTTCCCGTATTTACCTCCAGATTGCTCTCCCGGTTTCGACCCTGCCTGTCCCAGACCATCCTGTCTCGTCTGTTTCCTGACCCTGCCTGTACAGGGATTATTCTGCCTTGCCTCCTCCCTGACCGGTTCTGTACCTGCGACTCCCGTCTTGCCTTCTCCTGGACCCCTACCATGGCTGCTACCGTCCCTCCGCCCGCAGCTCCGATGTTCGCTCCAGCTCCTGGTCCGATTGGATACGCTCCGGAGCCTCGTGTGGGAACGCCGGAACGCTACGCTGGTGAGCCTGAGGGATGCAGTCCTTTTCTCACAAACTGTTCCATATTGTTTTCACTGCAGCCACACACCTTCGCCTCCGAGGCGGCTCGTGTAGCTTTCACCGTTAATCATCTGACGGGGAAAGCACGTTTATGGGGGACTGCAGAGTGGGAGCAGCAGACTCCAGCCTGCGCCTCTTTTGCTGCATTTTCCGCGGAGATGCGGAAGGTGTTCGGTTCCGTTCGCCTGGGTCCCGACGCTGCCGGAGGTCTGCTGAGCCTGAGCCAGGGTTCCGGTACGGTGGTGGATTACGCTATTGACTTTCGCACCAGCAGCCGCCGTAGCAGCTGGAACGAGCCGGCGCAGTGTGACGCATTTCTGAGAGGATTAGCGGATTATATGAGAGCTGGTTTCCTATGATCTCCCTGCTTCCTTGGATGGGTTGATTGAGCTCACCTCTCGGATTGACAGACGAATCCAGACACGGAGAGGAGAGCAACAGACGCGAGCAGCGGCCCGCCGCTCGCGACAACAACTTCCGGTTTTCGGGAGATCTCGACTTCCGGTTTCGGCGGAGAGTTCCCATTCCCACTCTGACTCACGGTACAGGGAGGTCGAGCCCATGCAAGTGGGTCGTACCAGTCTTACTTCTGAGGAGAGGGAGTTACGTCTAAGAGGTAAAAGGCAGAGCTCATCAGTAATGGGGAGTATACTGGTGGGCCAAACCTCTGAGCTGATCCCCAATATAAGACCCTTGTGCCATGCTCGACTCCTCCTGACTGGCAATTCTCAGGCTATGGCTGTTTTCATCGACTCCGGATCAGATGTCAGCATCATCGACGAGGAGCTCGTATTACAGCTGGGCATCCAACGGGTTCGGCTGCCCCAGCCGGTACCGGCTAATGCTTTGGATGGTCACCTGCTGGGAACAGTGACACACCAGACGACACCGGTCCATATGCTCATGTCGGGGAACCACCATGAGACAATCCAGTTTCATGTGCTACGGTCCCCCCAAATTCCTCTGATTTTGGGTTATCCATGGCTCCGCCGCCACAACCCGAACATTGACTGGACAACTGGGTCCATCCTAGGTTGGAGTTCCTCCTGTCATCAGGTTTGCCTCAAGCAGGCCGCCGCACCTCAACTTCCTGTGGATATGAACCTGGTTCCGGATGTCACAGGGGTTCCGGCGGAGTATTTGGACTTTAAGGAAGTTTTCAGCAAGGCTAACCCCCTGATCCCACCGAGCGCTTCTACGCCACGCCACGCCACGCTACGTTCCGTCTGCTGGGTTTTTAGCGTTCGCGGCCACTCTAGTCAATGGGTGCTATTCCATCAGACCCGCTGCGCCACGCTACGCCGCAACTCGAAGCGTCCCAGAAGCTCCTCGCCGCAAGGAATTTCTAAAATATAGGATGAATCCTATTTTTGACGCGCCGCAGCCGTAAGGTAATGTCGGGCAGGCAGGAAGTGGAACGTTCAGACCATATATAGCATATATACACACACACTTTTGCAGCCCCTATCCCTCCGTAGTCTTTCAAGTAGGAGGAGAAATGCCAGCGTTCTCCTCCGGTTTACAGGCACTGTGTAAATTATATATATAGAATAATTATGATGATGAATGCATTGTTTTACCACTAAAATACAGCAACATATCTTTGATTCATGTCGTTTATAACTGGGATATTACAATTATTATTAACTTTGTCTGTAGTCTACAACACAACAAAATAGGAAATAACAACAATAAACACGATTTAAACAGACACAAACATAAACCATGTAACTATGTAGCCTACTTGTAGAAGTACAAATGTCCAGGAAATATTCCAAAATCAACAACAACTGCGAGGCTGCACATATGACGCTCTGCTTCCACAACGTTTTGAAATGCGCCAGGTGGGTTACGACGCAGGAGGAGGTCGCAGCACGGCGTAGCCACAACGTAACGTAGCGCAGACGCTCGCAGTGGGATCAGGGGGTAAGGCGACATCTCTCCCACCTCATCGGAACTTTATTATTTGTGAGTTTAACAAAGTATGACAAATGGCATCAGTAACATATGTGATATGAATTTCTATAAAGTTGTCTCACATTCTTGGTCATATTTTATATACAGTATGTAATGAGTATAACATGTCCAGTAAGTATAAAGTGTTTCCTAATACTGTGTATTCAACCACTATGGAATATGTATGTGGGCAGACAAAACTGAGTTGTTCTGTGTGTGAAGTAACCTCAAGTCACTCTGCAGGCACATTTTGATGCAGACCAGTTTGTCAAGATAAAAAAGGGCAAGACTAGGCTGAGAGCAGAGGCTATACCCACCATCTTCGTGCATCGCCCTGTGGTCAGAAAGAGAAGGGCCCCTGCACCACGATTCACCCCGGGACCTGTATCTACAAAGCCCATAGCTCATGATCACAAAATATGAAATAAAAAATTGAAGTGAAATCAACCTCTTCTCTGGAGAACAAACTTTGATTTCTCTGTCTTGTGAGTTTGCAGTCTTGCAGTTTTGCTCCTCCACCTGTAACATCACTGCCCCTCCACCTGCCATACAGTAGGTTACTAACAAGATTACTTATATAATACAGTGATAGAATACATGTTTAGTATGCTTACTTATATAAAACAGTAGTATTAAACTTACCTTGTGTTTTCACTCTCACTTAAGTCCCTCTCCCTTTGCCATCAATCCAAAATCAGCTGAGCTGCAACATTATACAGACAGGTAATAATCAACATAATCACAAGGACACAATATGGCTCTGCTAAAAACACTCACTCTTACACCCACCAAAGTTATATTTATCTAATATTTAACTCCCTCCACCCCCGCATACAATCCCGTTTAGAAGCCCCTCTTCTCTAATTCAACAACGTTGGACGAAATGACATTAAGAGAACGGAATTTACAATTAAAAGGCTGTTCAACGTGTGTTGCTAACTTGATTCGGTATCCTAGCTTAATCTGTTATCTGTAAACGTTCCCTAAATCTACTAATTTAGGGATAATCCACTGACATCCTTTAATACACATGTTAATTTGAATCAGATGTACTGATAATATCCGCAATATAAATCTTTAAACCTCTTCTTACAGTACCTTTAAATCCGTCACGAACGGTCTATTATGCTGCAACTCTACAGCTTTGCTAGCCTTGGCGCTAACTTCCGGGGAACGATTGAGCGATCCGCCATTGCTGTAAAAAAGTGGTCCATTGGAGTGAACGGAGATGACGTAACTCTCAGTCTATATGGCGCTGATTGTACCATGAACCTGTATAGACCTGTAACAGTCAATTTAATGAGGAGTTGGAAAGGTAGTAAATAATATCTTTAAAAACTACAAAAAAATCCCTTTCTATCAGCTGTGCACCATTATGGTGTAAATATAACCAATATACCAATTGGATCAAATATAAAAGTCAGCCAAATTAGTGTTGATACTGTAAGGAGACGTATTGTGTGAAAATAAATGGAAGATGTTGTTTAACCTGTTAGACCCCAATCCTGTTTTTCATGTTTCAGGCTTGAAAATGACATTCCCAGAACAAATGACCATATCTTCCCTTGTAAAAGGGTTAAATTAATAATCTTTTTTCTCAAAGTAATGATAAACCTGTGAGTTGGATGTAGAAAAGTCAGAATCAATATAGATGTTTTTTTATTTTAAAGGAAATTCAGATTGAACATGGTAAAAAACTGTAAATTATAGTGTCCGTCCAAAAAATATTTTGTACCTATAGTGAAAACTAACCTTGGATGATGGGTTAGTAGACTAAAAGCTTTAGGAATCCAAAGTACAACATATAATAAGTACCCTGTATCAAGATTGATGCAAAACAAGTGATATTTGACCTTTTTAGAGAGACATCTCTTTCTGACCGTTAAAGCCAATAGAATCGAAGGGAAATGTTCCCGCACACACTCGTGTTAAAAAATTTAAATGGCGTATTCGCGTTTGTGAACAAGCATTAGAGCAGGGAGATTCCACTGCTCTAACTTCTAGAAACGGAATTGCAGTTGTATTGCTTTTGGATTATCAGAACATTTCAAAGGGGAAACACTCACATTGGATATTAATCTATGGATTAACTACACTATCGTTTTTATCGTTGTAATGCCATTGAAGACCAGTTTTGACCAGACAAAGACCAAGGTAAGCTATGTTAGCGTTTTTGGCTACCTCGCGCCACATGTTTTGATGTACGTTTTTGTTGATAACGTCGCAAGTTTGTATCTTTCAGTGTTGAGGTGTGCACCGTTAGATTGTGTGTCTTTATGATCATAAACGATGTGTTGGATGTACAGAGCTAGGATAAGTAATAAGGGAGCTAGGAGTGATTTTCGGTGCGGTAATAGGTTAGCATTTTTCGCTCGGGGCTAATTCAGAGGGTCAGTGTAAGCATTTTTTTTTTTTTGAAAAAAAAAAAGAAAAATTTCAGTTAAAAGAGTTTTTCCCCGTTATATGGATATAAAATATTCATAGTTTATTAAATATTAAGGTTCCTTAGACGTTGTTTCCTGCAAATGACGCTGATGTTTTTCCGATTTCATATCGGATAAACACCATATCCCGACATGCATTGCGCCGATGTTTTAGCCTAAAACGGATAAACTGATGTTTTTTAGTTGATGAGTACTGCAGATGCACTGTTAAATCATTTGATCATTGGTTTTATTATGAAAACGTCGAGACCGGAAATACTGTTTTCAACCCGTAACTTTACATGGAAGCTGCATACCTCAAATCATCTTCGTAATGTCTATCAAACTATAGATCCTACATATCGACTGGACGTGGATTCTAAAAGTACAATCTACACTTCTCGCTAGAAATCTAATCAAAAAGCGTTTTAATGGCCAAACTATCCTACAATTTAGGATTTTACAGAGAGGGTTATTTGTGAATAAACGACCATCTGTAACGTTTGCATTCAACGGGAGCACTAGAGGGCGAAAACTTTAAAACGTATTTATAGGACGTATTAAGCGCTTGAACAAACGACATATTTGGTCGTAATAATTGGGCCTGAACAATCGGCCTATTTGGTCGTATGAGTTGGAGGACTTGTTGTATTAAAAAGTGGCTCATTAATAATCAGTGTCAGCACTGATGTGTGGGTGTAGGTGTTAGTATGAGTGCGTATTGTGAATGTTTTATTTATTATCATGACTTGCTCTTATCTGTATTCAGTGATGTCATCTATTGTAAATATGTACATTTAATTTTTTTGGTATAACAATGTTGTGGTATTTTTATTATTGCTTTTAGGATGTCTATTACCCAGGCCCTGGCCAACTTGTCGACAAAAAAAAAACGAAATCCCGTTTGTGTCCCCCCACTTTACAAATATGTTTATTATTACCACAGACCCAAACAGCACACAACGGTTAAAGGTAAGCATATAATAATATATAAATATATACACTGCAAAAAATCCTCTCATCCTAAAAAAGGTTGGTGACCACTGATTTAGACTAAGGGTTTACAGTATTAGGGTCCAGCAGAGGTCAGAGCTAAATGCTAACTTAAGCCTTCAAACATGATCAACATCGCTTGAGGCTGGTATTTCTACCAGTACCATCATCTACCATGTTAATATGCTTAGGTTTGCTAACTTAACAAACAGGACAGCTAATGCTGATGAGAATGTCAATACGTTTGTTTAATGTATTTAATCATAAACCAAAGTGAAAGACACATGTTGACCTAATGAAATGGACAGTTAATGGATCAAAGAAGATATAACATGTTCTCCAAAAGGGAATATGAATTAATGAAACACTGAAAGGTCAGGATATCACCGTAGTACATCATCTTTTGGAAGGATGTTAAAAAGGTTTAGTCTGTACCAAAGTGATAGACAGAGTGACCGTCACACTAATGTCGCATCTCTTAAACCATGCTCCAAAACGACCTTGTGTACTTCCTGTAGGATTAAGATTAAAATGTTAATATTCCGCACACAAGCTGTACATGCTGTTCTATTTAACTGTCCATAACTTCCCGGCCCTGAAATAACTTTCTAACAAGCTTCAATTCACCATTTGGTGCTTGTTTTGATCTTTGGCCAAACCCTGCGTGTCAGATGTTTTGGAATGGATTCAACAGCCTTCTTGATCCGAAGATGGCAATGGCTGTGAATAGACTTGACAATTCAGGAGGATAATTTAAATCGTCCTCTCATCCAGGGATAACTTTGCATATTTCTCATTTAATGTATTTGTTTATTTCACCAATGCTGTCTAGATACACCATTCGACACCTTAGTAGACTCAATAACACTGAAGAGAAATGCAGTTAGGAGGTAGACGTTTGGCTGTGAAGGGATATACTGCATATGAGTCTATAGGAACCTCTCAGATTACAGTTTTTAATCACATATCCACCCCAGTAGGGCATTAGGTGGTGGATCTCATTGCGATGACGAAGCATTACATTAGGACTTGGGTTACGTTGGATGTTCCATCACTAACATTTCTCGTGGCTGTCCAGAGGCTCTGTCTGCTTCCGATTTTATCATAACAGCTTGAGAGTAGATGACCCGCCAGATGTTTGTAATCTCACACCGAGAAGCTTGTGACTGGGGTTGCAATCAGATGAGGGAACATAGGAAGGGATTATAAATGGTGACAGTGGGGAAAAGGCTATAGATTCCGTCATAATCGCTGATAGATGGCCAATGTCCTCATTTCCCCCCCCCTTCAGTGGCTGCTCAGAGTAGATTAACCCAACATCTGATATATGCAAGCATATTTCCCAATCTTTAAATACACCTCTTAGTTATTGTTGGTGCAGATGTGAATACAGTGAGTGTATGAAGCTCAACGTCATAAGCTCAATTATTCTTGCTAATTTGTAATGCACCTTTGAGAGTTTATGGTTGTGGTGGCAGGTTAATGATATCAGCCCGAGAATATTTTTTAATCACGAACAGACTGGTGAGATCGGTTGTCCCGGAGAAATAAACAGTATCACGAATCATTCACTGCTTTCATCCGTCGGCTCTCAATTTCTTATGGTTTTCTTCTCTGTCTAAACACAAGAATGAAAAGCTTTTGGAGAACCTGGGCAACGAATGAGAACACAATGGTGCGGATTAAAAGGAATCAGTCATATTTACAGGAGTGAACAGCAGGACATATTCACCCTGTAGTGAAGCACCAGCAGGTTATTGGCACTGGAGGTGCAGCATTGTGAGCCAATCCTGGTGGAAAAGTAGACAAAAAACACATGACCAACATATACTGACTGCATTTGACAAAAATAGGTCTTTGTTTGTTTATATATATATCCTATGCATAGATACACAATAACGACGGATTTAAGAGAGAAAAACTTCAGGTGAAATAGCTATAAAATTGTCCTTTATTTATATAATTATTCAAAGTAAATCAACAGTATAAAATAGATCAATTTATGTTTTCACTATTCTGCGACCCCACAGCTCAGCGGTGCTGCAGGGAGTCGAAGCTCCTTTTTTTTGAAAATCCTTAGTACAGAAACATGTTTCAGACCATTAGAGAGTGAACATTGTAGCCATGAAAGTGTAAAGAATTGGACGTCAGTCCCGCTAGGCCCCTGAGGTACATCAAGAAATGCTGGCTTGCCAAGCTCGTCCAGTTAAGAGCATGTTCTGTCCGTGAAGACGCCTTCGCAGCAGAGACTACATTAATGCAACATGTAACTCCATGCCTGCTAAGTCCTATGGTTATATTTCATCCTGTAACGTAAGGGTTTGGAGGGTGGCTGCTCCTGATGAAAAGGCTCACACTTTCTCATCCAGAAGTCCTATTTAAAGAGATAATCCAAGACATTTTCACATAAATAAATTATCTTTGTTCTCCCACCATTCTGAGATAAGTCTTCCTGATTCAACCTATCCCCAGTTTTTAAATGTTGTAAACTTTTTTTCAAACATCCTTTGAATGTACTGGGGACCACACTAGTTTAATGTAAACAGCAAAACCAAAAATAATTAAGACCTGGTTTCTAGGCATGTGCAAAGATGTGGCTGCTTTATTTGTTCTTTGTTTCCACAGTTAAGCAGTGTAACTGACAAAAACACAAAACCCTTCTAAAATTTGGAGGTACATTTGGTTTGTTTATCGGCATCAATAAGCAATGTTTTACTGTGCGGACCATCCTGTTGTGTCTCGTAAGATTTGTTAGTATAATTTCTCTGTTTAGTTAATATCGTCAAATCCGCTTCTGCTAACCCTTTTTTGTTGTCTGTCATTTCCTGTTTTACTTTGATAATCTCCTCTCTCATTTCAGGTAGTTTGACTCCTACCCATGTGTGTTCACTGACCTGGTTACCTGCCCCGCCCTTATTGTTTGCACCTGTAGAGTCCCTTGTGTGTGTATTTATTCTGTGTTTTCTCTGTGCCAAGT
Source organism: Gobionotothen gibberifrons (assembly GCA_943591055.1). Classification (NCBI taxonomy): domain Eukaryota; kingdom Metazoa; phylum Chordata; class Actinopteri; order Perciformes; family Nototheniidae; genus Gobionotothen; species Gobionotothen gibberifrons. The sequence goes on along the minus strand of CALSBZ010046654.1, from coordinate 2,521,829 downwards.
GCCAGATCGTTTTGAGCCTTATGATACTTGTCAGCCAGTTGTTATCTGAGCTACAGTGAATTTAAGTTAGTTTTCAGTAAAGTCATTTTTTGGAGTCCTTGCTTTACATGAGTATAGCCTTGCTTACCACCTTAAGTACATTCCTTTTTTTAACCATCTTTTGTCTGGAGTCGTGCATTTGGGTCCTATCATTTTCGTGTGTGACCCAGTCGTAACACATCCACTGTGAGATTAGTTGAAATCAACATACAGTATGCATCACAACATGTGCTCCATTTAAAAGATTTAATTTTTCTTTCTGTCATTTCATAAATGCCTTTTTTTTATGTTTATCATAAATCAAGAGTGCTTTTTGGTCTCTATCAGCGTATTATTCTTACAGAGGTGTATTCATCCATCTTCTTACAGAAGATGGATGCTTCCATCCATCTTCCTTTGCTTAGCTTTCAACGGTTTAAAAAAGATAAAAGCAAATATAAATTGCAAAAGTCCATCAACATAAAGTATGGAATTTATATGGTCAACAGGAAGTAGAGATTTCAAAGATGCAGGGATGTAAACTTTGGTTCCAAATGTGTGAGATATAATCATCCTCACTGCTGCAGAGACATGCACCGCCACAGATTTATATATCAAGCTTTGCCTTTAATTCCTGAGTAGACAAGGGAAGGAGCATCACTTCCAAGAAATTGAAACCGCATCAACCCACAATACAAGGAAAAACACATCACAGCACCGGGAAACTGTTTCAGAGAAAAATCATCTTATCTTCAGTGCACCCTCCAAACAATGACACCAAAGATTGAAGAAGGAAATTCATGGAAACAGTACATATTATAAATTCATAGATATGAACATGAATTTGCAGATTATTACTTTACATTCATACCGGTTGGTCTGTATTTGTGCGTTACGTCACAGTGGATTAGCAGCTCAGAGCGCTGGTGGGTGTTTGTCGGTAGGCGTGGTGTGAGTTTTGCTCTCGGATTGTGGACATTTGGTTTGGAGCAGATTATGGCTCTCTCTGCTATTACTGCTGGCCTCATAAGGATAACCACACATCAGCACAGATCACCGCACAAACTGGCGTGGAACTGGGTAATGTGAAAGGCCTTGGGTGATGCAGTGTGTGTGTGTGTGTGTGTGTGTGTGTGTGTGTGTGTGTGTGTGTG
>CALSBZ010046654.1:2474135-2487211 GCA_943591055.1 Gobionotothen gibberifrons | reverse complement strand
GGTCACAGACATAAGACCAGCTGTTAAATAAAGCTCTTCTGACCTTAGCTGTCATGTGGGTATATATTAATGCTGCCCATTATGGGCACAAGCAATTTTCACTCATGTATTAATTATATGTTTTAAATGTGAGTGTTTCCTATCCCCTAACCCTCCAGGGATGTACACAGTTTAATACTGGCAACTTATTATTATGGGAAATACGAAAACGTCTTTTAAAACTACAACTCCCAGTAGAGACGTGCCATAGAATAGAACATGTTGCGAAACACACAATAGCCAGCATGTGTAGTTCTGGGGACGGGGTGGGGGAGGCGTAACCCTCGGAGCACACTCTCCAATCACAGAGCTTGAGGACTATCACAGGGTTTGTCAAGCGAAGCGGAGAGAATACTTACTTCCGGGTGTAATATTCTGTAAAGCAAATGAGCTGCTCCGACCCTCGGTCCTGACGGACTCCAACTTGTGTTTATTAATCAAACAAATAAATAAACACAAGGATAATTATGTGTTATTGTTGACGGGGAAGGGGGTAGCAATAAAGATAACACCATTAAACAGTTACACAAAATAACAGAAATAATATAGCAGCGTCCCTAGCAACCACCTTGGTAACAATGAAAACGTTGTAGACACAATTTCCTGAAGTAATCTTCGTAATAACTAGCAAATTAAAGATCATGTACATCCACTGCACACATAATCTGAAATAACAACTCATATTTCTCGCATCAAATGACATCAAAACACATTTTAATGGCCAAACTAACCTTAAAATAGGCATTTTACACCGAAAATAAAACGAAGTTTGGCCATGTTTTCTTTTTCTGCAGGAAGAAATGTGAAGATCACGTGACATAGACGCCAGCCATTGGAATGAATGGTGAAAAAAAACGTAGGGATCTTACAATTTCAGAGGCGTTTTTGTAGAAATACTACGTCCTACGTTGTGGACCAACGTAGTTATTACACGTTTTTTTGTGAGACTGGGTTGGGGTATCTGCATAGTTTGCTGTGAACAGTCTGTCAAAATACAGATAACATCCAAAGTTGATGTTTGAGCTTATCAGTGAAAAAAGTGCTAAGGAATGCTTTTGTAGTTTGACAAATTAATACATAATGACTTTCTTTGTTAAACACACAAATACTGAAAAAATATAAAAGACATTTGAAAGAAATCACACTGGAAAATCTGCAGAGAGAACCATGAATCTGGCCAGAGAATAAAGAAATACAGTCAAAGGGAATTTGAGAGACAATGACAATTAATTATGTAAACCTATATGTAGATTTTGAGGAGAAATAAAGACTTCAGTGTGTGAATGATGTGATGTTCTTGTGAGGGGGATTCATGTATCTTGCCAAATGTAACTAATATTATTAATGCCAGGAAACTCTAGCTTCCTCCCAGCATGAGTCTCTTTTTCAAAGTCCCAGATCCACAGGCCTGGTGTTTGCCAGCACAGAAAAGCTTCTGATGATCAAGCTAATTTAAAAGTGTTCTCTTGAAGTTAAGACACTTCATAATATTTTCATTGGAGAAGTGCCTTTTAGGTAATAATCCAGGACAAAACCACAGAACACATTTCCTGCAGTGCAATAGATCAAGTTGTATGTACAACAGTGATTTATATTTAATAAAGAACAGCAGCAGTGAACTGACATAGCTGTCACATTTTCAGTATTTTAATGATTAATTATTGCATGATTTTAAGTGTGTGTGTGTTTTATACCTTTTTATTGTGTGATTTTACTCTGAAATGTGTTTGCCTTTTTAACTGGTTTTAAATTCCTGCTGCATGCTTTTATTTTGAAATGTTTGGATTGGCCTTGCCATGCTGATTAACAATGAGTGACCACACCTGGAGCCAATTTACACCAACAGCCCTGCCTATACATGAAAGGAGAAGAGCGGCAGAGGACAGACTGGGAGAAACTGAAGGAAACAGCAGAGGCAGAACGCAGCAGGAGCAGAGGCACAGGCAACCAAGGGATTAAGAGACCACGGCAGTCCAAGAGCGTGTCGACGGAGCACCTTTTCAGCCCTAGAAAGACTCTGGTTTTGAAGAAAATACTTTTAACCCTTTTAACATTTGAATTCTTTGTATTGTTTTAACTGCGTTTATTTGTATTTTAAAATAGCTTTAGACTATCTTTTTACTGAGATTATATTTTAGACAGCTCTGATTTTAGTTTTCTTAGTAAAGGTTTTATGTTCTCCTGAATAAATGATTGTGTTAAAATCTTAAACTTAGTAGTTGGCTCCTTGATTACCCAGTTTTGCTATCTACCTGATTTAAAAGAACCCTTTCCCTCCATAAATTATTACCCCTCAGTCTCCCCCTCCTTTACATAGCCACGCGAGCTTAATCACTGACAAGAAAAACCTCATTAGTAAATGAATTGTTAACTTTCTGAAGGGACAGAGAAGAACTTGGTTTTCACACTTCGTGTCTTTATCGAGACAGGAAACTAAAATCTAGGAAAGGGGACATTGGAGGTAACAAGTTTGCCTTTTAAACTGATCAACTAGGACTCATTGGAAAGAGTGAAATAAGGTGCCTCAATATGTATTGTTTGGACACATGTATGAATACTTTTTATAACTGAGGTGGAGATATACATGACAAATTAGTGTTTCTAGAATGTTCTTGGACCTAGAGCCCAAACAAAACAAAATAAAGTTGTTGGCCCTTGCCACAACGTTTACTGCACAAAAAAAACAACTGCAAATGTTGATGACCTTGCATGGATTTCCTTATATCTTTTTTAACCCTTGTGTTATGTTCACATTTCGCACCCTTTGGTAATGTTCGGGTCAAATTGACCCGGGACATATTTGAGGGTTTAAAAAAAATACAGAACTAAATTCAACATGCACAATTCCTTATATATAGTGTCTTTAACTCATTCCCCAACAATATAAATGAATGATTATTTTTGAAAATACTCTTTGCTAGATCAAATTTAACAATGGAAGTGTCCATTGTTTTTTGTGATAAAAATGTAATTTATGTTAAAAGAAAATACACTGTAATAAAAACTAGGTTTACATTTTGCTCATGCTTTTCTAGGACTAATGTAAATGAAACATTTTTTCATTAATGTTTATTATTTTTAATCTGTCATATAATAATCAAAGCCCTGAAGGAAATAAAGCAATTTAGCAGCAATTGGAACACAAGAACCACAAATCCAAAAGTATTTGGCTGTGAAATAGAGAGAGAATGAAACATCCATATAAATTACATAGAACAGATATAAACACAAAGCAAATAAAAACAATTAACAGTCACTATTCATAAAATACAGTATATTCGAAAAATATACTGATGAAGTGACGCTGCAGAACATCATGTGAGTCAATGGGCAAGTCTGTTTAGGAAACACATGATGTACAGAACTTCTTCGTGTGTATAGCACAGATGTACTTGTTGCAGTTGCTGCATGTAGTCTGTGTCTTGGAGTCCTTTGAGGGTCCACAGACCTCACAGCTGGCTGTGGGGGTCTTCCAGAAGCTGACTGTGGGGGTCTTCTTGCGGCTGGCTGTGGGGGTCTTCCAGCAGCTGACTGTGGGGGTCTTCTTGCGGCTGGCTGTGGGGGTCTTCCAGCAGCTGGCTCTGAGTCAAGTTCATCTTCCAATTTGCTGTCAAATTCTGAGTTTATCTCCACATTATCCTCATCTTCAGAACTGTCTTCCTGCTTCACTTCACCGTGTTCTTCTAATGCATTCCACTCACTCTCATCCATTATTAGCTCCAAGGCTCTGAGCAGAATATATGTTGGCCATTTTGTTGGTAGATAATTGTAGTTCTGCACTACACTGTTACTACACTGAGGTTATGTCTCTGTTTAGTCCCTCCTCCGGCGTGCAGGTGCGAGGGGGACAGTGCGAGAAAATGTAAAATGTTTATACATTTCTGGAAGATCTAAAATGTTTATAATGTTCTAGGATAGTTGTGTGTACACACTACAAAGAGTAAAGATCAAGGGAAAACAGGATCAAACAGCTTCTCTATGCATACAAGTGTGTGTGTGTGTGTGTGTGTGTGTGTGTGTGTGTGTGTGTGTGTGTGTGTGTGTGTGTGTGTGTGTGTCTTTAGTTTCTGTGTTTTTCTCTGTCAGTCTGTCCTGGTATTGTATCCGGGTCAGATTGACCCGAACCTCTTATGAAGGACATAAATGCGGATGGGCATTTTCTCATAAGTGGAAAAAAAACAAAACAATTCCACATGTCCTTCACAATAAATAAGCCCCGGCCATTGAGTTTCAGGTTGAACGAAAATATCCTTATATTTATTTGTATTCATTGAAAATGGAAATTGGGTCAATTTGACCCGAACACCACGCAAGGGTTAAATACATGTACATTGGAAATGGTGTAAAAACAATGTAGCAGCATGTACTGGATGCTACCAAATATATATTTTTAAGTTTCACAAATGATCACCCTTTTTCTGGAGGTTTTAACCACATTTTAGACATCTCTAATGTGTGACACTAGGGCAGCACTTTTTTGAGAAGTTATTTGATCATAGACCTGTTGACCTCTTTTACTCTTTGAAGTAGAGAGGTTTATTAGAATATAAGAGTGACAGGCCCTTATGCACAGCAGTCATTTTAAAAGTTTACCATATGAATGGGATTCAGATAGGGAAGGTTGTTTGATGATTGCCTGATCAGATACAGGAGAGGTTCGTCTGATATACAATTACTTGCTTCCTCTCAGCCTGCAGCTGCGTGTGTATCAGCAGAGGATAGGAGGACTCTGTTGGAGGGGCCTTGTTGATTTTCTCTGATTCCTCAAGATCAATATCTTCTCAGGTCTCCTTCAGTCCTCTTACTTTTCAGGGTTAATCGACGACACTAGAAAGCTCCAGGGACATAAGGAGAACCTGCCTTCTAATCCTTTCACTTTGTGCCAGATAAATTGAGAGCTGTTGACAAGATCTTGACTTAATTTGCCACAGAAAATAAGTCTCTCCACATTATCCTTGCCTGTGGACACGCCAGGATGGACCCACAACTGGCAACTCTCCCTAGCAGAACTATATGACTTAAATAAGGCTTACATTGTTTTATATTCCAACACTTCATATTTTATTTTCCATGTCAGGAAAGCAAAACAGTACTTAATATGAACCCTTAGGGGTCTTTTCTGCTCTCAACGTCAAGGTTATGATGTGAGGAGTTATTTTTTTAATATTGCAACAGAATTTTTTTCTTTTTTCACTCTTATGAAATGTGGCAGTGTATGTAATATACATAACTAGGTCTAATCGTTCAGAATAATCGTATGCTGCATTTTTATCAAGCTGCCTGGGGCTTTTCATCCAACAACATCATACTGCCTGTGCAGCAGTCACAACGAAGTAAATATACTTTATGGTTGGTTGTTGACCTTGCTGCTAATTATGGCATAATCATTGATCTGTTTGATCTTTCAGAAAGCTTAAGTAAAATTATACCACCAACAGAGGTTGCAATTAATAAAGCTCAAACGGAGGCATGATCATTTAATTTCATTAAGGACCAACATAAAATCAAAGTTAAAAAGGTTGTTTCATCAGTTGGAAAGAACAGGTGAAAAGTTAAAATGCTTAGTTAATAAAAGTCATTTATTTCCCCTTTATTCCTTTTCTTTATATCACTGCTGGTCTTATCTGGAATGTGTCGAGCACTGTGGTGCCATCGCCTGAAGAAGCTTAGGAGAACACAAACAAAATGGTGATGCTTCAGGTTTGGGATAGGGACAGATTTTACCCAACAATCCTAAAAACATTAAACATTCCACAGTATGCTCACCATCTGTTGAGTAAGAAGATTTTCTTTTGGCTTAAAAGTTTGTAAGTGAGACAGGCTACTAAAAGCTGTTGTCATTGCTCAATTCATATGGATTTAGGTACTAATTTTGAGCAGTTTTTCGTACTCAATCTTTGAATGTAGAGCGTTCTAATTCAGCTTATCTTAACCGCTTTAAAACAATACACCAGAAATGGAGCAGACAAATATATTCCTATTTAATGCAAGAAGTCTAGCAATTGTCTACTACTTTTGCCAGAAAATATTTGTTGTATTGTTTATTAATCTGTTGATTCTTTTTTCTGATTATCTAGTAAATAAAATCGTTGTTTACAATGTTACCCCAATGTTTTGAAGCTGTTTGTCCTGGCAACAGCTCAAATCGTTTAAACCTTGAATTGTCAGAGCTATAAAAGAAAAGCTTTGAGTCATTGACTCTTCCGTACTGGAAAATACCACACAACATTAAAACATCTACGAAATAAGAACTTTTATTCATAATATATTCATACTTGTACACAAGTAAAATAAAATGCATATCTATGGTTCCATTGCAATCTCCATACAAACTGACAGCATTCTTTTGGTAAATGATACCCATAAACCCTTTCTTTAATGAAAATAGAACTAAAATCAGGGGAGGTAAAACATTTGTTTTTATAAACATAAAAAAAACATAACATTACCCAACAAATGCATCACTTTGAATAAATAATGGGGGGGGATTGTTTATTTTCATTAAACCGACCCAACATTCTTTGTGTGCACTCCGTCTCTTATTTCCAGTATTTGCTTTTTTGTTTTTGTCTTCATTTTTTTCCATCTTCTGGTGGTTTGTCTAAGCAGTAAAAGCTTTTGAGGGGAAAAGGGAGACGTCTCAGAAGTGTAGCTTGGACACAGTACATTTAAGTACATATAGAACGAACAATTTTGGGCACCGATTCATTATATACATTAGATCTGTAGAGTTCTGTAAAGGCATCCATTTTGTTAAATGTACTCTAATGTCTTCATCATTGTTTGTCCTCGCACACGTTTGGTCAACGTGAAAACTCGCTTTTCAGTCACTGTCTGATGAAGATGTCACTGCATCTTCTGTTATCATTGTCATGAGCATCAACAATCTTTAGTCCTGTGTTTCGGAGTGAGATCAGGAGTTCTAAGACATGGCTAGAGATATCCAGATCGTAGGAATGAAGAGAAAGCGCAGCATTTGCACAGTAGAAGCCCGGCCTTTAATGCAGTGGGCATCTGATTTGGGCTTTTTGGAACACTTCTTTTTCTTTTTGTTTGATGCTGTTGATGATTCCAGAGTGTCTATAAGATCAGGGTTTAGAGTTTCCAAAGACTTGTCCAGGGTGTTGGACAAGGTTCCCAGTGGTCCATCATTTTGCTTGTTCTGGGTCTCGTTTTTCGTTCTCTCTTGCTCCTTATATTTAGTCTTTGAAATGTTTTCCTTTTCTTTTAGGGGGTTGTTGGTAATTTGGCGGCTCTTGCCAGACAGGATAGAGGACTTGTCATTATCTCCAAGGCAACACCTGGGAATGGTCTCCCCAAGAGGATTTTCGGTGGAAGAGAATTTCCCTGACTGTCCCTTGGAGCTGAAAAGATTGGTCTGGATTTGAGGTGTTTCCACACACCCCTCCAGGTCTTCACTTTTCAGTCGTTTCAGGTCCTTTCCTGCAAGCAACTCAGGAACATTGCACTCCAACTCAGAGCTGGATCCTTTGAAACGTTTGAACCAGTCCCAAAGCGTCCTCGCTCGGCAGTCACAGATCCACTGGTTTCCATTTAAACGCAAATATTGGAGAGACACCAGCGGATCCATGGTCTCTCCCGTCAAGACGGTGAGATTGTTGAAGAACAAGAACAGGGATTTCAGTTTACCAAGATCAGTAAAAACCTTTGGTTGGACATAGATAACCCTGTTCTGGTGTAGCAGCAGCCGATCCAGATTGATTAAGCCTCGAAACATGTTGTCTGTTACTATCTTGATCTTGTTATTGTGCAGATAGAGATAAGTGAGGTTGGCAAGGTCCAGAAAGGTGTCGTCATGCAGGGATAGAATGAAATTGTCCTGCAGGTAAAGGTACTGTAGGGAAAACATTCCTCGGAAAACCCCAACAGGGAGCTCTGACAGGCCACACCTGTGCAGGTGAAGGGTGTGCAGCTTGGTTAGGCCCCGGAAGGCTGTAGGGCTGATGGCACGGAGGTTACTGTTGTCTCCAATGTCCAGCTCCTCCAGTCTTTCCAAACCATAAAAGGCTCCAGCCTCAATATAGCTGATGTTGTTGGAGTAGAGCCAGAGAACAGTGAGATTGTGGCAGGAACTGAAGCTGGTGGACCTCACCACCGTTAGCTTGTTGCTCTGAAGGAATATCCGCTGGCTACGCACTGGGATCTCAGTCGGGATGGCAAACAGTCCTTGTTGTTGGCAGGCCGTGGTGGGCTTGGGCTCACTGTAGCAGACACACTTGGCAGGGCAGCTGACAGTTTGAGGCACAAGGTTCAGCCACATCACCAGAAACAGGAGCCGCCCCCCTACAAAGACAGAGAAAAGACATCAGCGGGTTAGTAAATCATGGATATTAATATTAAAAGTCACACTTCTAGTATAGAAGGAGTCTGTAGAAATAGATACATTTAGATCAGGATGTAATGTGCATAAACCCTTGAAAGAACCCAGTACATTTAAATCTTACAATGAATTGAAGAATCAGTCTTATTTATAGCGTGAGGGTATCTCGCATAAAGTGTAGATAAAACAAATGTGTAGTTTTTGTTCCTTTTATTCATTTGACTGGGAACATTATGTCTTTATGAGCAAAATTCAATATGCGCCATTTAACCAAATGACAATGAACACATCATCAAATCACATAATCACATTGTGTAGCGTACAACTCATTACAACAGAATAGGGAATGCTCTACATTATAGTGATTCAGCATGTAACAGTGACGTTATTTGGATCTGGGGACATATCTCTTCCCTGCTGCCTCTGCTGACATTAGGACCTGAACAGCTGAGAAGAACCCTGTGAAGGCAGACTCATTTAAAATTAGGTGGGTGGCTTGTGGAATTAGCTTGCTCTAATAGTGCAGACATAACTAATGGTGTTTTCAGCGTTCGTGAGGATGACATTCTGCCTGACGCTAGGAGATAAGCTTTCATGCCGGACTAAGAGATCGATGCCTGTCGTCAAAATGTAAAGAGGGGTCCATATGCCCCGCAAGAGTTTCCATTGCACAGCCATGATTAAAGCATTTTTTCTAAGTGCAGCATGAAGATGAGATATACAGGAGGTGTGGTAGCACTCAGAGCTAGGTTTGTAAAGATTATTGTATGTGTTGCCCTGAAGGCATCCATGTTTAAAATAGGGCCTATGCCGCATTTGCACGCATTAATTATTTCTGCTTGTCCTTTGCCATGGATCAGCATGCTACTCAGTGTCATGATAAGTTAAATGGACTGGATTACGGCATATGAATGATCACTACCGACATAACACTGTACAGCTGTGGTAAAATGAAGTGCATCTATTTGGGCTTCACATTCCTTCATGTAAAAAATGATTGTGTCAAAGTGTCACAGGCCTGTCTAGTAGCAGCATATAATGGCAGGTATCTCTGAACTCTTTTCAGCTCCTGTCCTTCTTGAGAATTTCCAATCGTTGCTCCCATGCACATGTGAGGAATCCCTTGCCTTCAGGCTTGACAGGTAGCCAGGCTCTGGAAAATGCATGGGCCTTACTCAGCCTTCCCTCCACCCCAACTCTTCCTCTTCTCATTCCCCTGCATTGTGTTGTTGTGCAGCTCATCTCTGGACCTTGTTAAACGGAGCTCTGGTGTGGCCTGACAGCAGCCCTCTGCTGCACTTTCCTTCCAATCTCCATGCTCAGCCGTCAGACTGCCACCGGAAAGCTGTCAAGACTTTCCACTGTTTCTGCATCGCAGCACTTTTCTCTCAGCACTGCCTAACAATAGCCATATTTTATCGCACAGCACACTTCGTGTATCTCCTCTGCCGTCTTCATTTTCCCCCCTTCTGCTGTCTATTCATTAGCAGGCTATTTCCACCCACGCGTTGCATGTCAAAGCTCGGTTTCCTCAGCCTTCAGCATAATATGTCTCGTCTTTGTTAGCATCTGTTGAATGACGGCGTAAGCGCCTCAATGTCATCAACTTCATCCCAATTATTTGTTGCTCATTAAAAACATCTTCACATCTGCATAACGCTGATTGCATTACCAGATGTTGCAAACAAATATCTGGGAGTTACTGCTTCCTGACATCTTTGTCACATTTAACAACACACTCACGTCACAAGTCTGAACCTCTGCATGACTTCACAGTTACATCTCTCACCTTAAGCTCAAGAGATTTTCTATCTATGTTCAGCTAATGTAAGATCGCTGTTCACAACATTGATCGAAAAACAATGTTGGTTAACCCCTTGTGTTTTTCCATCACTACCTTGTTGTCTTTGCGTGGAAAAGAAACCGTTGCAAAGATTACACAAATAGGAAGTTATGTTTAGCTGTTTGTCCTCACAGCTGTTGTTGTTGACAACAACTTAAACATCTCAAAATACAGCAACAAGGTAGTGGGTGAAAAAAAATGCATTCTCTTATCGTCTTCTGTCAGCTTTGGTTTCAACGTTTAATCTTCCCCTATCTGACCGTGCCAGGGGGCCTCTCTTTTCTGAGAGCTATATTATTGTACAGTAGCAATCATCACTCTGTTAGAAAGCATACAAGACTCTTTGTTTCCTGCAGACTGACACTGTAGGCACTTCAGCTTTCTGTACATCACCCTCTAAGTCTCCTCCAAGACAAGCACTCCTTTTACAATAGGAGCCTGACAATATATGGCAGGTTTAAAAATTGCAGGCGGTACAGCTTCCCTGCTTAACTAATTGAATTGTCTGTCAAATGTAATACTCCAAATCAATGTGAGGCTGCTGAAGACAACCTGGTTAGGACGTTACATCTGGCTAATATTGGTCCTCCACACAAAATAAATTGGATATTGGCATCTGAGTGTCCCCAATGCTTGGTTAGAAATGTGAAGCCAGCTCAAGACAATCAGAAAGACCTGCGATGAAACCTGCTTAGTCTTTCCTTAACAACTCAACACAAATAATTGCATTACTATGGATTAAGGAGAGTTTTGTCCCGTTGCAAAAAAGGAAGAATACATACTGAGAGAGCAACATTTGAGCACGAAAGTAAATAAGTGTTGATAAATAATAAATACTGCTATCAGTTCTAGAGAAGCAGCTAGACAACGCTGCATTGAGTAGCAAGACAGAAAGATGCCCACAGGAGTGGAATGAGTCGACGCAGACAGCTTTGTTTACTTATTTCATGAGCATATCACTTAGCCAAACTATGCGCTCATTTGCAAGTGTCCCTGACATGTTTGGAGCCAGAAACATTTAGCCCTTTTCTTTGTCTTATTGTGAAAATACAGCACACATTTGAACCGTTCCTCATGCTCCGAAGCCCATAATGAACACAAAGGGCAGGCTGGGACAGCACATTGAAGAGGGCCTCCAATTCATCACGGTGGCTTTACTTTGAAGGGCTGTGGATTGGGGAGGGATGGCTAACATGACAGTCTTATCCCCTTGGCCCAGAGTGGAAGTGATGTCTCTGTCAGAGATGAATCACAGCAGCTCTCCACAGGGACCTCGTGGCCTCTTTCCCAAATCATACATTATTGTGTTGCTCAGAGACGGGCCTGTATTTATTACAGTCATGATCCTCTCACTAAGGTCATGTGTCTAATGCAAATCCATCCATGCATAAATAAATTGTGTTTTTTCATGTTGAAAGGAATAACTTAAACACACTGTAAAGGGTATGACAGTTGTATGAAGCCCGATGTTTGCACTAGCATTGCAGCTACACATGCCTTTTTGAACTGAGAGTAATATAGGGCAATACACTAGTGCAGCACAGGTTGGAAACCTCATACACACACTTTTTATGAGAAGTAAACACAAATTCTTACTACCCTTTCCTTTTTTATAGAAATACCAAGTTTTAATGTTCATCAAAAACCTTGTCTGTTGTTTTGTTTTGTTTTTTTCGGCATCAGAGATCCACTTTTTCTCAAGTGTGGCATTAATAGCTTATAGTTAGACAGATCGGTGACTGTGACTCTATTGTTTATTTAACAATTATTATCATACTGTGTTTGTCTGTTTTGGATTTGTTGATTTTTGTTTTCTCTCTCAAGCCTGTCATCAAGGGCTGACTGTTCTGCTTCCTTCTGCTCTCCCTTCTGGTACTTATTGTCATTTTTCATTAAAAAACAAATGTGAAATGTGTTCAATCTTGCATTGCTCAACACATTTAAATTGTGCATACCAGTTAATAATGAAAAGTTCATTAATCATAGTAACCCAAACCCTACGCAATGTTATCAAAATTATAACCCAGCCATTATTACTATGATTGGTTTATATCATATACGAATATAGGAGGATTTTTCTTAGATAGTTGTGATAAGTCAGATATTTTCTCCTCAGACTAAATCCAATTTAAAACTGACAGATAAATTGTGATCAATGCGGAAACTGGAAATATATGCATGTTTTCAACAGCAGCTAATGATAATTTGCCTGTATTTGTATTCCACCAACTGTAAATCCTTTCCTTTGGAATACATCCCTAAATCGGTGCTCTACTTTCACTCAAGTAAAGTTTTTTTGAAAAAGTACTACTTTTGAAAGGGCAACATTACAGACTAGCCTACAGGTAAACGGCAAACCAGGAGAATTTAGGTTTTCATTGAAACTGTAATTTCTCCTTAGCCAGGGGGGAAAGTTCCATTAAAGTGAATAAATGCTCTTCACATTCAAGTGAATTGCAGAGGGATTGGTTTGCAGGCCCTGTTTATATGGAAAAGGTTGTGATCACAAGGCTACATTGACCTTTTTATGGATACCACATTTAGCCCATCACAGTGTTCAAAAGAACTACTTTTACTGGAATTTCTACAAAATTATTCTTACTTCATGGTCAAGTTATATTTATATTCACTTGTACATTCCAGTCAATTTCAACCTTGATGCCGTCTAATTTCACTCTCCGATGGTGTCCTCACTACTGCTTCAATATGTTTGGAATGAAGAGTGCACAACCATTTTACTTTTGACTTGGCATGATGGGATTATTATTGAAAAAGTTGGCTATACTTCTGTATCCCAGTGGAACCATGACTAATACACACACACACACACACACACACACACACACACACACA
>CALSBZ010046654.1:2392160-2473735 GCA_943591055.1 Gobionotothen gibberifrons | reverse complement strand
CTCAGCAGGATATCAGTCGGGACTGTGTAATGCTCAACATTTACAAACTGTTGTTGCTGTGCTCAGTGGTGCTGAATAACTTGAAGAAGTATATTTAATTTAAGAACTTTTGTATTGCACTTCTATCAAATTTGCAGTGGGGAACTTGACAGTTTCTATTGCACAATTTCCCCTGAAAACAATTCTCAGACTGGACAAAGCTCTGACAAAAAACACAGGAAACATTGTTCAACAGTATTTCACAGGCTGTGTAGGACTCCTAATCACGATTAAACAGTATATGACCTGTACAACTGGCAAAGTGTCCCCTTAGTAAAGCATGGATACTTCTTACACCACTGACTGAATATATGGGCACCATTCCTACCACTATCAATCAACGTAGTCGCTTAAATGGCAATGCTTTTTATTCTTAGTTGCATTTAAAGAAAGTTGAAATAGAGTTAGGTATGCTTAAACGGCACTACAAAGGATTGATTGTCGTGTGGTGGCAAAGCGCCACTGGATTAGGGGGCAAAAATGGCTCATTTCTCACAACTGCATTGCATAGTTGGCAGCAAACCAAGTAGCTCTCAGTGCTGCTTCAGCTCACTACACGGAAAGGGTTGGGAGTCAAGTCTACCCTTGAGGTTATGCAGAAAGGCTTAAATCTAGCTTTGTTCCCGCCTCCACATGTCACAGACATGGGCAATTTTCACATGGGAAAGCATGTAAAATGCATAATTTAAGTATTGTAAAATAATGCAGGCGTCCGCAGAGCATGAGTGTGTGGGGGTGTCCAGATGCACTCTTCAGGCCTCAGAGGAGCAGGAATTTGGAATGTCCTACTTTGGGGTTTTGTACCGTGCGGACTGCCAGTAGTGCAGCCAAGCATTTTTGCTTAACAGAGTGTATAAAGCTTTATCTTATCTACACATGGCTGGAGAGAAAATAAATTAGTGTAGCTGCAACATTACATGCCCCATGTGTTTTCGTGTTGTTTAGCTCTGAGGCAGATTTTAGCACAGGTGTTGACAACAATTTAGGAGGCATACTTTTTTAGTTGTTCTTTAACACAGAATGTGTCATCCTCCTTTAGTACTTTAGAGGATTTGTGGGAAAATCTGTCATGTAAAGAAATACATAGAAACTGCTTCATATTTCTTGGCACTTGAAGTACCCAAACCAAGTGTTTCAGCTGTACTGTAGGGAGTGTTTGCTTGGTTCTTTGTTGTTGTATGTATTATGCACAGTAGAGTGTGAACTACAGGAGAGCCAGAAAGAGAAACATGACAAAAAAATGTTTGGTGGTCTCTAAAATGATTTTTCCATGCATTTCAATTTTTCTATGTCTTCATCATCATGAATTGTGGGTAAACGCTGCCATTGATGTATGATTGATTCATATGGGTTATTCATCATGTATTCACTCTAATAAAGATACTGGCATATATGCTCTTATCTTGCCAATGCCATTAAAGCGTGTATATAAAACAACTTCAATTACATTAACTCAAAGGTCAGAAGAAACTGTGTTGTTAGTCACACACAGTCCGCGGGAAAATAGCCATTATTACTTCCTTTGTTATGAAGTCAGCAGAATACTAAAATATATGTCAAAAAGAAACTAAGAAAGTTATTTTCGAGCAAGAAAGATCTGTATGTCCAGAGAAGAAAAAGAATAGTCAGTCTTTCATTGATGTGAAAATATAAGGTAATTTTATGTCTTACTACCGCTACAAAATTGAAATAGTCAAAAGTGATTAAAGTTCATTGAAATTGATTGTTTTGATAATAGTGACTCAAAATGCTTAAAAAAATGCCAAGAGAAAATATTGTTTCATTTGAATCAGTAATTGGTTTAAGACTATATTTCTTTACGCCTCTGCCTTCTGGCATTTCTTGTTTGCACTCCAGTCACTGTTATAATGTAATCATATATTGAGTTATTGTTTAACGTCAGTACACATTGATGTAACTGAATTTGACAAGTGGCGTTAATTCTAACAATATGTGTGTAAGATAGTTATGACTCAGAGAAAAAGGGGAGTATTATATTTTGAATGAAGTCCTTACCTTTCATTTATTTAAAAAAAACATGATTCACCACTCCTACAACCGGTCCCTCACGCAGTTCTGGGGTAATCGTGTCAACAATTTGAAAAGGGGAGGATTGTGAGCCTCCTCACAGTTAATCCACTGCACTGGCCCTAAACCAAATGAAGCATAATGAATCACTGCTGTATTATCTAAAAATGAAACTGGGCCCAGTAAATATTGGATGATAGCCACAGAAAGTGCTTACACCTCCTCATGTGAAGAGTCACCTGGAGAGGGAGACATCAGTGACAGCACCCACAGGCACGCCAGTATATTTGGGCAAGATGAGAAGCACATTGAGGTGGTCTGAGCAGAAAACAGGCTGTAATGATTGGTTACCCCGTTTAATGTCCTTTTGGCCTGTCTTTGCTGCAGGCATATTTGGCTCTCAGAGAATGGTCCATTCTGTTTTCCAGGCCTGGAAGTGGAGCGGGTGCAAACATTATCCACTCCACATCTCTCTGACAGCTTCATTACTACAAAACCCCTGTGTTTGGCAGCAGCCCTCTTAGACTGGCACTTGTTGTGCTTGTCGAAGAGAAACTAGCTACTGAAAAAGTGTTGTGTTTGTGTGAGTTACAATTGGGGAAAAAATACATCAAAAAAGGACTTAATCTTTGACCAGTCTAGACTAAACAAAAGTCATTCTGTGAGAAATCCATTTAGTTGGTTTAGAAAATTGCTGTGTAGAAAAGTGTAGCTTTGGGGGAAACAAAAGGATTTCTAAGCCGCCAGCACCTTTGCTGCTATGTTCTTCACATGGATGCTCTACTTAAGCTTGCATGCCCTTTAGCCCGGGATAGAAACATTTGCAAGCACACACTTTAATCATTCCAAGGTTAGGCATAGGTGAATGTACTGTACAGTACAGAGTGGTATTTTGAGTTGGCAGATTTCTTATCAATGTGAACAGACAATGAAGGATACAGGTAGATCCACTGCCTGAGGCGAGAGGCGGGGACATTTCTTTAAAAGACAGACCATTATTGACGCCTTTTTACAGCAATAATGTGTCATCTAACCTTTATCACTCTTCTCCAGTTTCGCGATACTGGCACTCTGCTGGATTGGCCAGCTGACTGTGCAGACTGGCTGCAAATGTGTCATCTGCAATCACCTCAGACTGACTGACAGTCCATGCCCAGAAAGGCATGCTTTAGCCAGCCAGCGTGGCTACAAAGAACCACTGAACTCCTCTTTACTGAAGGGGATACAACTTGGCCATGTCATTGCAAAAATGTAAATATAAATTAATTGAAAAGCATATAAACCCATTGATAGAAAGAGAGGAAAGCCCTTTCATGAAAAGTAAAAAGTGGAAGAGGTGAGCTGTCACTATGACAATAGGTATTTAAAGCTGCTCAAATGCTTATTTTTATATTGCCAATGGATAATATCAATGTTTGACTATTTCGAAGGCTTTGCTCATTTTGACGGGCCCATTTTGGTAATAATAATAATACATTTAATTTATATAGCGCTTCTCATCTGCCAAGACAAATCTCAAAGCGCTTCACAACAAAGGACACTGATAACATTTGAGGATAAAAAATAAATAAAAAGTTAAAGAATAAATAATACATACAAATAATAATTCTTTTTTTTAAATAAATAAAAAATAAATCAAATAAAAGTCAGAGATAGCGATAAAAACGGCAGTACTCCCGGTGTACCATGAAAACAGTTTATTGGAAAGCCTGCCGAAAGAAGAGGGTCTTAAGGCCGGTTTTGAAGACCTCGGTGGAAGGGGCAGATCTCAGCTGATCTGGGAGGGAGTTCCAGAGGCACGGGGCGAATGAGCAGAAGGCTCGGTCTCCCATTGTTCAGAGACATGTGCAGGGGATGTAAAGAAGAGGAGCGTGGCTGGAGCGGAGAGAGGGGGTAGATGTCTGTGTACCGATGAAGTCACAGAGGTATTTTGGGCTTTGCCCATTCAGGGCTTTGTAAGTCAGGAGCAGAACCTTAAACTGGATGGGCAAGTATGGGGGTTATGTGTGCGGACCTTTTTGAACCGGTGAGAACTCATGGATTTTGCTGGGAGACCGGAGAGGAGTGCATTGCAATAATCCAGTCTTGAGAAGACGAGTGCATGAACCAGTTTGTTGATGTCATCAGTTGAGAGTGAGGGCTTCAGTCGGGAAATATGTTTCAGGTGAAAGAAAGAGGTCTTGGTGATATGTTTGATGTGGGCTTGGAAAGACAGAGTGGGGTCAAACCTTACACCGAGGTTGGTGACAACAGAGGAGAGAGAAATGAGCTGACCATCAAGGGAGGGGCTTATGTTGGCGGCCTTGGCAAGCTGGTCGGTGGTGCCTATCAGGATTGCCTCCATCTTGCTGCTGTTGAGCTGGAGGTAGTTGGTGGCCATCCAGGAGCGGATGTCTTCCAGGCAGGTGTTTAGGGTTTGGATAGTATTGGTGGGATTGGGTTGTGTTTTGATATAGACCTGGGTGTCGTCCGCATAGCAGTGGAAGTTGATGTTATGTTGTCTCATGATATGACCCAGAGGTAATAGATAGATTAAAAGCAGGATCGGCCCTGAGCCCTGAAGCAGCAGTTATCTTTAGATATTTTAACCGCAAAAGATTCAAGATCTGCTGACCGCTACTAGCCCATCAACTAATTGGAGTTGAAGCAAAGTTTGCAAGGTTTTACCTGGTAAACAAAAAAGAGCATTTATCAGCTAAAATCATATTTACCTTCAGACCCTGGTGAAGAGCATAATAGGCTTACATTTTATTAAACTTTTGACCTACATTTGTCAGATAGCCATAGACACTACCCCAAAAGAATGCTAATGCTTTTACAGTAACCAATAATGACTTACTGCTTCTTCCATAGACTAAGGAATAAGGACAAAGTCTCCCTGACGTCACCCTGGGTGAAGAGCCGATTTAATTAGTAAATGTTGGAGTCTACAAGAGTTTTGTACTTTTTGTACATATTTGTTTATTTATATTTATTTAAATCTTAAATACAATAAAATGCACCATTCTGTTTTTTTATTATATTTTATATTATGCTATAGTACAGCAAATATGTTTGCTGTACATTCTCAAGGATGTCAATCTATGTCTAGTATTATTTAACTAAACAACAAACAAAGAAATGTATTTCTTAAAACAGCCTGACAGACAGAATGCAGACAGAATACAATGAAAGATGGATGAGATGGATGACTTCAATGAGGTGGGCAGGTGACACCTACTTTGCAGTTTGTGGTGACTGACCTGCTTGTTGTTGTGCGTTTGGTATTTACATGGTTTATTTCATCACATCAGAATGTCAGCATGTTTAATGTCACAACTGACAATTATGGCATATTCAATTGCTTCATCTCACACAATACATGCTCTCAATCTCCATCTCATATGGTAGCCATTAGTTATCCATTATCCCAAACAATGACTGTATAATTTATTTTTGCTCCCCGTGCATGACTCATTGGATTCGCAGTGGAAGGAATACAGAGACATAATATGCCTTAAAGCATCTGTAAGAAATCGCTAGAGGGAGAAAGACGTCCTTAGATTAGCAGAATATGAAAATAATTAAATAAATAAATTAGGGTCATCATTGTGCAAGCGTTAACTCTGGCCAGCTTTCTTGCATATCCATCTATTTTGGATGTGTAGGCAGCCCTGGAGGCATGTTGACCTGAAAAAGACAAACCTCTCCCTTCCTTTCATCTTTTGAGTCAGTTCTTGAAACCAAATGTGTTAGGGCCAATAACACGAGGCCTACTTCTGCTGTTCTGCTCTGTAACAAGAGCAGTGTTCCCATCAGTGCATTGCTCCTATCCCATTGAATTTCTTTTTACAACTTGCGAAATAGTGCAGTAAATGGACTCTGTGGGGATTTGTTGCACAATGGAGACTAAGAATCTGGTAAATATGTGCGGAGGCCAGAATACCCTCTATGAGCGTATGTGGGTGGGTTTTTGACATCAGTGAGGTATAGGATCTCATACTGTATCTTCCCCTGCCTCCACATGTATCTGATTCATTCTCTATGCTAGACCTTCCATGTGAACCCAAAGCATACGAAAACTGCAGCTTTGAAACTGAATTTGGCCAGCCTCTGTTGACTGATATATACTGTATTAACTGTATCTTAAAGCAAAGCAGAGAATAAAAGCAAGCTTTAAGATCTCTATTCTAAGATTTAAAGAGAAATGAAAATCATTGCAGAACCCAGGCTAAAAATGACAATTGAGTCGGGGTTATAGGATCGAATTGGGTGGGCTTGCATATAGTAGCACTCAAAGTACTAAGGATGAATCCTTACAGCAGCTGCCTGCGGTTTAAATCCGGCTATTTGCCATTTATCGATGTTGTCTACTTTATCTCTCTCCCTTTTCTTCCCTTATTTGGCTGCACTATCAAATTAAGGCAAAAAGCCCTTCCCCCAAAAAAAGAAAGTACTAAAGAATAAGGTGAAGAAGAAACTATGAGGATACTCTTAAAATGGAGTAAAAGCCAGAAAGTGACACGCCGGAGTAAGACATCAATTCCATATCAAGGTTTTAGGTGGGCAAGCTTTCCAAACTCCGATTTATCAACCATTGCTTTGAGTCCTCTCCAGGAGTGGGCGGCCATCTGCTCCTGTTTTTCCTTACCAAAACTTATAAGACAGAGCATCCTCTGAGAATCAAACAGCGAGTCTGCAATCTTATCTTTCGACAAGGGATCGGGCACCAACTGACAGCAGGATCTCTGCAGTACACCACAGCAAAGGCACACTTGGTGACTTTGGGAGCTCTATCCGCCTCCCATTTGTATTCCTCTTTTAGTTTCACCAGTTAAGAGTTAAGGATAATGGGCCCTTACAGCAGATATTTTCCTTAGGGACATTCTCACTTCTACCTCACCTTAACCCCCCAAAAAAGAAAACACAATGGCTTTGGCCTGGTTGGTTTAATAAGCCCACTTCAGAGAGGTTCTTAGTAAGCGCTCCCTCCTTTGAAAGCATTAAAGGAGAACGACTTGTGCATTATTTACCACCCGCCTCAGAACCGCTGCACCATGCGCAGACAAAGAGGCCTACTGCAGGAACATTGATTTTTCTGCAGAGGAGCTCAGATGAGGAGGATATAGGGAGGATAGAAAACAGAAAAGGAGGGGAGACAAACTGAGAGACATTAGGAACATTCCCACCAAGCCCAGAATCAGTTGAATGTGTTTGCACAGGCCTGTCTGCTATCTCCTCCTCTCCCTCCCCGTTGGCCTGATAAGGGCAGTACTTTACATCAGAGGCATCCACGGATCAGTCACCTTTTCACCGCAAAGGTCGAACGCTGGCCTAAAGCTCGGTTCATGCTGCAAAGTCATCATTCCTGCCCTTTATCTCCCAGGTGAGAGATGATCCAAGACTGAGTGCCATGCCAGTCTGCCCCCAATATGCCCTCTAATCCCTTTCAACATCTCTCGCTCACCTCCTTGGACTGCATCCAGAGAGATAGCAGGAGAGCTGGTGACGTGAGTGCCGAACACCTCACAGCCGGGCGGCCATCAGATAAGACCAGTGTAGTCCAATAGTAGCAAGTCGTCACCGCGGCGCGGTCGTATGTGAGTGTGTTGGTCATGCTATCTCCAAACACCCCTTGCATCTTAACAAGTTAGCCCCAATATGTGCTGAATGGATAAACACATCAGCATATGGCAAACACCTGGGACTTAACCATACCTCCCAGAACACAAGAAAATCCCTGTCTGCACCACTTCCCTGGATTTAAACACACTTATTACTATATTTGCAAGTGTATGTGTGTATCGCTGCTGTAGTCCTAAAATGACTTAAGCACTGTAAGTGATGCGCTAGCCCAATTTGCGCATCGTTGTACTGTGGGACGACCCAACTGACAAGACTCACTGGTTTGCTGCCTGGGTAATGAGTCATTCCAGCCCTGGAGAAAAACAATCTGGTATTTTAAACCGCATCCTTCAGCTGTTCCTTCCTCCCAGGAGCTCCAGCTTGTAAGCTGTTGGTGGCTTGTAAAATGCATGTCATTTATTGTGCTTGTGTTTGAATAATACACATGCAGTATAGTGCTTTTATTGCCTTTTGGTCTATCCATGCCCTACCGTATTAAGACTTAAGGACATGTGCAAAGTAACAAAATGCCATATAGTTGTGTGCTATGATATATTTTAAGTGTGTGGTCAACTAAAAACCCTATCAACTAATGGTATAACTAGAGTGTGAGAAACTTTTTTTTTCATCTACCTATGAGTGTCATTTTCAGAAGCAAAGCAGCACACGACAAGCATGTACAGTAAGTGTTGATTCATAAAACATGTGGGAAAGATTTATGAAAATACAAACAACTAAATAGATTATATCAACAATTAAAGGGAGGTATAAACTTACAAAATGACAACATACTGTATAGCCAGGCCCGCCCCTCCCTACACGCAGATCACGCAGACTCATCTTGCGGAGGGGGCCTCATCTTATACGCCTCTAACCGTAACCCCCCCTTCGACGCTCGCGACACATGAGTGATGACTTGTGTACAGACCCGGGGGGCCACAAGTCGGCCAGGTGCAGCCCTGTGCTCTTAGCTCTTCAGCAGGTAACTTATAACTGGAACAGAGAATAATGATTCAATTTGTTAACTCAATTCTAGTGATCTGATCTGTGACATTTTCGTTATTATGCTTCTCATGAAGAGAAAAAATATCATCCATCAAACCCTCCATCAAAATGTCTGTACTCAGGTTAAAACAAAAATGTATAATCCACAATTTACTGGATGTACATTTCTAAAGTGTATTGGATTGTTATTACTGATTGTGTACAGTATAAGCAGCCATTTAATGTTGTAGATGTTTTTGATTGAAATATTTTACAAATCACTTGTTGATTTAATCGATAACAAAGTACCATATTCAAAGTTGAACATGTGTTTTTTACATACAATCATGTTCTTCTGTTTGTAAAGAAAGCTTTCAAGGTTCCTTGATACATTTTTAAATATTTGTTGTTTTCACAATCTCAACATAAGTTGGAACTGATACTTCTAACACAGAAGTTTTCAAAGTGGAAGCTGGGCCTCCCAAGGGTAGCTCAAAACAGTTGGCTCAGTGAATAGAAATGAAACATATTACATTAACTTTAGTTAAAGAAGATCACATGGAATAGCCAAACGCTAATTGTCTGTGATTTGGTTAAAGAGATAGTTTAGAGACACAGTAGTTCTGCGGTATTTTATGCTTTTTCCAAGATCAAGTGCCCTAGGACAGACCTTTTTTACATCTTGTCTGTAGTCTGAAGATATGTTAAGCAGCAACACTAGGCTTGCTTGGCTGTATTATCTATAGATAATCAAGTAACATAATTATGATGATATGCGGCTAGGGTTTGTACAATACTAAGAAAGAAAACTAAGGTGCCCTAAAATGTCACTTGCACCATTTCTTTTGCATTATTTATGTTTTTTTCTATATATATCTTAACCATATTGAGTGTTACACAGTTTGAGGTGCCTGGGATTTAAATGTGTATTACCTTCATAGCTACGCTGCAGTTATTGTGCTTATAAATAAAACCCTTGAATCTTAAATCCTATGACCCACTGATATTTGGTAAAGGACTTTTGTTTGTTTGGCAGTTTGTACATGTGCCTCTTCACATTATGCATAGTTTTCTGACTGCATATGACACGCCGCCCTGACAAGAAAGAAACAGTCAGCATAGGATGAAATCCCCTCCTGATCCCCTCTTATATCGAAACCTCTAAAGTCTTGTCGTCGCGTCTGCATTCTGCTTAGAGAGGCGCTAGCGTTCTGCCGCACCACCTGAGCAGCCATCATTTGACAGCATGGGATTTCAATCATTCTGCTGAGCTCGTAACCCCGTCTGCAACACCGCCTCCTCAATACTCCCAACGCAGACACTGTCATGCTAATTTACTGGTCCACACTGATGGGAGCACTCACGTTTTAGAGCTTTCTCATAGACCCCATCATTGGCTGGCAATTCAAGTTATGCACAGTTTTATACAATAACACAAAAGGCCATCATTCTTTGCACTCTCCTGGGGAAAATCTACTCAATCAGAGGTCATAAGACAACAGTGCGTGGTTTGTAAGAAGAATCGGAGGGATGAAACTCTCTAATGGTCACATATGCAGAGCACACGGCACACAGTGACATTTGGCCTCTGCATTTAACCCATTCTAGTACCAGGAGTCTAGTACTAGGAGCAGTGGGCAGCTAGTGGGCAGCTAGTGGGCATCTAGTGTACAGCGTCCGGGGAGCAATGGCAGTGGGGGGGGAAGGGCGTTGTCCGGTGCCTTGCTCAAGGGCACCAGGGCAGGGCGGGAGGTGAACTGGGAGCAGCAGTCCACACTCCATACTTAGGTCTGGTCGGGGACTTGAACCCCTGCCTACTTGTCTTCCAAAGAGAAAAATAGCTTCTAGGCAGAAAACAGTGCGAGTTACTTACAGTGCGTGTGGCTTCACAGGTACACGAGTGCATTTCTACAGGGCATATAGAAATAGATGTGCTGCAACTGATGTGGTTAACAATAGATTATGTTTGCTCTTCCACTTTTCTTGGCTATATCTATTGCAAACTGCCTGCGGTAAAGTAGAATAAACAAGAAAACAGAGGCTCTGTGTCTACTCCGGGCTACAAATCATGCTCCCACAGATTATCATTAGTCTCACCAGCCAGAAGAAAGCAAGGCTAGCGGTCTGAGCACAAATGTAGTCATAAAGAAGAGCAAGAAATCACAGCGGGCCTGTTTTACCTTTTTGTGTGATTCCAAGCCAACCAATAGAACACCTGCATGGGCTAATCTGCACACCATATCCAAAAGGCTCGGCATGAGATGTTGCAACAAAGCTCTCTGCACGTTATGAGCTCATCAGGAGCTTACAGAGCTTCCACACTTCTTCACGAACATGACATGACATTTATGATTAATGTCATTACCGGCTGGGCCAAGATAAGAGCTCAATTAGCTGTGTGGGCAAGGACCTTGCCTCTATCTCCAGTGACTAATCCTGTGGCTTTTGTTATGATGAGCAAGAGCAGAGTTTTAATCTTGGCTTCTGAGTGCCATCGGCTGTGAAACACAACTGATTCATTAGCAGTTAAAAAAAAAAAAGTACTTCTGCTGTGAGCGACACCATGCAGTGCTGCATGGCGCTGGCTGCATGGATGTTTATATCACGCAATTTACCAAAATGCTGCCATTGACGTGATATTGCAGTTTCAGTGGCAGCAATCATTTGCTAGAAATTAAATAAAGTGAAATTAATTCATCCACCTTGTTAATATTTTAGCAAGAGGGGCCTCTTGAGAATTATCATAAGCCCACTCACTCCCCCAGGGTTGGTATCCTGCCTACATGCTTGAACCGAAGCTACATAGCCCATAATCCCTACAGAACTTGGGAACCGTCAAATGACTGTGGATTTCTATAGCACAAAGAGTTCCCCTAGAAGCTCTTAATAATTAACCAGTCATCATGGAAAACTATAAAGGACAATCATTTCATTTGTAATGCTTTCATTTGGTGCGAAAACTTTTACCAATGCATTTTGAGCATTACAAATTGAACGCATTTCAGATAAAACCTTCAGAGAAAAAGAGCAAATGCATGCAGGCAGGTAAACGATGAGATTGTATTCTCTGCAAACAGTATGTTATAGTAATATGTATTTCGTATAAGAAGATCAACTGTGGTAGGCTTTTTCTGCAGTAAGATCCATCTTTCATGATGCTGCACTTTGCAGCATTCACACTCTGCAGGGGGAAACGTAGCGCACCATCTGTTTGCCGATCCCCAGAAACAAACAACAGACAGACCAGCAGACACAGGCGGGCACCACTCCCGCACCAGCAAGGAATTGTGGGAAACAGGGAGACAGATACACGGACGTGAGGCAGCTTAATGTGGGATGAAAGCAGTCATCAGCTGCTAGGATTTGATCAGGAGGCCATGAGCAGATACCGCAAACTGAGGAATGATGCAAATTGAGGCCGACACTGCAAAGGAGCCGCCATGCAATGGGAGAGACTCTCGCTAGCTAGGGAGCAGGAGAAATGGAGACGAAGGGTTGGGGGGAAGAGAGGAAGAGAGGAAGGAGAAAGAGATAGAAGGCAAATGTAGTCGCCACACGATGAGAGAGCCTCCAGTAAAAGAGCCTGAGAGCATAGAGAAAGGCTAGTGTATCTTTAGAGACAGCCTGCAATTGCAGATTTGACAGTGTGTGAAAGGGTTGTAGAGACAGAAAGAAAAAAAGAAAGGGGGAGCAAGGGCAGGAAGAGAGGGAAGGATTTGGGAATGCAATCCATTTTTTAATCCGAGACATCCACACAACTGGCCTCAATCAGAATGGCACATGGACTAAAGAATGTTATTTTTAGGATTAGAATGAATGCGTGCGGCTCACCACACGCAGGCCCACACCCAAACAAATATGAACAAACGTGTGACTTCACAGTCTGTCACAAGCGTATGCCACTGTGAGGCAAACACACAATCTTGAGTGTTAAAGGATGGAAGAAGAGAGAGGAGATATAATTGCCCAAATATGCTATGGACCAAAAAGAAAGGCTTAAGCTTGCCCCCTAGTGTTCATTCCAGTCCCTTATGGCACCAGAACAGCACAGTGCAGAGCAATCTCCATCTAAACAAGGTATTAACGGTGTTATCACATACTAAAATCTCATTTTCTCAGAACATGAACCAAAAGTCTGCCAAGAGGAGGGTTTTAGTATTCAACCTGTTTTTTGGGCGCATAATGTTTCTCGATTTGTCTTTAAACCTGTGTCATTTTCTTGATTGCTGTGCAGCTATCTGCATTTTGCAGTCTGGTTTAGGATACTGATGCTCATTTCAATAAATCTTCTTAAACAAGAAAAGCTGCATTGTGACAGGTGGAATTTACCAGCCTCACTTAACATTTGTGTTGGCTTGCTTTATTCCAACAATCCTTTGGTTTTAATTAGATTTTTTTTCCCTCTTTTGATGGAATAATAAAATGTTTGGATCTGATCAACCAACAGTTGTTCATTTGATTAATTACTGAATTTGTCACAATAATACATTATATATTGTACATTCATTAATAAAATGGGATACGCTTACAGTACATTCGGCTGACTTTGAACACCTTCCCTATTTAGTTTTTTTAAATAGCTACTCTAGATAAAAAGGTTAGAGACGTAGATTGATGTGTAAGTTTGTGGAAAATAGAACAGTCTGGCATCAAAGGCCATGAAAACAAAGTATGTCCTACTGTACAGTGAAAAAAACACCAAACAGTGGGCAAAAGACAGCTTTATAACTAATGGTGTATAAGCCTATGAATCAACATCAAAGTCAGCACTACATTTATAGAAAGATTCATTATTTGAAGGATGAAAAAGAATGTAATCTATGAAATAGACCTCCTTCCGCTGTGCTTTGGATATTCTCCATTTTGTATTGCCAGCAGCAGATTTGATTTAATAATGTGCAGTGATTCAACATGGGAATGCCAGCGCCAGGCAGGCTGAACGAAGAAAACACATAAGACTATTCAACATGCTTGGACAAAGGAAAATACATAAAGATATTTAAAGAATTTGGATGGAGACACTGTAAGATCAGTAACATATTAGTCATAGAATTCATGAAAAAAATGCACCACTACATTTAGAAATGCAGAAGTTTGACTGAACAAAACCTATTTTGTTTTGCATGATGTTCATTTCCATTTTTGTTAAAAATGTTCCAGCTGCCGAGGCAACATCTGCATGTGAAAAGACATATTAATGAGACACGCCACCCTCGTGTCCATGCTGTACACCAGAGAGATGTTCTCAAATGTTTTTGTCTCTTACATCTTTTTTTTGTATTGAGATAAGCTTTGCCGTTTGACAGCTCAAATCCCAGTAGCCAGTGGTATGAAAGGCAAACCACAGCAAAGTGACTGTAGCAGCTTGAGCTGTCATTGGCTTAACATGGTTATCAATGGCATTTTTTTAAAAATATCAGTGAACAGTGTCACTATCCCTGTTACATTCCTAATAAACACTATGTCAATAAAGGATTTGGGTTCGGGGATAATATAAGCAGAGAAGAAGGTGAAACCCTGACTATTAATCAATTTGTTGACAAAACAGTTTGAAACCATAAGACAAGCAATTAGTTTGCATGGATGGATTTCATTTCTTTTATCATTGTAATGCCCCACATGAAGGTATCAAAATATTACAAATACCAATGTTTTAAACCACATTTTTAATTATCTTGGTTCAATGATGGGAAAAAAAGCACAATATGGGAAAATGCATCAACAATTAATTAGACTTTGTTGGCTATGGACCAATTTAAAGATGCAAGTAACAATTACTTTCATCATGGATTAATTTGTCGATTACTTTTTAATTACTTGATGAATTGCTTAGTCCATATAAATAAAAGGGACACACCCAGCATCTTGCCCAAGAAAATAACACAACCTGCTCCAAGTCCTGAGGCAAAGGCGAGCAAATTAAAGTCAATTGTTGATGCAAAACATTACATTGTTATTATATATGACTCTATTAACACATAGTGGTGTAGTGTTATTATGGTGTTACTCGCTGGTGTTTTTATTCACAGGCGCTGCAGTTTGGGAATCCTAACACTGGAAACTCTGACTGTCTACGATGCTGGCTCCCAGTCAAAACTCGTGCTTGTTTAAGGCCAATTCTTGGTTGGGGCAGGAAACGCCTACATGCAAAACAATCTGTGATGAAACAAGCTGCTTCTTTTGGCTGCATAATATCAAAATGGAAATTCTACCAGTCAAAGTGGTGTAAGGCTAAATATCAGAACGAAAGACATTTAAATTAATAAGGGGACAGGAAATGATGTAATACAAGACAATGGTAACAACATAAAACAGAAAGCTTTGGTAGCATAGCATGATAGATTGCCTTACATGTAAGTGGTTCCATTCAAATGTTCCGTTCGCACTTTTTTATTTTTTAGTCTCTTGTCTTTTCTTCTCGTTATGATTTAACACGGCATAAAAACACACAGCTGAAAACCTTCTGACACTAAGACCTTTTATGTAAGTGTTCCTCCTTCCCTCAGTGGAACAAATTGGTTGTCTTAAACACGACTTCCTAACACAGATCAAGATACAAAAGGGGAAAGGGTCATGAGAAGAAAAGCATGTTTTCTCATAAAAGAAAGCTTGTCATTCAATGGAGTTTTCAACAGTATTCAATCTGGTTTTTCACTTAAAAGCTTGTTTCCTGCTAGAGATGGTTGGTGGACATAGGATTGGTCAAGAAGGTAATGATCTTGTTTCTCCGAACCAGATCAGCCTGACCAAAGCCTTCTATACAGACAAGATAAGCGCCTGCCCTTTGTAACTGAAGAAGCTTATTACACAGGGTCGTACAATCTCTCTGTGAAGGCTGCCCTCTGATACAGCCGACAGAGCTTAGCTGTGAAAATGCAAAGCCAAGGGAAGAGAGAATTACAGTTTTTAAATATATATATATATATTTGTTCCTAAACTGAATATCACAGCACAAAGCAGGGATAAGCAAACAACAGCAGGAAAATCCACTTGTACGTTTAAATGTACTTTCAGGTCTGCTCGAAATTGTTTAATTCTCATATGCACACACACAAAGGGGTGCATTTATCTGAGAAGCTTGCAGGATTGATGTTCACTGCAAACTGACCAGCTAGACATTATGGCAGCAGAATGGAGCCAATGTACCTGCTGAAAAAGACTCAGCTCAAAAGAGAACATCAATGGACTGTTTTGTCAATAGGATCTTGCACACAGCGCCAACAATCTCTCCTCAAGACTAATATCCTACCAGGAGGAACTTATCTGATGGGACCTTACACTTAAATCGACATTTTGAGGAACAGGGATGGAGGCACCCGTTGGAGGCTAGTCCTTAAAAGAGCTTATACTTCTTGTGAGTGGTGAGACTAGACACACCAAAGCAGAGTCGATAAAGTATCTGCTCATCAGGACAGTGTGACAGCCTGAGAGATGAGACCACATCAATCATGTGGACCCAATAGCCGCTCCGTGGCGGAGATAAAATAGTGAGCGCAGTCGATCGGCTCCTTAAAAAGGCACCCAAGGAGCCAAGTGGAGACCTTCCCCATCTCTCTTATTTGGAGAGAGGTCAAGAAGTCAATAGACCCTCAAGAACTTTAGGGTTTTTCACAGCTGGGTTGATTGAGAACCAAACACTTTCTGGATCCCAAACGAGCCCTTCATCTATCAATCACCTTAAACTCAGGTTGATTTTGTTCTCAAGTGATTGCGGTTATCAAGATTTTCCCATACCTTAAAGGTCACCTATTGTGCAAAATCCACTTGTTCATGTATTTTATACATAAACTCTGTGTAAAGAGATTCTGAAAGTTTCAGGAAAAAATATTCGCTCTCTTTTTGTCCTGATGCATTTATATAAAAACCTGTCTGAAAATGAGCTGATCAGATGTTGGCCACTTTAAGATGACGTTTTTTTTGGTTGTGTAACCATTAGCCAATCACCAACCAAGGTAACACCTGCCACCTTATCACCTGAATCTCCTCCTAGAGCAGTTTTTTTTTACCAAATATCTCTCAGAGGGGCGTGGGGAGTGGCACCTTATTTTCATCTAAAGTAACAGACACAGAATAAGCCATTTTGAAACAGGGCTGAAGGAGAGGGGTATGAGGCATGGCTACAAGGCATAATGTGTTGGGTATTTTGAGCCAACGACTTCAGAGACATGTTTGGTAAAGAGTATAATAGGGGACCTTTAAGGATATCAAATGTCAATCCAATCCATTAATACAAAGGAAGATAAGACCAGTCAAAATGTAACTACTGTTTCCTCCTTGTCCCATCACATTTCTCCCTTAACAAACTTTGCAGGAATGCAGGATGGGATGCAGGATGAACCCAAACCAGCTCTGGCATCAGGCTCCCCAGGGCACCGTCGGAGCAGACGAGGCACAGCAGAAGCAGCTGTTGCGCTCTGGCACCTGTTGACTGCGGATGTCACCCAAAATCTGAACACGTGTCTGTTAGCAACTTAGAGGCACACTGCCTTTATATTTCTAGGGATTCCTGTATTTAGTTTTGAGGCAGTGTTGGTGGTGTGTGTTTAGACATGGGTATCATGCTGACGTCTGACCTACTTTCTTTTTAAGAAATGTATTTTGACATTACAGTCTAACATCCAACCCTGCAGTAAGCGTTGCCATTTGGTATTTCGCACAAGTCAAGTCAAATCTTTTCACAGTTCACATTTAGTTTAAAAATACCATTACATGCGTGTGCCGCCTTCTTTTCATCTTAACAGAAACCCTTAAGGAAACAAAATGTATGTAGAAGAATAACATCAGGTATTTATTAAATGTGACCTTTTCTTTCAGCAGCATTTCAGAAAGAGTGCCAGGGAAAGGTAAGTATTTTTGACTCAAAGGTGCACCGATGTCCAAATATTAATATTGAGTTGTACCTTTTCATATCAGAGCAACATCTTTCCAGATTCCACTCCACTAACAGTGCTGTGAGTTTCTGTATGTGTGTTAGCTGTGCTGCATCTTAGATGCCATTGGCCTTGTCCCACCCACTGGAAGCCTTGAGGATCCCGATTGGTGCGGTACCCAGAACGAGCCCTCCCTCTTTTCCATTCATGTCATCAATCGATTGGTGCGGTACCCTCTAATCCTGGGAAACACTTTCAGAGGGAGCCTAAGATGTGGATGATCGTAATTTGAGGCGCTGAATTTGTGTCAGACTCCATGTACCTTTAGTTCTTAAGCTTGTGGTCTTTCGTCTGTTGGTGCTACCATGAGACATTTCGCTAATTTGTAGATTGTTACCGATGTTAAAGGCAACTATTGTTAATAAATAACTTGTTATAAGGTGTTTGTGTTGCATCCCTTTCCCAAACGAGCTGGGTGGTACCATAATGGGGGATTTCATAGAACAAATTCCTTATCAATTTGACCAGAAAATAATGATCAATTCATGGATTTAGTCAATTATAGTTAAACGTTATTTTAGCTGTCTTACTTATTTTATCCTGGGGGTTCACATTTCGGAGAGCCTCAGCTGGACAGCACACACCACTGCAGCAGTTAAGAAGGCCCAGCAGCGACTTCACTTCCTGAGGGTGCTTCGGAGAAACCGACTGAACAAGAAGCTGCTGGTGTCCTTCTACCGGGCGACCATCGAGAGTGTCCTGTCATACTCCATCTCGGGGTGGTATGCAGGATGCTCAGCTGGGGACAAGAAAGCCCTGCAGAGAGTGATCAGGATGGCAGAGAAAACCATCGGCTGCCCCCTGCCCTCTCTGGAACACATCTCCACCTCCCGCTGCCGCAGCAGAGCAACTAAAATAATAAAGGACAGCTCTCACCCAGGTTACAGACTGTTCTCTCTCCTGCCTTCTGGGAGGAGATACAGGAGCTTCAAATCACGGACAAACAGACTAAAAAACAGTTTCTACCCCTGGGCCGTCAGGCTGCTTAACCACCAAACTTAATGCAATAACTGTAACCATTCTCACACATATACACACTTTTAATGCACTTTATATACTATTTTTATATCAATATTTGTAACTATTTATTCCCCCTTATGATTGTATGTTGTCTGTCCTATTGCCGTGTTTTTTAGTGTTATGTATTTGTTTGTATTTTTTGCACACCGGGACAGAGTTGCACTCTGAATCTCGTTATACTCTGTGTATAATGACAATAAAAGGCTTTAACTTAACTTTAACTTATCAGATATTGTTCATATCAGACCAGGTTTTATTCCCTCAATACATAGACAAATAAATAGTAGATCAAAGCTGAATCAGGGAATGATAGTGCAAATTTGTAATGATATTAACCCTCTGCTGCGAAATTTGCTATTTTTTCCTTTCTTCCCTTCCTTATATATGTCTGTGCATGTACTGTGTGTCATCTTGATTTATTTTCCAATATCTTATGAATTAACTCGGTGAGTGCAATGACAAGATTGATGGCTAAAACGGCATGAAATCAAAATGTCCCTTTGCAGTGTATCCAAACATAATGACTAAGGCTTTGTATGGCCATATGGGCCTTCAGAAATCAACCCTCATATCTCTTCCGCTGCCGAGAGAACGCCGCATCAGTCACTTTCATCTGTTTTCATCACCTCTCCTCAGACAGATAACCCATTTGAGCTCCTCCTCAGGTATTCACTGTGGTATAGTATGCAACTAATGACACAAATATAATAGACAACCCACCATTTATCTTCCCACTACCATCATTTCTTAAGTCAATTAGCCCAGTCAATATGCTATGTCAGTTATTACCAGCAATATAGCATGGGTAAATGACTGACGCCTCTATCAGGTTGACACCATGCAAGGTAAAGGCAGTTGGAACAATCAGGAAGACAGATTGATGGTACAGCATGGATACAGCCTAGGCTTTGTAATCCATGAGTGCTTCAGTTCAGGAAAGTTATATAAAAGCTGGAATATATAGTAGTATATAGTATAAAAGTGAATTCTAAAGTTGAAGACCCCCTATGCAAAGTTGTGAAAGAGAGACAATAAACGAGAGGGCGGCATTAGTATGCATGCTTCCTCTCTCCTTCTGTCTTTCTCAGCTCCCAGGGTTCTCCACTGCAGTCTGATCTTCCTTGCCATCACCAGCTCTGCTACACCATCTTCCAAGACCCTTTATTCCCCATTTTATCTAAAACATGCTATGTCGCTGACAGCAGCACCGCATGGGGAAAGAGCAGCTGAAATCTGCTTTTAAAGGAGCAGTTGTGACATTCAATCTCTAACATTCGTCTGCCAAGTGGCTCCGCGGAGAAGGAAGAAGGATGTGTATGCCAGCCGAGGGGACACGGTAAAAATGTACTACAAGTTCTGCAATACAAAGAAGAAACTTTTAAAGAAATGCAAGGCCGTTAAAATATATATATACGGAGCTGGGGTGACAGAGAGAGACACTGTTTTGTTGTGAAGTGGCATTCCATCCTGAATGTGCTATTTCTATTTCCTTGCTGATGTGAACAGCCCACAGGAACCCTGCAATGAACTATATGGACTTTATTTAAAACCCATATTTGTTATTTGTAACCAGCTGCACTTGCCTTAATATTTTTTATTTTAAAACCACATTTTCAGGGAAGCATTTCATCGTAAGAAGCAGTAGGGATGTTTCTGTTCATGACAAAACAAAAACCAAACAAAAAGGACGTTCACCTTGCCCTGGTAAATATTGAAATGTAATGTAATTGGGTTTACTTCCTGATACCATCGCCAGACATCCAAATAGTCATTTATCTAAACAGTTATAACAATACAGCTCAGAGTGTCTCGTTTAGCAAGAATCGCATGTCATGCAGATCTAATCTTTTTCCATCTGAATGGAAATGAACCTGGCAGTTCTCTAATTGAATGATTGCACCTCCTACTTCTATGATTTCATTTTCTGTTCTTTAATAAGCAAGGATTTATAAAGTCCAATTAGTTCTTTATATTTAGATAACTGGAACATGATGTGGTTTGTAGCAATAAAATGTGTAGACAGAGGATTCGTGGGAGATGGGGAAGTTAATGTGGGAGCTGCTTTCTCTCTTTTGGATCAATGTTTTCAACCTGCATGTCTTTTTCCCCCCCTTCCTTCTGTCCTTCCTTTGTGTGTCTAATATTTTAGGTTCATTTCAGTCACATTGCATTTTAATTTGGGCTGGCATCCTTGAAATTAAAGGAGGATAAAAGGGAATCTGGAGCTATGTTAATATCTCTTTGAAGATGGAGTCAATCTTGCAACAGAATGCCTAGCCCTTATTTTCCCTTCCCTTTCCCATCTTCCTGTTTTCAGCACAGTGGATAATAGATAGTGCAGACTCAGCTTAGCAACAGCTTACCTTAGGTGGAAGAACTCTTAAAGCCCTCTGCTTTCATCTTGCTCCGTGTGGTAGATACCAGGCTTTGTTTTGTCTTTTTAATCTACATCTGGACACTGAATATGTATCTATGTAATTTCTGCTCATACCTACATCCTTCCCTGCAGAGAAACAGACTGCACCTGTCTGCCTGGATTTCCAAAGGTAAACACAGTAACAGAGGAAGTATTTACATGTTTAGTGAAAGTACAGGGATACGGAGCAAAATGCACCTGAAGTAATACAATACATATACTTGTAATGCATAATGACACATGTCATTGTGGTGCTACATGATTTGATTATTACAGATACATTTCATTCAGCTTATACTGTAGCTGGTTAAAATAACAAAATAATGCATCATATATAACTGCAGAATAATTCACCATTAGAATGACTGTTTGTTTATGAATTACCCATACCATTTTACCTTTAATTCTTGAATAACACTTTGTTTATCTCACAGATGCCTATTTTTATTTATTTATTTAATTGTGAATTTTGAATGTCCATGTTTGTACTCGTGTTTTCCTTCTTAAAATGTTTTTTTAAATATTTTGAGATTTGGTTGAGCAGGGTATACTTGTACTTTTACTAGTCCTTTTATTAGAGATGTGTCTGTTGTTTGTGTTTGTTTTTAGTGTCAGGATGGAAACCTTGTCTTTTTCTCTGCAAACAGAATCTACCTACGGGTACAAATAAATAACCTGAACCTGAACCTGATGCTTCAATGGTGAACAGAAAATCAAAAAAAAGGTACAATGTGGTACAAAATCCAGTTAATCAGCAGACCATTTTATGCTAATTCTGATGATGTAACCTATGATTAGAGAGTTGCTCTTGAGAATTGCTTCAAAGTAAGGCAACGTTCAGCAAATACTGCAACACAAAGGAGTGTCTACAAAAGCATTTGGTGTTATAATACCAGCTTTTTCACAACTAAGTCCTCTGATTTCCTCACCTTTCCCTTCATCAGGTTTTGTATTTATATCTGAACATCCTCTTATCACCACTGTCATGTAGATAAAGCAGCTATATAAACTCAGGTGTTTTGATGTTGATCAGAGTTCTACTCATCTAATACTCATTAGCGAAACATTTGATGCCCATCTTTGTTTCATTACAGACATTACGTTCATTTTCCCAAGGATCCTCGAGGGAAGCTTTTGAATTAAAAAGTGTAAAGTTTGAGCAGCAATCTGCCAGAGTTTTAACGACATCCATAACAGGAATCTGAACCTGTGTCTCCATCTTGTCCCGCCTAAGAGCAAGCTTGCATAAACGTCACGCTGCGCCTTTAATACCCGGTTAATTACTCTCCTCTTGACCTGCCAGTGAAATGAGCCCGGCTGCCACAGCCACCCATGTTTCTGTTATCTGTGCAAAAATGCATTAGCGTGTGCCCCTTTTAATGGCTTTAATTAGTCGTAAACGGAGCTGATTCACCAGTTAAGTGGACGAGGAGTCGATACTGTAATACAGTCCCAATATGCACAGCTCTGACTATCTCATTGAGAAGGTGGTGCACGGGGGGATAGTTTTCACGGCAATGGCAGAGGGCGGGCTGGATAGACTCATTCAGTAATAAAGAAGGTATCAAATACTCCAGAACCATATCAGGCAGTACTCACTCACTGCTCTGATATGGAAAGGACATCATTAGAGTGCTGCTGTATTGACAGAGGAATCCTCCTAGAGAAGCTGTTTCAATGTCAGTTACATAATGTAGAATACGTTTCCACTGGAGGAGATGAAACATCAGCAGGGCCTATTGTCAGTGGAGGGAACGGCGCTTTATTATGACATCTTGTCAAAATAAAGTAAACATATCCGTGGAAAGACAAAGAGTATGGCTACAACAAAATTGGAAGAAAAGAAAAAACACACGCAACAATAAGAGCACATTCTTTTCAGGTTTTTTTAAGAACGGTCCAAAGTAAGATGCAAAAACATCGTTATTTCAGCTTTAGTCAACAATGTTTACCCAATAAACGCTTCCCCATATAAAAACCCTGCGAGATCAATTGGGGCTACTTTGAGGAAGAGATACCTATAAAGTCCATGTCAGTAAACCATCTCCTTTCATCCACTCATAACGTTTCCAGTCTCCAGTCGCTCCATTTGCTGAGTAATGCTTCTCCCAGCCAGTGCTGAGGTGCAGTGCTCTCACACTGGAGGAAGCTAATGGCTGGTTATGGTTTCTAATGCATGATGCTTTGGCTTTTCAAATAGCAGGTCTCTATTACGACTTTGTGTGCAGTTAGAGTCCATTGACGGGAAACTCTGCCACAAGTGACCTCCTAGAATTTCTTACTATATGTCTTTACCTCTCTAACAAAGCATTTTAATTGGAAAAGGTATACTCTTTATGAAATGCAGCAATAGATTACCAGGTACTATTGGTCTTCAGTGACGGTTAAAACGATGATCTGTTAGGAAATACACTGACCTTTATATGAAGCTTACAGATTGTAATACTTAAAGACTACATGAAAAGCAGCAGATGTCAACTCTAATAGGCAGAATATAGGCAAACTATTTAAAAAAAGATTACCAGTGTTGTCGGGAAAATTTACATAAAGTAAAGTAGACTAAGGATTAACATTACAATAAATAAAGATAACCTTGAAATAACTGAAATATTCCAAAACATTTTACAACAATGTAAAACATTCAAACCATGTTTTAATTGTCAGCATCTCACTTCAGGAGAAGCAAATACTTCAGAGGCACATTTCTTCTGGAAAGGCACGTTGTACTTAATATATTTTTTGAGTCAAAAAGAAAATTCCTTTCAACCCCATTGTGTAAAAGTGGAGGCCGGAATTCCTACAGCAAATATCTCCTTGTTAAGACAGCGCGATGAATGCAGTCTTAGTCAGAATGCATTACTGTACCTTGATTTTATATTTCATTCGAATTTACATTTACTGTATTTGAAGAACAATTTAAACAAATATCCTTTTGCTTTTTAACTACTTTATTTAAATATTTGGATTTGTCTTGTGTGATGCCCCTTTGTATTCTCTCACATCTGCTTTTCTTTCTGTAGTTCTTGTTATCTGCTTGTTTTTGTAATAATGAATATATAAACCACCTTTTATGACGTTTCTATACTATCGATGTACATAATGTTAGGTTCATTGCTCTGTAGCTTATAGGATTTGAAAACTGGTTAAAAGGCTATATTTAGTACATAGGCTGAATCAGTAAATTATGTAATTCTGATGAAGAATGGCTTTTCATGTTAAACATGAGGATGTTTGCAGAAGACCACTAATGAATAAAAAGATTGCATTCGACTTAAGACAACAGTTATTTTCCTTTACTCTGGTGTTTCTTTATGTGAGTGTAAAGCCTGAAAATCAATGGTAATAACAATAAAACAGTGTGTGAGATATATTAGCCGTCTCAGAAACATATTTAATGCTACATTGGGCTGTTGACAGTAAATGTACTCGAGCACTTTGATTTATGTGTTTCCAGTATACAGCAGTTGAGTTCCTAGGTGTGAATTTAAACTGCTGATTCTAGCGAGTTCCCGGGCCTAATTTCAGCGTTGCAGTAAAGTAGGCAACAATAAACAAGAGGAAAACCAGGGGAGGCTCAGGTGTCTTTAACTTGGAGGTGAAGGTGTACCTATTTCATGGCTGTTTCACCACAGTTAACCGTGGGAGATGTAGCATGTACAACTCCCAGCACCCGAAATACGGCCCACCTCCTAAAACGTTGTGTGAGTCAGCACGCAGCAGGGGGTTCTAACAGCCGGTGTGTGTGTGTGTGTGTGTGTGTGTGTGTGTGTGTGTGTGTGTGTGTGTGTGTGTGTGTGTGTGTGTGTGTGTGTGTGTGTGTGTGTGTGTGTGTGTGTGTGTGTGTGTGTGTGCATGTCGAGCTCATCCCGCTCAAGTGCGTATGAGCTGAAAGGGAAAAGTGAAGGAAGAGTGTGCCCTCTCTCTAGTCTCATATTTCTCTGCGGTGTAATGTGCAGTCTATTCATGAGATGCCTTTTAAACGCATGGTGGGAATCGCTCGACAGTCAGGCACGAAACTCAATATGCTAATGCCTTCCAAGGGAGCGATGGAGGGGGAGAAAACATAACCTGTCAATTACCCACGGCAAAACCACTCAAAGATTTATTGAAAACCACCCGAAATTTCCACAAGACAAAAGAGCTTAAACATGCGATAGATCAAAACACCAGCCATCAGTTGTTTGACTAATTGCAAGTTTATGTCAGTAAAATTAACCTCCTCTGACTTAAGGACGTCAAGTTGAATTATATGTTGTCAAGGCTGCATATGGTAGTTGTATCTTCATCAATTATACCTTGCAAGTGCCAGGTGGAAATCTCTGGCTTTGATTTATGCTATCGGAGAAAAAGCTGGATTTGTCAAAACTCATTATCCAAACAAGCTAGGCGGGTTTTGGGGTTTTTGACGGAAGAGACAAAAATAAAGCTCTTCCAGTAGTGGCACAGTTTTACCCCCTTGAGTGTTTGCTGGCTGTGGACCAAAGAAGGCACAGCGGGACCATCAGCATTGGTCTCAGATTATTTAGTTTCTCACACAGACATCATCAAGACCCCTCAGCGTAATTTGTTTACAGCTCAGAGATGGAGTGTTGGCGCTTTTCCCTCACTGGAATAATTGCTGTGATGATAGGCTTTGCTAGAACATGGACATGCATGTGAAAACAAGCAAAATTCCTGATTAGAGGTTTTGCAAACAGAGCCAAGCTGACAAGCCTCGACAGCGACATATCCCCAGAACAATCTTGTGCTGCTCCTCAGAACTATTCTTCCTTTGTGCCTCTCCTATCCCGATTGTCAAAGGGATTCCATGGGAGTTTTTTTTTACGCAGGACTCCCATCAATACTAATGCGCTGAGTGTCATGTCAAAATGCTGCACTGCAGGATCCAAACTGATAACACACGAAGGAGACAAAAGCATCTATATTTGATGTTCCTAAAAGCCTATGCATCTATATTTATATTGGGAAAATGTTGCGATTCTTTCCAGCCTTAAATAAATGAAGACAAAACACAGGAAGCTATCATAAATCTCATTGCTACTATATGGATGAAGAGAGGGAGATCCTTATACACTACCAAATTGATACTTTACAGGGAAAATACAAGGACATAGATTTTAAAACATTTATATATGGTGCAGAAAAACAGCAGCAAGTAGCACAAAAGTCGAAGTTTAAGAAAAAAAAAAGGCTAGAACTAGGGGGGAATGATAGGAATCAGCTCTCCACTAACACGACAGCATAGATCATGACCTCAGCCCTGAAAGTCATTTGATGGTGTTCTCGTTCCCTGGACTTAAACCCATGGATGACATATGGTCCTGTAGTCCACACGAACCTCATCAGTGGTGGAAAATCCATGTCCGCTCTCCCCTGCCAGCCTCTAGTTACACACTGAATCCCCGCCCCTATATCTTCGCCCCTGAGCCCAGCAGATTACAGATATCATTATAATGGACGTCCTGGCAGGCTAGCAGCGGTCACATTTAATTTGCCGTGGCCTGATATCTACACAAGATAATCAGCATTTACACCTGAGAGTGAAGACAGAAAGATGAGCGACGGTGGGTATGCGGGTGAGAGTCTAATATAAATGGATGGGGGGGGGGGAGAATGACCAACACAGTGAGAGAGGAGAGAGAGAGAGTGAGAGTGAAGGAAAGATTCAGGAGGAATACGCTGTTGGCACACAATCTGCTGGGACAATAGCAGAGTGACGATGAGGCTCACTTGTCAGATTTGCATTCTAATAAGAATGACCTACTTTGGGCCCCTGAGATGACTGAGAGCAAAACCTGATTCAAACGAGCATCCCTGAACACAGATGTTACATCTTAGCTCGGAGGGAGTTACCTTACCTTCATATTGTATTTTGCTTTGCGAGGGCAGCCCTGTCCAATTACAGCCAGACAAACAATATAGTTGTGAAGGTTATAGGGTTATTGTAGCAGACGAGTGGGATCTTCATTGATTCCACTTTCCTACAGTACTTGTGAGTGCTCGAAAACTCTTGCTTGAATCCTACAGCAGCTGCAGGATTATGCATTTCCTGCTCGACAAATCCTTTTACTCCCACCTGCCATTGAGGACATTGATTTGTGTATGAAAGAAAGTTACATCCGCCACCTAAATATGTGGAATTACAGTATAAAGCCACCAGAACAGGTATATATGATATATGTTTAGCACATACGGAATGAGCTTTCACATCTATAACAGATCAATTTCCCCTGAGCCCGAGGAGTGACGACCTATTTCCTTTGAAGGGCTGCCCATACATATTTCAGCTCTCAAGCTCAGAGGGACATTTTACTGTTGTGAATGTATTGCAATGTGACTCCATGCAAGCACAATATGTCGCTGAGTTTCTGAAAGGCTTTGTTCTACTTCAATTTCAAATGGAAGTAGCCTTTGACACAATGTTAAATCCAGCTTTGTATCTATCTACAGTATCTTTCTATCTATCTATTTATATGTTTTTCTATTTTCACAACCTTAAACCCCTATTGTATATTTGTAATGGACAGAAAACAGCAATCTCAATTTGTCATTTCGACTAACATTTTTTAACAAACTAGACTAGAGTTATTTTGATTTTATCATCACATATTTGAGCTTTTATGACTTTCATGGTTGTGCTGCTTTTTCTGTCACAATAATACAAAAGAAGTGTCATTCTTGTACGTGGTAAAAAGCAGTTTTTTGTAACATTAAGTAATTTATAATCGTCATACTAATTAATTGGTGGTGATGGAGCCCGCTATTCCAATGCCAGGATGTGAATCCCTCAAGTTTACCTTTTGTTGTTGTCACTTTTTAAGTAACCCAGTTGTACTTGGTGAGAGATTTGCCCAAATTATTCTACCTGCCCTAGATCCAGTCTGCTTTTCAGGAACAGTGAGAACCAGTCAGTCACAAGAGGTATAATTGTTGGTAGATTGTTTTTATTAATTTATTGTAATTATACTTTTATATAATGTTCAGGCGTATTATCTGGTGTTGGAAGGGCCATTTGCACACGCTTTTATTAGTTTAATAAGATACTTTAACACAACGTTTTCTAATATGAAATGTTTCATTATTTGCAATTAAGGCAAGGCAACTTTATCTACATAACACATCTCATAGCGTGGTAAATTCAAAGTGGTATCTAGCCTGTCTGTCTCTGTGTGCCGCCCTCTCTGTCATTAAGAGTGCTCCGTGATCTCAAGGTGCTTCTTTCTTTCACCCCACGCTGTAGAACTACCTTTGAAAGCTTGCTAAAATATACAGTCTGTGGATTCAGCATACAGTATTTGTCCTTCACATTAAAAACACCTATATATGCAGCTATTTATGCAACTCACTGAGTTCTTCTGAAGTAGTCTTTTAGAACTTTTCCTTGAATCAGGATAAATAAAGAGAAGAAAAGGATCCAACAATGCAAACAGGAGAGCAAGGTGACCCCCCCCTTGGCTTAAGCTCCTCCACGAGGCGGTACCATGGATTAAATAAGATGCAGCATCAAAACACAAACTCCCATCTGTCGGGTTTGCATATTAATCACAACAACAGGCACACTGGCAAAGGATGATCACAAGGATTGCTAGGGAGTCCATTTCACGTCACTGATGCTAATGAGTTCAGCAGGGCTAAAAATACCAGAGAATATTTATATATATATCCACGGGGGTAAAAAGTGGTTCTTCTTCGGGATATCCTGCCTTAAAATATTTAGTTTACATTTGACAGTCCTGTTGTTGCTTGGACTAGACTTCAGATTTGATCATGTGTTGGCAAGATGTTGCTAATTATTTCAAAATGTCCTCCGTGTTTACTGAAGCTAAGTATTGATGGACCTGCCTCTTTGCTTTCATCAAGCTCTCTGCTGCAGATCTATGAGAACGTGTTTTTCTATCTCATGCTGTATCTGTCACGTTTTGACAGATACAGCAGGAGACAGTCTGCTTTTTTTGTATTCACTATGTTGTTTGGGTCTGTGGTTGTCCATCTATCGTTCTATCTACGTGTGTTGGTCGATCGTTTGTACTAATAACCCTGTGATTAATGTACTTGTGCTCGCATCTCAGATCAGCTAGGCACTTTATCAATCTCAGTGGCACTGCTGCCCGCAAAAAGAAGCGCAGAGCAGGTCTGACTTATAAGGCTGACAACGACTCCATTCATGCGTCTAATTTAAGAGCGGCTTCTGCTCTGTCTAATTAACAATTTACTAGGCCATCAGTCAGCCTCCCCATTGTGGTATAATCAGCGTCACAGACGTGCACGGCAGCTCGGTGCACAAGTTCACATCTGCAATAGGATTAGAACAACCATGCAACTTTCATGGATACACAGACAGAAAAGTAGGCACGGCGAGTTCCAAGGACGCAGCGAGAACTGTGAAACCTCTGATTGAAAGATGACACTGTGCGCTGGAGTGAGATAGCAAAGTGTTCGACAAATTAGCCAGCTCTGTGCACGATAGGAGCTGCCGCTGTAAAATGTTATTGCCGTGATAAAGGAATCAACAGATGCCTATTTGCTCCCAGGGGGGGAGGCTTTCGTGTTGCTTGCCGATCAGCATGTATCACGACTCTGGTGTGAACGCATGATGCAACTGCATATTGTGGGTACATTTCACTCATCTTTTATTTAAGGGTTAGGCTTAGGCACATGGAGGGGGGTTGTCATGCGATGGAACCTTTAAAGGATTATGATACAGTTTCAGAGTGGATTTTTGTAAAAAGACTAATAAATCCCCCCGTAAAAGCTCCACCCTTAAGTTGCATAACGATAAATCTTCAGGTCCTCCTTCTCCCCCCACACTCTCCTCGAGACAAGAACACTTGTTTTTATTTGTATTTAAAGAGAGAAGTGAAGGGAGCTGGAGGCTAGCATCTACAATTCTCTGCTCATTGTCTTTCTGAATATTCTGACCCACAGAGAGGATTAAGGACTGGTAATCTGGGGGAATAGTGTATTGCATTTCGACAGCTTCTGTATTATATCGCCCCTTAGCTTCCTCTGTATAAACAAATAGAATTCTATTCGTTTATCCACTTAGTTCCTCTGTCTTGCTGATTAGCAGTGAAGGACTGGGAGGCTGGGATAACCTAGAGCGGATGGTTCCAAGGATATCTGAGGCCAGCATGCTTGTGTGTGTATCAGAAGGGAATCTGTGTGTGTGTGTGTGTGTGTGTGTGTGTGTGTGTGTGTGTGCATGTACTTTAAAAACAAATGCAGTACTTCTTGAAGGGCGCGGCCAATTAAAAGAAGCCCCTGAAGGAGTGTGCTCATCAGGATGCAGTGAACTAGCAGATCCACTCAGATATCACTGTTACATTAGGCATACATACCACCAAGGCTATATGTAGCACAACATATTGACTTCTTAATTATTATTTTTTATGAAGGAATCCAAAAGAAAATGTCTATGAATAATGTGTTGCACAATCTTTTTGTGACTGATTATGCGAAAATAGTTCATTTGAAATCAACATCAACATATTGGAAATAGTAATACAATATTATAATACAATGTGGC
Source organism: Gobionotothen gibberifrons (assembly GCA_943591055.1). Lineage (NCBI taxonomy): Eukaryota > Metazoa > Chordata > Actinopteri > Perciformes > Nototheniidae > Gobionotothen > Gobionotothen gibberifrons. The sequence continues at coordinate 2,443,188 of CALSBZ010046654.1, read as the reverse complement.
AATGTTAAACCAAATAATATAATAAGATGTGTAGAATGAGTCACAAGACAGTAATGCATTTATATTATTGTCAATGACGTACATCATTATGTTTGAAGTAAGCCTACCTTGAATAATGACATATAAACAGAAGGTCCTATTTTAGTTCAAAATCACATTTTTGATTAACATCTTTGATATATTGGAGGGATTTATTTAGTCTGCTTGAGTGGATGATACGTTTTAGATACCTTTGTTGTCAACTTGGGTGAGCAGGTACATCACAGATGGAAATGTTTGACTTGTGAAACAAAGATAGTCTTGTGGAATGAAGACAAATGAAATGTTGTGCAGATAAGACAAAGACAAGAGGAACAATGGCTGGATGTCTGCATTGGACTGCATCTGAGCCATGTTACCCTGCAAGTACCTTCTGTATTTACCCTCATTGTCTACTGGATCCATTGTCAACCAAGACAACAATGCATGTGCAGTTTGCGGCAATACACAACTGAATTACCAAGCCAAACTCCTTTTTACTCCCAAAGTGTAATTTGACATGGCTGTGTTGACCCTACTGACCCCCAAGCATGTGTCCCAAAAAACCTGTGAACTACATCGACACCTATTGGTTATTTTAAGGAATTGCAACAACATTATCAGTAATTATTATCTCCTCTTCTTGGAGATGCTCAGGTCTTTGGAACAGGTAATGAGGCTAATTTGTCTTCATAACTGAAAGGCCTGGCTCATACTGTAGGACCCACTCCAATTGTTAAAGACTTGGAAAAAGGTGAATAAATGAGACCATGGAGACTGGGAGGGTCTTGAAGTTTAGGCTTGGAAGCTAGAAATGAAAGCCAGAAATCTCAGCACCTGGAAGTGTAATCAATAAGTCACTTCTATTGATCAACGACCTTTCCAGCTTCAGATATATTATTGTCATTTTGCACAACCAGGAGTTACAAATCCCTCATATTTCACCTGGAAAAGAGGGAGCTGTGCTTTTATTGGTGTTGTTTGCCAATTAAGAGTAAAAAAAAACATTCCACATTGATGGGAGTGAATGCTGCAGAAATGCTGCACTGCTGCTAATTCATCCATGCAGGTTAAAGACTGACAGTGAGGGAAGACAATGTAACTGGAAAACAAATGGCACATAAGCGGCAGACATGATAAGTCTCACAGCCTTCACACTTCTTAATTTCATATGCAGCTTTCTTTTCTTGTTGTCTTTCTCTCTCTTTCTCGCCTCACACCTCCCCATACACTCATAGAACGCTACACCCACACACACACATTATCCCTCCCAGCACTCCCTCTGTGCTCATACACACCCAACACAAAGATGGATCAATTTCACATTCACTTTCAAGATGCGGCGTCTTATTGTCAGTTTATGGTACAATGTCTGATCCCACCTAATGCTGCTATGCAAATCACCCATTGTCATTATTTTTTCTTTCTTTGCGTGCCATCTTCTTCTTTGTGCGTTCTAAACAATTATCTTGCCACCCCAGATGCTGCATCTTGTGGCCTATTTTTTTTTTAAAATAGGGCAGACTTGTTGGCAAGGCACCGCCAAAACAACAACAAAAGTTAACTAATTGAAGTAAAACTAAAACTAATTGTGTAGCAGTTTGAACTCCTGAAAAGAAAATCTTTCGGTTCCATCTTAATGGTTTTATCCATTCATTTAGGCTTTATTGGCTTTGCTTGGCAGTCAGTGGGTTGCAATGGCAACCCCGAGGAACAGCTTTCCCACGGAGCCATTTGATCATATGCTGACTGGGTGAAAAACAGTGTAAATTAAAGTCCCTACTCACTCTGACACCTTCAACACAAGACACGACAGGCCATATTTTCTCTGCTAAATCAGTGGAGAGATGGATACCAATTATAATTGCAGCAGAGGAAATAAATAATCAGACACAGGTGTGTTTCAGAAGCCTGGTGCTAAATCACACCAGCGATCGGATGATGAAAACCCTCCTGAAGGGTCTGAGGGACCCACAGCCATTCTGTGCCAATGAAGGGGTGTGCATTTGAATTTCCATCACCCTGTGACATATCAAAGGGAATGCACAAGTAGACGTGCCTCTTTGATTTTGATAGTTGTGAAATGCAAAGTTACTCTGTAGGCCCACATCATCTGAGGCTTCCTTCCCATAATCCTGCAGTTTTATCCAAATAATGAACAACGTGAGGAAGAGTGTACAGCATGTTGCATAAGCACCCAGTAGGCTGTGAGTGTGAGTGTGAGTGTGTGTGTGTGTGTGTGTGTGTGTGTGTGTGTGTGTGTGTGTGCGCGTGTGTGTGTGTGTGTGTGTGTGTGTGTGTGTGTGTGTGTGTGCGTGCGTGTGCGTGAGAGAGTATCTGTGTGTGCAAGGGTGGGGCAGGGTGGAGATAAGGGGTTTCCACAAGCTCTGGATGGAACAAATTGGATGTTGCATTCATGCACTTATCTCATCCTAGTGTTGCCTATCAAACACGCCATGCCAGTGTGAGTCTCTATGCACTGCATTAAACGTATTTACACAACACAGGCACGGGTACAATCAAGCGTGCAGGAACACACGCACTGACATGCCAGGTGCTTCCTCCTTCACGCCCCTCCTCCCACCTATGCGCGCAAACACAAACACACAGCCCACGGCATTCTCCTGCCAAGAAAATGAAAGTATTAGCCATGTCCGGCGGGAATGGAGGAGCATCTCTGTCCTCATTAGAATAGCTCATGTCAGTGTACGCTACAAGGCCGATTTGTCTGTCTTTCTTGGCGGCACCCTGAGTGGGACGATGCCTCAAACACAGCAATTATAAGCCAAGGAGCTGGAGAGTTAAAGCGGCATTATTGGGCCGCCAAGCGGACCATCCTCAGACTTGATCAAAAAAACTCAGCCCACAGCGACTAGACGGGCTGATCGGATGCCCGGGTTAAATTGCGATATCATGCAGAGCATATTGACCAGCACAAACCCCACACGGCCTGTCACGCGCACACTGATACACGCACAAGAAAGAAAGAAGCACAAAATCAGCTCTGAATTATGACTCAATTAAGAGCAACTGATTCAAGGTCGTTTACAGCCGCACTATCCAAAACTGATATTGACTCTGTTTTCTCTAGTGCGCACCGAAAGAGGATAATGTGTTACTGTGCAGATTAGAGGTGTCTCTGCCCAGATTATCCGTCATGTACCAGTTTACCAAACCCCGGAGGAGCAAGCAGATTAAACTCCAATTAGGACATCTGATGTATCTGTGGTTGCTCTCCACAGAGCGGTGCCACTGCTGCCCGATGTGGATTTTGTCATTGCGCAGTAACCTCCGGTCTGCTTTATCTGAAAACTTTAAAGAGATTTCCTATTGTTTAAAGCGTACTCACCATTAATAATAACGGTCTTCATGATTTAGATTGGGGTGAAATCCAGATGCTGTATAAATCCAAGTCGAATGAATCCCAGCGTGTTCGGAGACAGATAGGATATCCGCTGTTTATTGCAATGTATGGCTAATTGCAAATCCAGTGCACGGTGGGCAGCCTAGAGCACCCCTGCACCTTCAAACTTTAGCCGTAGGTGTTCCCGAGTGGGGAGCGACGTCTCCGGCTGCACCCGAGCTCAGTCATTTGGACGAGGGATTGAAAAATAGTCAGCAATAAACATCCAAATTGGGATCAGTAGACTCGACACACCAGTCGACACCTCCCCAAAAATAGGACGCGCCAACAGCTCCGGAGGTGAGCGCAAAGTGTTAACGTAGAAGTGGAGACTTAACGGCACAGGCGTAAAATCAGTATCGGATCCATGTTTGGAAACAGCAGCACATATCCACTTTGCCCCGCTGTATATTTTCCAAGAACACGGAGAAAAAGTGTGGTGGTTGCGCACGGATGTCGGCCGCACTGCTGAGCATCAGAGTGCGTTTACCACCACGGGGAGGAGTAGAGGGAGGGCGGGGCAGCGAGGTGCGTTTGGCGGAAAGAGGGAGAAAAAGGGAGAGAGAGATTTGAGAGATGAATGTTTCATGGGAATGTATCACACTGCAAAAAAACATCTATACTTAGATTATATTTATTGAACTTTGTGTGTTTGTATTCCTGCTTTAACTAACACAAATTTAATAATCCTGACATTTCCCTGTGTGTGATTTTTATTTTTGCTGTTGTAATTTATTGTCTTCTGTTTGATATTGTAGTAAAGTGTTTGTATTGCATGTACAGCACTTTGGCTCGACCAACACTCGTTTTAAAAATGTGCTATATAAATAAAACTTGATTTGATTTGAATAACGTACACAAACAGATATTTACTGGAAATATAAGTTGTTTTACATAACCGATGTACTTCAAGAGTGAATCCGAGACTTAATGGACGATAGAGACGGTAATTTCTTGCAGTGCAGGGCTGCTCTAATGAATGTTTTATGTGCAGAGGGTGGGTAGGAAGGTGACGTGAGGCGAATCTATTTGGATCGGACACGTCCAGGCACGCACATGCATACGAAAACAGGAACCACAAGACAGAAGAGAGCCTGGTCTTCTGGTGGGACCCGCAATCCCTTCTGGGAATTGGATAATTTGGCTTCTCTGGTGTCGTAGTTGGAGTTGCCATCACTACCTGGGACTGTTGGGGAAATCTTCTCCTTTTTAGATTTAGATTTGAAGATAATATAACATTAATCATCTACCACAAAAACAAAAATGGCGATATTACAGCAGCAAACAGGGGACCGTTTAACAAAAAGAGGATTATAAGATATAATAAAAACTAAATAGAATTCAGACCGATTTTGAAATATTATTTCTGATTACATGTTTTCAATTTACGACATTCAATTACTTTTGCACATTATTTAATTTAATTATTATTATGATTATATCATATCTTATCTTACATCTTATCTTCAACTCAAGCAGACGTTTTTCTTCCTGCCTTTTCCTCTCCATATGGAAAGTCAACGTGCCTGGAAGCATAGCATGTCTTTGCAGAGAATCCCACATTAAACATTCAGTTTCCACGCATTTGATATGATAATGGTTGCTTTTACAAAGTGATTAGACCATTGAGCAGCAGGCACGCTGTGGCAATGCTGATTGGACCATAGACCAGTTCACCATCGCTCTAGTCGGCAGTTTTGCTTGGTTTGCTGAAGCCCAGGAGAATTGGATTCACAGCAGCAGTGCTATTATCTTTAGGTACCACACGCCCCCTACCGGCAAACATAAAAATAGATCCTTCAGCACCACAGACTGCAGCTTCTTCTGTGGATGATGAGTCCCTGCTCGGCGTATCAGACGGCAAGGATTCATACTGTCCATGTGTTTGTACGACAGGGGAAAGGAACTATTGAATTCACCGTGGAGATAATGTTGTTTATATTTGTTTTTTCCCTATAACGGCTATAAGGGAATATGGAATATACCCACCTGCTGGCATAAGGAAATGTGGGGAAACCATCCACAATTGAAACTCAATCTATATCCTAGAATTGCATGTTTTGGAATTGTGACAGACTCTACTAAGTTGTGTGTATTAGGATGTGCACTTGCACAATTATTAAACGAGTGTGTTATTATATGTAGACTGAGACAGTTAAAAGCAAACAGATTACAGTAGGGAGCAGGTGAATGGAAACCGCAGCCAGGTGGGTGGTGTAGTGGAGTAAAATGGGTGTACATGCAGCAGGCTAATCCCAGGTTTACAACTACCAATATTGAATCACATCAGAATATGTCAGTGAGCCACTCGCCTGGTATTTGCTCACAGTGGAGACCGGCAGGGACAGATGGCCAGTAGAGACCCAGTCCAAAGCCGCCGCAGTGACCTGCTGAGAACGAGGTCACCCCGCGAGAATAGGAAATGCTGTCACCTTTCACGGTCGTCTGTCCTCCCTACTTTATCTGAATGCATCCGTGTGGGCAAACACATGTGTGTGCATAATCCTGTCATGCATGTGTATGCTGTGTGCCTGGCAGTAGCCTAACAGGCATAGTGCCATTTAATGTGTTCGATTTTATAAAGCTTTTCTCAAGAGAAAGAATAATTATATTAATGCGGTTTTCAACACCATTAACAAGCAACATACAGAATACACATTAAACTGCTGCATTTTGGTGATGTTACATTCATGAACGAGTGAAGGAAAGGAACAAACTTGTGGGCCTTCTTTTTTATCTCTGTGCCCACATTTCACTGCCAATTACGTACTAATTCTCAATATTTGTCAGTCGATTCTAAAGCAAGAAAATAAGCAAACTGAGTCAAGACTTAAAGGGGCCATATTATGATTATTTTTAGGTTTCATTATTGTATTTTGTTTCTGTACTGTGAAAGGTTTACATACTTTGATTTTCAAAAAGTGCTTCATACTTCTCATAGTGCCTGTGATCCAGCACCTCTTTTCACCCTCTGTCTGAAACGATTGGTCAACCAACCACCGAGATGTCCCAACCCTTAGCATATCACTTACAATGTGTTAGAGTGCTAACCAATAGAGGCAGGAATGTTACGAAACTCCCTCTGGAAGGAGCTTTGGGATTTTAGCATTTGCAGACAATTTACATGCACAATAACCTATAACACACGACTACATGAAAGGCAACACACTCTCACTCCCTAAACGTCTAGGAGCGACGCTTGGTCAGGGTCCCGTGGCGTGCAGTTGGGACGGATTTTGTTAATTAAACGACATTGATAGGTTTAAATTGTGTACAATGCTTTTGTGTTTTTCCCCTTCAATTCTGAGAAACAACTTGTTTTCTCTGAAATGTGGAGCGCCAAAGAGACTACACTACCCACAATCCCCAGCTATTGTTGTGACGACGACTGTCCGCTTTTTGACAAACCCCGTGATTAATCTTCAAGCTCTGGGATTGGATGAAACATAAATTCAGCTGGACCCTGACCAAGCGTCGCTCCTGGACGTTTAGGGAGTGAGAGTGTGTTGGAAAGGGAAAACCCCAAAAAGCATGATAGGGCCCTTTTAATAGTTGACTGTCGATTTAATTTACATTAAAGATAATGAGCCGCATATCGTAAAGGCATAGATAGACCCATAACATAGAGCTCCATTTAAAGAGCCTTAATTCCCAAACTGAATATCCTAAACCAACATTCATGTATTGTCTTTAATCTATATACAGAATTGTAACCTATATAAAATATATTCTGGAGTAACCCAGTTCTTGAAACATGTTTATATATTGCTGTTAAATATATTGTAGTGTCTGGTAGGTAACTCTTAGTTTAAAACAGAAACATCATTAAAGGAGGGGTAGGTAAGTTTGAGAAACCGGCTCGAGATACACTTGTTATATTCCATGGAATGCTCTTAATATCCTTATAGCAATGCATATTCTAAGTGCTTTGAAAAAAAATCCATAAAAAAAATTCATCTGTGGAAGCCGTAATACTGTAAAAACTACGACCAATTATTTTAGCCGGGCCGGCTAAAATAACTGGTTGGCCGACCTGTCTGTCAGCCTTCAATCTCGTATGCTTCAACATCGTCTACCGTTCGCAAAAGAAAAACTGTAATGGAGCAAATTATGAAGAAAAAGAAAGTGGAAACTAGGAGAAGTCAAACCAGAGTCAATATCGGAGTTGATTTTCAACTATGGCGACTATTTACGGAGCACACCGAGCTGATATGTAACGTTACCGGCGCAGCCTGCTCTCGTCAGCTAGACGTAATATTTGTAATACATTTTCACAAAACAAACATGCTAGCTTCAAAAATATAAGCACTGACAATAACTGTGTTATACATTTGTTTTACATTCATTATCATGATCTTGTGCGCGTTCATGTGTGTTGGAGGAGGTGCTCTGTAGGAAGTCTGGAGGTAGGGGCGGATTCTTTTCGGTTGTGTACTTTGGAATTTTTGTGCACTTCTCAAACTTACCTACCCCTCCTTTAAGCAGTCAAGAACTCAAGTTGCATAATAAAAGTATCTTAATTAAGTCACATTGTTGACATTATCATATATATTGGCTACGGCAATACATTCCCAGAGTATAATATTTCCTAAATAAATCCCAAACTAGAAAAACACTAATTTGGCTCACTTGTTAATACGCCTCCTTGTGCCAGGAAATGAAGTAACTGATAACTATTCAACCCCCAGGCTCATTATACAACATGCCCACAAACTCCTTAGTCCTCTGCTCATTACATTAGAGTATATCATAATGATATGTACCAGTAAGTGAAAAGGACACAGGTAAATTGTCATGGGAGCTTTGAGGCTGGAGGCCTTGCACAACGAGCGACTGTAAATTAACTAAAGGTATCATTGCCGTGCGAATGGAGAAAAAGGAGATTGGGAATCTTTAATTCATGACAGTAATGAAATGAGTCAAGCTGTCGAGTCTCAAAGGCAGCGGTTCACTAGACTGAGGCTCCACTATTCTTTTCATCACAAGTCTGATGGATCAAAAGGAGAACGGGGGCATAAATGATTTCCTTTGGTAATGGGAAAGTTAGTTGTGTCCCACTGCCACGCGAGCTACAGAAAGACCAGTGTTAATTACATTAATAAAAGCAAACAATGAAGGCTTTAACTCACTCGCGATAGAAGCAAAAGGTTGGTGGTTCATGTAACCTGTTTGTCAAAGGTCATCACTCCATCATACTGTATGTTCACACTGAGTACGGCTGTGGCATACTCATTTCTCTTCCTGACTGAGCATACAACTTTTCTAAAGTACCAGAGATGCAGGTGTTTGCCTTCATAACATATTCTCCGCCATTAACAAAGCTGGAATAGTACATTTGTTGCTTATGGCAATATCAACCTCTCCCCAATCACACAGCATGGGGTGTCTAGGAGAAAGAAATATCTGAATTTTAATAAAAGAAACAGAAAAAAAAAGATCGAAAATGTGTGTAAAGAAAAGGAAAGAAAAAGCTCTCCCCCTCAGGTAGGGAACCCCTGCTGGCTGAGTTTCAGAGTTTGTGTTTGGGAAATATGATAGGTAAAACTAGTTCAGAGAAATGCCTTATTTTGTTTACTCTAATCGTTGGAATTAGAGTTATTCTTATTTGTCTCATAAGTCTGCACATTAAACTATTTTTAGATTTCCCTTGTAGCCAGAGCTAGACAGACGTTACGTTTTGATTTGATTAGGCTGACTAAATACGAAAAATACGGAACATTATTATACAGTACATAACAGCCAGCTGCTCCATGAACTCACACAGGACACAGCTGTCTAAAATGAGAAGCAAATGTACAGTGTGAACTGAATACGTGTGCATATATTAGCTTTGGCAACAGATGCACGTTCATGCAAAAAAGGCAAGAAATGATTTCTTTAAATTGTAAGTCCTAACATGAAGACATTTCGTTTTAAAAGCCTCTGCACACGGTCAGGAATAATATTCCAACCAAAACAGTGGTACAATTTCAAATTAGAGTTTAGAAAATGCTGGTAGTTATGAATTGTAGAAGGTACTGTATAGCTCTACAATTCTTCTAATTCCCAAATATATCCAAAAGACATGAGCTCAGTCTTTAGTGGTAACCACAGGCATGTGTACTATGTTCCAGTTTATGAATAAGTAACTGTCTGCAAATGTAGTGTTAGCGATAAAACATATAACCCCTGGAAAGTGCATGTGCTAGACATCAACGTTGAACTTCGCTGTAATGTACTCTATTACTTCTGAAACCGAATTGTGTCATTGTCTATAGTTTTGCAGTTTGTAGTGAGACACTTTGAGAACATTGTTAATTTTCCGATGGCCACGCTGATAAGGCCTCTTTAAATTGAAATTTCCCTTGAGGAGCAGAATCCAATCACTGCAATGTATTTCCTCACAAGTGGCTTTAATCTCTGTGCCTTCCACTTCTTATATTTATGTTCTAGCTTTTCCTCTCCCTTCCTCACCAAACTTGAGGGACCAAGAGTTCACTCCGCTCTCCCAGCTCCTGCTCATTAGGCCTGGGAGTCAGATATTAATTCCGGCCCGGGTGAAAACCCTGTCGCCATTAAGATCGGGTGACAGCTCATTTTCCTTGGTGGCCTTCAGAAGACAATAGCAGTGATGGAATTGTTTTTTTCCAGTCTATTACCTCATTAACTCATTGGAATAAAGACAATGTGAAGTTGTTTGCATTAAGCTGTAATTATGCTGATTTACTCACTTTCTCCCTCCCTCAGCCTGTCTTCTCTTTCCATTTGCCATTTTAATTAGATTCCCCTCTGCTTAAACACTGACAATGTGGACTTGTGGCTTCTGACTCATGAATCAAGCCTCCACCCACCAACCGTCACTTCCTATATGAATGTGTGTGTGTGAGCTGTGAGAATGGAGATAGGAAAGGGAACAGGAAAAAAAGGTTCCTATGCAAACATGTCATATGTCTTCACTAGTCATATATTACCTGGCTTGACAAGGTTGCATTCCTAACACCGTCAATGGGTCGAAAAGGACAAGTATGTGGAAATGTATTCTCCTGCAACTTCACGTGATCGGTTGCCTGACCTTGGTTTTCTCTTCCTTTTAAAGTGAGAGCGGGAGAGGGAGGAAACAAGGAAAAAATTAAGAGAGAAAGAGAGGGAGAGAGTGATGCTTGGATGAACACTGGCTTTGTGCATCTGTCCAGTGGATTTGATTGTGTCTTGTCTGCGGGGTGATAGGGGCACAGATAGCAGATAGCAGATACAGTAGCAGAACAAAAAAATCACTTGAAAATTGATTCAGGAACATTCCGTTTGGCCACGTGATTTGATTTGGGAAATATCTTGCAGCTGATTAGGAACATTTGATAGAATCTCTTATTATTATAGATCAATAATACATTACAATAATAAACTTCTTATTACAAACAAAAAATGTACACAAAAAATGTAAGTACATCAACATTTGTAAAATCAAATCTCCATTAGTATGTTCTTGAATAGTTTCATGTTGGAAAACCTGAGCAGTCTCAGCAGGAATATTTGGGGTTCAGAAATGTATTTTAAACAAGTTCAACAAAGTTTTTAGGAACTTGTGAAAACCAGTTAACAAGAAGACTATTTTACATTTTTATTAGATCTAAAATAGGTTACGGTCTATCAGCTTCCTGAGGCTCCGGTGTTCTTAACACCTCATGCAAAAGTGTTAGAAGGTTGCAACAACATATGGATACATTTGCTATATGTTTACCTTGCCGTTGGGCTGGAATAATGAATGGTTTTACAAATTTAGAGAGACTATGCAGGGCCACGGTACCATTAAAAGTACCAGCGTTGAATTTTTCATTTATTTAACAGGGACAGTGCACATTAATGAACATTTCTGTAAATGTGCCAGAGTTAGCCAAGAGGCTATTTTTCATCTGTAGTCCCTGGACAGATTTTAAAAGTCAACCTAAAACACATTTCATTTTAAACAAGTAATTACAATACATTTAAAACATGCAACAGACATTACTGGGATACTTAAATAAAACAATTTAAAATACAGAACATTAAAACAAAACAAATAAAACCAAACAAAAGAACATGTTAAAACCCAGGCAGTGGGTTGTAAGGAGCAGAAGATTAGGTCAGTGTTGGCAGAGCTGATTCCTCACTAACCATATTTTGAGTTTTGATTTAAATAAAGTGAATGTGGTCTGGTCTCTGATTGGAGGTGGGATTGAGTTCCATTGCTGAGCAGCTTTAACAGAAAATGAAGACTGACTGAAAGAACTTTTTCTGAGTGGAATAATGCAATCTCCTCTCGCTGCACCTCTTGTTACCCTAGTTGCAGTTGTGCGTATGTTAATAAACTGTCTAAGAGGAGGTGAGGTAAGGCCGTTGACAATCTTGTAGAAAAGGCAAGCATTTGCATGTTTAATGAGGTTTTCCCAGTTTAGCAAGTTGTATTTTTGAGTATTGGGCAGTGATGCGAAAAAACTGATTTTTTTTGTCCAGTATTTTGAGTGTTTGTTTGTACAATGACTCCAGTGGTTTTAATGTTGTTGTACTTGCATGTGACCAGGTAGTTAAACAGTAGCTGATGTGTGAGAGAACCATAGAGTGTGTGTACATCAGAGATGCCTCAATTGACATGTAATCTCTGGTGAACCTAAAATTCGACAGACAGAATTTGACCCTATTACATATTTTTTTAACCTGAGCCTTGAAATTGAGTGTTGAATCAATCATGACTCCAAGGTACTTGTATTGTGACACCACCTGTAGCCTCTCCCCTGATACAAAAACATCTGGCGCAACACAAGAGGACTTTGTTTTGGTGAAGAAGATTCATACTGTTTTACAAATATTTAGTTGCAAACAGCATTGTTCCAACCAAGTTGTTACATGAACCATGGTGTTTGTCAGTTCATTAGCCACTTGTGTCATATTGCTTCCATGTACATATGAGGAGTTCTTTTCCAAAACGCTATAAAAGCCAAATTGAAAATTGAGTTTGTTGTGCCATTTTGCTGTGTATTGAACCTATTCACTGCTCTATCAACGTTTCATACCAAATCGCTATATATCCTATATATATATATATATATATATATAAATGTAATATTAACAAAATGTGTGGGTCTAGGTAACAAATGTAATTTTCCTGAAAACTATTCAAATGGATATATAGCATTTTGGAAAATAACTCCTCATATATTACAGTGTCATCTGCATACATTTGGATGTTTGTGTCAGGAAATACAGATGGTAAATCATTTATATAGAGCGAAAATAGTAATGGTCCCAGGATTGAACCTTGTGGGACCCCTGTCGAAAGATGAAGGTCAGCAGATTCATGATTTTGAACTTTCACATACTGAGATCGGTTAAACAAATACGATTCTAACCATCTAAGTGTTTGTGAAGAAAAGTTAAAACTGGAAAGCTTAGATATGAGTATTTTATGATTAACAGTGTCAAAAGCCTTTTTTAGGTCAAGAAACACAGCTCCTACAACACCACCCTTTGATCCCGAAAATGCCAATGCTAGCTATAGACTGTAGAGGAAGCGGACCATGATGTTGCGAGAGTAGGCTACTGATGCCTGGCGGGGTCATGTACTGTAAGCATATATATACAAGTTAATGCTAGATCAAACTTGACTATTTACAGGTTGGTTATTTACAGACAACACATCCTAAAGATACAATGTGATTTAATATAATATGTATAGATATATATATATAGATAGATAGATTCCTAGATATAGAATAAGCAATATCTGGCCAATGTGTTGGGTCATTAACCCTCAGACAGGAGAAAAATGAAGATACATGGCAACAGACAGATCTTTCTATTTGTGCATTAGACACCATAAACGAACGCCTTCTCCTCTTTGCTTTCAAGTATCCTCCATTCTGTTACATCAGTATGTGAAAAAAGAATAACCTAGTGCTTTCCATCAATACAGGATTTAGCTAATTTCTGGTAAAACAAGATCAGTTGCTGATAATGAGTTTAAATTAATGAGGGCATAGAGGTCATCCATTACATAATAAAACTCTTGTAAAATGGCCAATTACATTGGAGGCCTACGATAAATTATAGAGGAAGCCATATTTACTGTCCGATATAGGAATACAAATGTATCCGTAACACCAATGCCACAAACACAGCCAAAAGGTTTAGTTTCTGCTACATGAATGTGTATAACGTTTATTTAAGTTAGTTATTTTATAGTTAATTACAATTACATTACAATGACATTTACTGTACAGTATGATGTATTAATGTATTTTGTTTATTTATAGGATTATTGGTACTTGTTTTGTTATCTACTGTTTGCAACGGAAAAATAACCCACAGCTATATTATCCTATCCAATTGCATGACCTGCAGTTATAAGCCCTTCCGCTATGGCTACATTTTTGCAGCCCTTTTGATTTGCACTTACATTAACTAATTGCACTAAAGGTGGTAAAGGTTTATAGGGATGTCATAAGCTTCAAGATATTAATCAAACATAGAAATATTGAACGGATAGTGGAACGAAATAAAACGTTAAGATCACCAAAGTAAATGGTATATATTGTCTTGGGAACAATGAATGTCTTTACACAAATTGGTGCAGATCAGTCTTTGACATTTTGACTGTATATATGTTAATCCCTTGATATGCTGATGGTGTCAAGTGAAAAGTACAGGGATGAGCCGAGTCTGTTGGATTTATCCTCTAAGAAACATGTGGGAATATAACAAATATCATGGCATGCATTCATTCGATTGTTAGATATTTGTCTGGAATAAATTGGTTGACCAACCGACAGCACATTGGAATACAAATGTTGTCCTCAGGATGCCGTCAGATATACAGTAAGGGCCATAACCAAACAACTTTTTAAGGGCGTCATGAAAAGCTCTTGAATGTCTGCTGTCTCTGCTATTCTCTCAGCATTTTGTCACTTGAAAGGCTTTCTTAAATCCAACATTATTTATTCATAAAGGACAAGAATGTATTGGTTCTTGTTAAGGAGTGTGTGGTCATTGCATTTTAAAAACAAGCTTAACCACCCTTAAAATCAAACACTTTACTTTTATGTAGTCTGCTCTGGGAGACTGTGTAACAGAAACACCAATGAACAATTTGTCCTGAATTGCACTGAACAAAGAAACAGCTCAGAATAATGGGGTCTTACATAAAGAGGCCATATCTCACTCCCATGAAGTCGATGCAGGTCAGATTAACATTTGAGGTGGCAAGAACCAGCTGAGGCTCTGCATTTCTTAAATCCTTCTCATTCCAGATTATTGAGGGATCTAATACCATCTCCATGGGAGATAAAGCCGATTACACACTGTCTCTAACGGAATTAAGTAATTTGCCTCACTTTATTTAATGTAATCTCCACTGCCAACCTCATTTAAACTGTTCCCTCTCCTGACTCAATCCCTTATACCTTGCTATTAATTTAAGAATGTAAAAAAGTGATTCGGATATGACCAGTCTGTTTTTTTTTAAAAACACAGTAGCTACATATCTTTTTAAATATAGAAGTCATTACATATTCCAGTTTGTCCAGAGAAAATGCTTAAAACTCACAGTTGTACCCATCTCATGAACGGTTTCCTCAGTTCAACCTATCTAATTATTAAGGTAGTCTAGGATTTGCCGCCTAATTCAAGACTATTTTGGGGATTCCTGTGTTTTCCCAAACTGAATGAAGGCAGATCTCATTGTAGTTCTGATTCAGATTGGATTAGGAGTTTAGTCTATTTGGTCTGTTCTCTCATACACCTTTCGGGGGGAGCATCACAAGGAATGCAATGATGCAGTGCTTTTTTCCCATGACAATCATATGTGTTGTATTGCTCAAGACTTTCATAAGTCATTCCTTTTCAATACATGGAACATTATTATTCTGGCCCCTGGGCACGTAGCAATGATGTACACATCGCCAGATAGTTAAACAGTTTATTGTAGTAATCTTGTGAAACTGAAAGTAAAAAGTACAAAGCATTGCAATCAATACAATGACATGTTACAAAATATAAACATAAATGAAATCTATAAACATAGATGAATCATTAAACTTACAAACAATGCCTCTCCAAGGTCTACATGAGCAGATGGAGCCGGATGTAAGAGGAGGTACAACATGTGTCTCTCAAGCTTGTCTGTTAGAAAAACATGGCCGCTGACCTTTCAACCCAGTCATGTGACTATGTAATGTGACCTCTACTGGCCAATGAAAACACAAACAGCATGAATATGCTGCAATCAAGCCAGTTGCCTTTAGCAGGTGCTATAACAACAAAAAACGAAACTTACATGTAACGTGACACTCCCCGCCTGGTATTGAACACAATAGCACTATTGGAGAACAAACTACTGGGAGGTAAGTAACAGTCCGTGTGACCCCTAGGGGGACATAATCGCCACCACCTCTGTGATGGGACGGATGAAGGTCTTTGAGGCCCCTCCTCTGTCAACTTTAGGTTCCAACTTCCTGACCTTACCATCGCTTACAGGAAAAGTTTTTGTAACCGGTGCCATGGGCCACTGGTTTATTTTCACCTGAGTATCGCGAAGAAGCACCAGGTATCCTTGCTTAATGTTGTGATGGCTCTTTTGCCACTTTGAGCGACTCTGAAGAGTTGAGGGATGAAGCCAAGTTGAAGACCTCTCAAATTTCGGAGAGCCTCGGTTTCTGTTGCTGCATTCTGTGAATTGAGTTCGAACTTATGCGTCAGAGTCTAGCTCTACAGTATGAGGTCATAAGATGTTTCCATCTTGTCCTCTGTACGTTGGAAGATCTTACTACCCAGTGAGTCATCTTCGGTGCGCCAAGCTGTGAACTTTCCACGTCAAAAGAACTGCGGACCCCATGTTTATTGTCAGCGAGTTTCTCTTTCGGAGTAAGCACTGGCACTCTCCCTGCGAGCCTTAGGGACTCAGGGAGATGGGTGCACAGTGAGCCCATACAGGGCTGGGGGTTAAGGTGATTAAGGTGTGCCCAAAAAACAGTGATGGGGGTCCCCCCCCCCGCCCTTAGGCGGACGGGGAGAACCCCCAGCCCTGTATGGGCTCACTGTGCACCCATCTCCCTGAGTCCCTAAGGCTCGCAGGGAGAGTGCCAGTGCCCCTGTCCCACACTCAAACACTGACCGTGCAGAGTGTGTGTGGACTAAAATGTGGAGGGCTACCCCCCTCCTGCCTCCCGGCAGGAGGAGAGCAGCCCTCCAGCCCTGTAAGGGCCCAGCGCGCCCCTCGCCCCTCGCCCCCCAGAACTGGGGGACCGCCCAGGGCTGGCCCACCTTCATCTGTGTCATCTCTGAGTACCACGGAGCCCCGACGCGATCCGGCGCTACCAGAATGACTGCCAGACGTTCTCGCCTCACTCTCCCCAGGAGAGGGAGAATGAGACGCAGCGGTGGAAAGGCGTAGAGCAGCTTTCTTGGCCATGGCTCGTGTGCAAACGCGTCCACCCCCAAGGGCGGGTCGTCGCTCAGGGCCATGGAGAACCACAGGGCACAGTGATTGTTGCGCCGGCTGGCGAACAGATCCACTTCCGCTCTCCCGAACTGGGCCCAGATCTGCTTCACCACCTCCGGGTGAAGCATCTATTCGCCTCGAATGAGGTCGGCCCCCCTGTTCTCCAGTCCCGGGATATGGAGGGCTCCTCTGAAGCCCATACACTGTGGTGCTGTTGTCGCTCCTGACCAGTACATATCTCCCTTGAATTAGGGACATGAAAGGCTGGAGGACTAACACTACCGCCCGTAGCTCTAGGACGTTGCTGTGTCGAGACTCTGTTAGAGCCCAGCGCCCACCTATAGCCCTCTTCAGGCAGGTCCCTCCCCATCCTGTTCTGGATGCGTCCATGAACATTGTGATGTAGGAGGTCATCCGTCCCAGTGGAGACGGATGGTAGGAGGTGATCCGGGGACCCCCAAAACCGGAGGTTGCCCTCCACTGAGGGGGGGATGGTCACCAGCCTCTGTTTGTGCTCTTGGGATCCAAACGCCGGCTGGAGAACCACCTCTGCAGGCGACGCATATGCAGCAACCAAAATGTGGCCACATTGTGAGCAGCCGCCATGAGACTCAAAGTCTGCCTGACAGTTAAAGCTGTCACTGACGCCCCCTGTCGCAGCCTGTGGACCGCCCGGAGAAGGGACGCACTTCTGCTCTCTGACAGGGTGGCACGTAGCGCGCCTGCATCGAGCACCACTCCCAAATACAACGCCTGTTGGTGAGGTATGGGGGTGCTCCTTTTTTCAATTGAACGCAAAGCCTAATTTGGTTAGGTGTGTGATCAATTGTGCTGTGCAAAACATTGCCTTTTCCCGAGACCCAGCCATGACTATGAGGTCGTCTAGTAAAAGAAAACTCTCATGCCATGGGCGCGCAGCGGTTGAAGCGCTGTGGCCACACATTTGCTGAATGTGCGTGGGGATAGGGAAATAGCCGAACGGCAGCCGTACTCGTAGGCTATCCCCTGGAAGGCAAAACGCAGACACTTTTTGTGCTCTGGAGCAATTTCTACATGAAAGTACGCGTCTTTCAGGTCGATGGTGGTCAACCTATCGCCTGGCTGCCCAAGCCCCAGTAACTATTTCATAGTTAACATGCGGAATTTCCTGCAGGAAATGTGGCGATTCAGGCAGTGGAGATCTAGAATAGGTCTGCATTCCCCTGTCTTCCTGAGACCCAGGAAGTACATGGAAAGACCCTTTTCTCTGTGCTGAGGGTGCACAACAGACAACAGACACAGCCTGTTTCTGCCCCAGAGCCTGAATCCCTGCTAAGAGGAAACACATCTCCCTCCGGGAGGCAAGATTTACCTCTTGCATGCCCATAACAAAAGGTGGGTGTGGGACACCCACATGTGATACAGTAGTACAGTGTATAGACATGTGGTACAGTGGGACGCTGCAAAACTGGGGTGAAAAGCCCCGTTTCAGCGTCCTGTCCATCCACCTTGTTAGCACACAGCTGAGCTTCCATTCCCCAGAACACTGTGTTAATGGACAAGCACTCAGCTGTGGGGCCGCAGCTATGAAGCTGTGATACTCTCTGATGACCCATTCTGCCGCAAAACTCCCCGTGAAGGGAAGATTTGCCCTTGGAGGGTCGACACAGGAAGGGCCGATTATTCACTGAGGACCCTGAACGCACCGCCGCGCGCTGTTGCGTGCGCTCCCCCCTAATGATGTTCTCACCACAACGGTAAACAGCATTAATCGGAGTCTTTATAGGCGTGGTGTGTTTTACTATGGTCCCTGAACGCACCGCCACACGCTCCTGTGTGAGTGCGGGCTCCGCCATAATGCAGCATATACCACTACGGAAAACTGCATTAATTGGAGTCTTTGCTCCAGGCGTATGTGTGTTCTCTGACAGTAATACGCCGGCCATAATGTCCCTGTACCAGCATAGCGCTCTCCTTTAGATAGCACTCCTGCAGTTCATCCCTATCATCTGCGCATGCCCACTAGCCACCTCCTTTACAGGAGTTACAGTTGGGGCAGCGAAATGGGGAATTTGTACAGTTAACATTGTGTGTAAGTGTAGCATTTGTGGAAAACAAAAGACACTTATATTTGGATACAGATCACCTCATTCTTATTAGAAAACGTAGTGATCTGCTGCATTATACAGGGAGGAGGCGGGATTCTCCCTCTCGTCCCGGGCGGAGAGATGTTCTCCCCCCGCCATCAGATCCGTGAAGGCGGGCAGCCCGTCCCCGTGAGTGCCGGGACACCGGTTCCACGGGGTGGGCCGGAGAGGTGGGGGGCGCAGTGGGCACGGCATCTCCGTGCCGGCACCTCTCCCTTCGTCTCACCATCGCGCCGCGCTCCTTCCTCTGCAGGAAAGCCTGTAGAGGATGAGCGCACGCTGCGATGACTCCACTGAGGTCCTGTTAGCACACCGCTGAGTTTCCATTCCCCAGAACATTGTGTTAATGGACAATCACTCAGCTGTGGGGCCGCAGCTAAGAAGCTGTAATACTCTCTGGTGACCCGTTCCGCCGCAAAACTCTCCGCGAAGGGAAGATTTTGCCCCTGGAGGGTCGACACAGGAAGGGCCGATTATTTACTGAGGACCCTGAACGCACCGCGCGGCTCGTCCTCGGGGGAAGGGCCGCGCGCGCCGTCACAATGCCGTCTCTTTGAAACGAACACTATGGGGAAAAGTGGAATTGTGGAAAGATATAACTCTTACTCGTTTTTACCGAATGCATTTTTCGCACACACACACACACCACTCTAGAACTAGAGTTTACAGACGTAAACCACCGTTCTCCTGCGGAGGTCCCTGAACGCCCCGCGGCCACTCTCACGAGGCCCGCGCGCCGACGTATTAATGCTGCATTTCCCATTCAACGGCGAAATGCAACAACAGTACGCCGGCAATAGCGTTTCTTGAACCCGCACAGTGCTTAACAGCACTCGATTTATTCCACTCACACGCCCTCCTGCTGGAGAGCCCGACAACACGGGGGCTCCCAGGAGACCAACACGGTCCTCTTTGAAAAGCGCCACGCGGCGTGATATCCAGGGACATCACACGGCGGGCAGCGGCGGCGGCCTGTGATGAAGTAGGGTCAAACCTATATCATGTGAAACCACAGAGCACCGGTCCCCGGGGGAACCGGGCCTGGACCAAGGCCCGTGGACCAAGCTACTTATTCGGCCTTGCGGCCCAATAATCGGGGCATCTCTAGCAATGCGTGAGTAGCCCACACACCCGCCGCCATGATCATCATCCAGAGAGAAACCAGCCCTGCGGCACCGCCGGGCCATATCCTGGTCCCCCAACACTCGAAGCAAGGTGGTGGGGATCGGCGCCCGCTATTTCAGCTAGGGCACGAAGGACAGGCCCGGGTCTCTAGCAGTGGCGACTCCCTGGAGGTAAGTTTACTCTATCTTCTTCAAACATCTTCCAGTCTCTCGTGGAATCACTTCCGCTGGCTGAAGAGAAAGGGATGACAGTCAGGAGGCGAGGCCTCCTTTTATACGGTGTGATGCGCACGCATTCAGGTAGGCCCGCCTATGGCCGGCCACGTCTATAAGAGTTTTCAGTGGGAGAATGCTCGCAGGATAAGGTAGTACCCATAGAGTCCAGTAGAGGGCGGAGCCTGTGAGAGATATAACTTGGGTCGTTACGGATGTAGGCCTCTCTGCAGACGAAGTCAGCAAAGTAGGTGAATGGGGGGAAATTCACATGGTTCTGCTCTTTGTACATACTCCCATGAGACATCCATTTATCCTGAAGGTTGAATGGCAACTTCTCCACAATAGGGTTCAGGCCTCTTGAGGTGTCTAAGCAAGATAGCCCAGGTAGGTTGCCTTCTTGCTGTGCTGATACTAGCTCCTGTAGCAGATCGCCAAGCTCTCTGAGCTTCACAGGATCTCTGTTGTTGATCTTCGGGAACTGCTCCACTCTGTCGAAGAGAGCCTTCTCGATCATTTCTGGTGACCCGTAACAGTCCTGAAGACGAGACCATGCCATAATTAAGCCTCGAGCTGAGTCGTTGACATGGACAGCTCGAATCCTCTTAACGTGTGCTGAAGACTGGGGGCCAAGCCATTGTATTAGTAGATCAAGCTCTTCACTGCATGTAAGATCTGTACCTTTAGTGCAGTTCAGGAAACTTGACTTCCATGATGAGAAGGTACAGATAAAAATATTACGGGACACCGGTGCATTTGACTCGTTTATTGTAGCGTCGGCTTTACCGTTTTCAGAGGACACGTACATGGGGATGTTTGTTCCGGTGCTGGGAATGGGGTTGAATGTCCTTCAGGTACCGCTCCATAAGATGATGCTGTGTTCGGATCTGTTCCAGGGTGAAGTGGCGGTTGGTGTACGGCCGGCTCTGCCCATAAGTGGGGTCACGATGATCCTGGGTAACGACATTACGGGTAGTCGGGTGTGGGCTGATGGGGTACCTCCGGCTATTGTGGTGCCAGTGCCTCTGGTTAGTATTAAGCCAGACAAGAGCGAAACGGAGTACCCTGACGTGTTTACGGCATGCGCCGTGACACGGGCAATGACACGTGGGCAGGCGGGGAACATGGGTTCAGCTGAAGTCAATGAGGCCTCACCGCAGCATGATGTGACGTGTCTGGACATTCCCTGGTCGGTTTCTCACGGTGAGCTGGTGGAGGAACAGTGTGCTGATGCGTCTCTAAAAAGTTTGAGGGAGAATGTTCCGTCTGATGGGGAGGTGAGAAACCATGCTCAGGGGTATTTTTTCCAGAATAAGGTCCTAATGAGAAAGTGGGTTCCTCAGTTGAAGCACTTCGTTGGTGAGCCGGTTTACCAGGTTGTGGTGCCTTCCGGGTTCCGTGACTTGGTGTTGCGGATGTCCCACGATGAGGCGGGACATTTGGGTGTCAGGAAGACGTATGACCGGATCTTGAGGTATTTCTTTTGGCCCTTATTAAAAAGAGATGTGTCCACCTACATTAAGTCATGTCATACTTGTCAGCTAACCAGTAAGCCTAACCAGATCCTGAAACCTGCGCCATTGTACCCGATACCAGTTACAGGTCAGCCTTTTGAGCATCTCATTATTGATTGTGTGGGACCGTTACCTCCATCTAAGTCAGGTGCTAGTTACCTACTGACAGTGATGTGCCAGAGCACAAGATATCCGGCGGCATATCCTCTACGCACGATTACAGCCAGGTCTGTTGTACGTGTTTTGTCGCAGTTTTTTTCCATCTTTGGTGTTCCTAAAGTAGTTCAGAGCTTTAGCGTAGCAAGAGCTGCATCAATCCGAGCCTTTTCCATTAACAGCTCATTTTCTTTCTGAACGAAAGCTGCACAGGCTCGTGCAGCTAGAACTTTAGCTCGTGCTTTAGCTGCAGCTAAGCTAGCTGAAGAGTTTTGGGAACTTGAGCTGGAGCTCCCAGCTGCAGACCTGATAAGAAAGCTCCCGTCTGATAATGGACTGGCCTGTTTCTCTTCTGCGTGAGGTGTAGCATCCATCATGTAGCTTTATGGGAATGTCAGGCTGGCTCAGCTGAAGTTGCTTTGAAGAAAACCTCTCTTGTTTACGAAGGCGTCTGCTGTGTAGAACCCGCTGTGATGCTGTTTTTTCACTATTCTGGCCCCTGGGCACGTAGCAATGATGTACACATCACCAGATAGTTAAACAGTTTATTGTAGTAATCTTGTGAAACTGAAAGTAAAAAGTACAAAGCATTGCAATTAATACAATGACATGTTACAAAATATAAACATAAATGAAATCCATAAACATAGATGAATCATTAAACTTACAAACAATACCTCTCCAAGGTCTACATGAGCAGATGGAGCCGGATGTAAGAGGAGGTACAACATGTGGCTCTCTAGCTTGTCTGTTAGAAAAACATGGCCGCTGACCTTTCAACCCAGTCATGTGACTATGTAATGTGACCTCTACTGGCCAATGAAAACACAAACAGCATGAATATGCTGCAATCAAGCCAGTTGCCTTTAGCAGGTGCTATAACAACAAAAAACGAAACTTACATGTAACGTGACAATTATATTCCACAAAGTTATTTCAGAAAGCTATATCAATTGACAATATTTTAATCTACTGGAGTTCAATATTCATTTTTTAATGCAATCCCTATCCAAAGTAATAGAGTTTATAATGGGAAATCATATAATGAGATCTCCTAACGCCCTAGATATAAAGATGGTATCATACGACGATATCAATAATGTGTGGCATACATGTTGTGCAGAGATAAAACCAGATTGATAACGTGTTATGGCATGTCCATGTTTGAATTTAGAGGTGTTCTGAAGTTAAATATTTCAGAATACTAGATTTAATTTGTTCTGTGAGATATTAAGATTATTTGAAAATGTACAATGTTTTTCTTTAAGCTTACAAAAGGCGATAAGACACGAGCATCAAGATTGCATGCCCCCGGTCACAGAAAGAATGACCCCAGCCCATGATTAACCTAAAAAACATGCTACATTTCTCAGATTGTCAGTAATCTGCCAGTCGGGCTGCACAACTGTTCATTCTCTTTAGGAATATTCCCTGCCTGCCTACAACCCTGAAAGCCTCTTAGCAGAGCACATAAATATACATAGTTTCCTAGAAATACTGTGTAAATCTTCCTTTTCCGTCTCTATATACTCAAAATTAATTAGAGATTAGGCAGTCAATTTGATTTGAGAAACTGGCCCATGTACAAGGGGGTTCATTGTAGCCTTGGGCAGGAAGTGAAAGAGGAAACTGGGTAACCCTGAGTCAGCCAGCAGGCAGCTGCGTACTTTGCCAGCTTTGCCTATGAACTTGATTAAAAATCACAGGAGGTTTAGCCCATAGGCAGAGGATTCTCTCCTTAAATATCCAAGAAACACGGCGATGGTAAATCCAAGGCTTTTTTTCCTACATTTGTTTTTGGTTTAAAGTAGAAGCATACTAATGGTGGTGATTGAAGTTTGCATTTCCAAACAGACAGAGCTAACATGTCTCCCCCTGGGAATAAGCATCTATCCAACAAAGCATATGGCTGCCAAAGTTTACATTAGAGCCAATACATGATCCACTCTAGGTGAAATGACTCCTTCGTATGCAGGCATGATCTCTCAAGATGAAAATGGTGCTCTATCATCAAGGCACTTATGAGCTTAGCGCTCCTTGTAGAAACTAATGAACAATGAATTGAAATCCATTACATAACTCATAACAGGCACCAGGGGAACATGTGCACAGACTCATAGGTGGTGCCACTTTACTATATAAAACAAAGACAAATGGTTGAAATATTCAAGGGTCAGCTAGAAGTCTATTGCCAACTCTCCGTGTCCAAAACATATCTGAAAAATGTAGAAGTGATGGATTTCTCACATAAGTCTATAACACCCTTCACATGTCCTGCAGTCACATATTTGACTCTTGAACCTGCCATCTGCAGAGCTAGATACCACACCGGGAGGGACCATTTGTTACCATTTTTGTGGCTCTGTTGGGCATTTTTAGTATTCGCCAATAGTAAGATTTAACATTTGGCAAAAAAATCTTCAGTATATGTGCAGAATGGAAGCAAAATCAAGGCAGACCAACCCTGAAGGATACCACTTCCTGTATCCAAAGCACACACACAGCTTGAAATTACGTTACGACATTGATTGATCCATTGATGGGCGTTGTAAGCCTAATGGTTAGCCAAGCTTATGATTGAGGGTAACAATGTGAGGGAGATATAAGTAACATGCTAATTTCAATTAGTATGTACAATTAAACCCATACTGTGATTCTCATCAGTGGCCGAGATGCTTGTACTGGAAGCCCCCCTGTGGTTGATGTGCAGAAATACACAATATAGGCGTAATTGGTTTCTTGATGTTTGCTCAGTTTAAATTACTTATTCAAATAAATACTTTTACCAAACAGGTTTGGAGTGATCATAGATATCATGGGAGGATCATGGATAAGGTGGTATTAGATCTTGCATGATGAGCTTAAAAGGCAGGACTTTAACCCTGCTAAAGCAAAATATCTGGGTAGCTGCCTCCAAACAATCCCATGCCTAACAGCTCTCACTTTGTCTCTCTGCAGGCGCCTGGCCCCGGGCTACTGGCTATCTCTGAAAAAGGTCAACAGGAACCCTCTGGGCTCATAAAGACAGGCCAATTAACACACCCGCACTTGGAAACCTGCATTATTTATTCAGAGTTTCCCTCCTTAGGACGAGAATGGGAATGAGGGAGGAGGCAGGGAGGATGTAGGAAGAGATGAAGGAGATCAATGGAAATGTGGGGTTTAATTACCGTCAGCTCGGCAGGCCATCTTCACAGGACTAAATCCTTGGCAGGGGTTGGTGGAAACAGACCGGCAACACCCGGAGCCAGTATCTGTGTTTCTGACACGTTTCACTATTCACAGTGGTGTTGTGTTTAACAGCACTTAGATCAGGGTTGGAGCAGTCCTACTTGACAAGGCCGACACGCTTTATGATGAATAATAAAAGAGGTGTTTTCATCAAAAGCCCTTAATTGGCTTAAAAGAGAAAAGCATTTGCGTACAGTTTGGAAAACGTCCCTTCGTGTCAGGATGTAATTGAACGCCCTCTGTAAATAACTTCCCAGTCATGATGCACTTACAGCATTACTAAACACGAATGTGTTAGCCCGGCTCAAGAATAAACACTTAGTTTCACACCAAGTGAAGGAAATGTGATTAAGTCCCTACATCTACACATCAAGCGATAAACATCATTAGATGGAAACCGCCTGGTCTAATTTGTTGTGATGTGCCTGTGATGTCATGATTGGATGTGCCTCTCTAAATAAGAGAGAGGCAAATCCAGCCGATATGGGAAAAACACTTTGATTAGCATGCCATGTTGTTGACTGCAATTATGTTGTAGAAAAAACTGCGTATTCCATGATCCACACGGTTGAATAAAGAAATGTATGGCTTAAATGTGTCCACTTATAAAAGGTTGTTTTACTGGTGATCAGTTGCAGAAAAACACACTTATAAAGCACGGTGACTATTCACAACATGTCAATTTAGCTCTATATATATGGGAGTCATGTTTCTACACATAATAGTTGTCTCCTGCATATCTTTTAATTGCATGTATTTGTAATGGAAAATAATGTGTTTACTTTATATTCATGTATATTTTCTCTGTGATACTATGCAAAATGCCAATTCACTCCCCCTTTGAACACACAACGAAGACACATCTCATCCAGTTAAAACTAGAATAAATACGCTTTGTGATGTATTTCCATGAAATCAAAGAAGGAGGTATGGTGAAACATGCCGAGATTATACACAGGTATGACTGCAACATCTTGAATGTTTGTAGAAAGGGTGTCAGCAAATGAAGTTCATTGTGAATTTCTTTCTTTTTTTTATAAATTTAATTTAATTTGTACAGCAAAATGCAAAAAAGTTATTTTTATTTATAGAATTGGTTCTTCTTAACTGTAATTGTATCTGGTAAATACATGATATTTAGTGGTTCTCAACATTTGGACACAAACGTTTCTTTTTTTTTATAAATAACATTTTCTCTAGGGAATGGCTTTTACATTGCAGATGTATAATGCACCTAAGATAAAATAAACAGTTATTTACATTGTTGGGCAAATCAGGTGTCATAGCATTAACAGTGATAAGAAAACAAGAAACCACATAGGACAGGTAAGAGTATATACTGTAGAGATAACAGTAAAAATAAACAAAGAAACTATAGAATTAGGAGCTAAAGCTGTATAAATACATATATATTCAGATGGGAATAATCATCAATATTATACATACTTATAACATCCATGTGCAAGTGTGTGGCAGTTAATAAGCAATCAATGTGTTTACACTGGGGGGTCACAGACACCAACCTGGGTTGTGATTGACAACTTGTGATTAGGAAAAGGTTTAGAGAGACTATATAGTACTGCACAAAATGATTAGAAATGAGCTTTTCAATATGGCAGTAAGTCAGATGAGCAAATGCACATGTCCATGCTTAACCAAGTTACACTTGGTGTCAGCTCTGATAACTGCCAATCCAACCTGCTCACCTGCACCCCTCCTCTCTGAATGTTTTCCCATGATAAACAAACACCCATGACCTAAGGGCAAAATACATGATGTAGATGGGGGGGGCGGTTCTCTCGCCTTTGACCGCTGCCCCCCGTATATCGACCATCCAGTGGTCGATATACTCAGACCCAATTAGAGGTTCCTTCCTGAACACAATAATTGAATTGCCTTCTTTCAAGCATATCGTACAAATGACATCCATGCTGCATGTATTAGCATATGTGCGGATGTGTTTCTATTGACTTATTCATTTTGATTAGTATCCTCAAAACATGTTACATTATATAGTTGTTGGTGCTTTTAAAATAATTACACAGATTTCCTTTAATAATCTTATGTATAAATGTTAATGTCATGGAAATCTAATAACGGTTGATTAAATAGTACGGTACATTTTTAGATTTAATCATACAAAAAAAATCATAAAAGTATTGTTACAAAAGATCAATTTGTCCAACATTTTCAACTATAAATGTGCCTATAGTGTAGATCTCAGTCAAATGAGTCTCCGTCTCTCCTCAACAAACCAATAAGGGTTGAATTTAATTCAAGTATCCCTTCTGGCTCCCTTGTAGTTAAGTTAGTTGACGGTGCAGATAACAAAAATGTGGATTCATTTATTCCAAAGCCCGGCAAATTTCTGTGAATCATAATATCTTTTATGTTATCAATTTGCAGATGCTCTGGTTAAAAGGAAAGCAAACGTTTCAGTGTATGCCACATTTTAGCCACAACAAAAGGCCAAAATGTGGTCCGCACTGATAGTAAGGCTTGTTTTTAGCCAACCCAATTGCCAGAAAAATGCCTTTTGCATCAGACAAAGATGACAAAGCAATAAAATGTGTTTAAAAATAAATAAATCCGGAATCATCTCAACAATATAAGACAGATGGGTCCAATATAACACGAGAAAAGCTATGGACAGGAAGACCCGACCAACTCATTATCCCCCCATATCTAGCCATGAAACAAATCCAAATAATTTATGTTTTATGTATCAGTGAAGACCAGTGAAGTGATTGCAGCTCATATAGTAGAGCGGGTTTCATTGCTTTATTCAGTAGGGTCAGTGGTTTGATCCCTAGCCCCTTCCAGTCCACAGTCTGAAGTGCACTTAACATGTGTCACTATCGCTCCCAGTGAATGTGTGTGGAGAAAAATGCATGTTGCCTTCAACAAAAACATTACCCAAACAGAATTAATGTAAGGGTAATGACATGAGAGTCGAGGTATCTGCCTGTTTGACCAAAAGCATAATTCCCCACACTGTTTATGACACTGTTGTGTTTTTTTCAATTAATTTAAACATTATATAACCTTAGATATTCTGGCCCTCTCAGTGCCCATGCCTATCATTTATTTTCACAACATAGCAGTGTGCATTAGTGCACCGTATCCATTGAACTGAAGTGGCTACTGTGTAATTTAGACCAAGCAAGTGGGTGTTCATCATTAGTCACTGCTGGGGTTGCTGTTGACTTTCTCTTTGTGTGGGTAGGGGATGTATAATATGAGATTACTGCTCTGATCCACACAGTTATACTTAATGCAGGACTGCAGGTTGGCTAAAAAGCTTGCTGGTCCATGCCAACTCCTACCTTTGGATAAGGTTTTGTATTGTGCTTAGTCTTTGTCTAAATAGCCTCCTTAAGTTTGAGTGGGCTGCTTTACACTGTTAGTGCTAAGGTTACAGGAGCTGTTTGGAACACAGACGCCTATCACCATTCAAAGGTGATGTCTTGAATTTCAAATAAAAGCATGATTCATATTTTATATAATGTGTTAAAATTGATTTCTTAAAATTTAACATTAAAAGTCTATTTAAGAAAATAAATCAAAACTAAGGTTGGCTGAGGCCAGTTAATGGGGTGGCAGACTACTTCATGTGACACTAGGGTGCAACCAAATACTCACCAGGTGCCGTCACAGCAGCCAGGTCACTCACTCGTGCTCCCCGGGGCTTTTCACCACAACAAACAGTGAGGGTGACTATCCCCCCCAATGACCAGCACTCAGCTGGTCATTTACTAAAATCAAAAGAAACTGGAACCAAGTTAAAGTGGAGCTATTATGCTATATTGGAAAACATATATTGTAGGGCCATACCTATACACACCATGTCTGTGAAGTTTTTTGCTTAAAATACCAAGCAGATCACCCATTGTAGCCATGCCTCATACTGCTCATACCCCTCTTTTGCAGCCCTGTTAGAGAAACACGGATTTTGAGGAGAGGAGTCGGAGCTAATGCCTGATCAGAATTCTACCGGAGATAAAGTTCAATTCTGCTGTGATAAAACGCCATCCTGTTCTAAACCACATCAAGGATTATTTCAGTATACAGTATGGAGCTCAAATGCTTTTTCTCTTGCGGGTTTATCACAAGGTGAGTTCCTTTTTTATTTCCTGCTTTTTAAACACATGTGCTCTACAGCAGGGGTTCTCAAACTTTTTGTTTATGCGGACCACTATTTATTATCAAGGATTTTCGCGGACCACCTGCAAACCGTAAAAATAAGTACATATATAAACGTAGTGTTAAAACGCCGATATTTTATAATAGTTAATTATAGACAATCAAAAGTAAATTGAAGCCTATCTGATACTTTTGTGACCGGTGTCTGTCTGCGTTGTGAATGTTTCTCAAAGAGGACGGCGGACGCTATTTTAATGAGGTCATCCCAAACAATGCCACAATGCAGTCATATCAATCAATGTTAACTTGGAAAGCCAAAATATTCATATTTTAACTGAATAACATTAGGTGACATTATTGTGGCACATCAGTAAAGCCTTAAATATAAATATATAAGATGGCAGACATAATTGAATGCATTTTAACTGAACAATAACTGAATTAGTTGAACACTCTTAGACTAGTACCAAATCTATGCAGACTGCTGCA
Source organism: Gobionotothen gibberifrons (assembly GCA_943591055.1). Taxonomy (NCBI): domain Eukaryota; kingdom Metazoa; phylum Chordata; class Actinopteri; order Perciformes; family Nototheniidae; genus Gobionotothen; species Gobionotothen gibberifrons. Next base: position 2,413,324 of record CALSBZ010046654.1, on the reverse strand, counting down.
ATAAGTACATAAATGAACTGTCTCATCGATGTATGTCTGAATTAATATGGAGGCTAATATTAACAATCATATTATTCCTATCAGCTGTCAATCACTGTTATGATGCGGTGATTACCATTCTGTTCAGCAAAACGCCTCACAAACTGAATAAGATCCAAAGCTTTAGTGCGTTTTGATTCAATGCTGAGTACAGCCAAACTTGACAGCCTCTTCTCTGTCATTGTAGACTGCAAATACCTCGTTCCTTCCGTAAGTCCGTAAGCTTCTCGTTTTGCTCCGTCCCGTTCAAATGAAATCGCCGCCAAAGATATTTCCACACTCGCGCCAGGGCCGGGGGAGGGGTTACAAGGCTCGTGTCTTGTGGTGCATTCACTTGCACTTGGACATTAGAGATTTTCTCTCATAAATGTCCGATGAGCCCAACGACCACTACCCCACTGCCTGATATCATTAGAAAGCTAGGAACCTCCTCTTTCCAACAGTGTATACAACTTTATGTGGCTTCGGGTCAATGCGACTGATTTCGATAGAGCAAGTCACATATGAGGTGGTCCCCGAAAATCCTTGATAGTAAAAAGTGGATTTTATTTAGCTTTTTTCCACGGACCACCTGCAGTACCCTCGCGGACCACCAGTGGTCCGTGGACCACAGTTTGAGAACCGCTGCTCTACAGTACAGGTTAGTTCTGAGTGTTAGCGAGGCTTGGTATGTAAACAAAGACGAGATTATGTCCAAAACATGCAGGGCCGTCCCTGGCCAACTTGAGGCCCCACGCAAAGTTAGATGATGAGGCCCTCTGTTTTCGCGAGCGTCGACAGGGGGTGCTACTGGAGCCTCGCAGCGGCGAAACCGTGCCGCGCACTAATTGCGCTAATAGGTGCGCCGCATTTTGCCGCATTTGCGGCTCAGTTGAGGCTCCCTCCGCAAGGTGAGGCCCCCTCCGCTAGGTGAGGCCCCCTCCGCTAGGTGAGGCCCCCTCCGCTAGGTGAGGCCCCCTCCGCTAGGTGAGGACCCCTCCGCTAGGTGAGGCCCCCTCCGCTAGGTGAGGCCCCCTCCGCTAGGTGAGGCCCCATGCAGTCTGCGTGATCTTCCTGTAGGGAGGGACGGCCCTGAAAACACGTGAGGCAACTTTCTGTGGGTCCATCATCCGAAATTACGTAATATTGGCAGCAAATCTGTATCCGCTCGTTGTACCCCCATTTTTAAAAGATGTGGGTAAGGAGGAAAAGAGAAAGGGTTTTATTTTCTGACGCTGCGTGAGTTCCCCGACACACCGGGGATACATATTTATGTATAAAAGACGTCAAAAAGTGCATTTTGCATGATAGGTCCCCTTTAAACAAAAGGATCCTAGTTGGTTAAACACTAGATAAACAGGTAAAGTATAAAAGAAGACAAATGCAAAGCAAGCTAAACAAACAGCAGCAGGTGAACCTTAAAACAATGGTAAAATAACAGCCTGTCCTCTATATAGACCATATAGGCCGATTGTTCAAGCCCTTATTACGACCCAGAGACACGTTTTAAAGTGTATGTTGTTTCTTACACGACCACTAGAGTTGCTCTAGTTGTCGTGTAAGAAACAACATGTTTGATTGCAAACGCTCCGGAGGGACGTTTATTCACAAATAACCCTCTCTGGAAAATCCTAAATTGTCGAATAGTTTGGCCATTAAAATGCTTTTTGATTCGATTTCTAGCGAGAAGTGTATATTGTACTCTTAGAATCCACGTCCAGTCGATGTGTATGATCTATAGTTTGATAAACAACCCTTAAATCATACTTTAGTTACACCTGAGTCAAATTCAGGGAAGGTGATTTTACTTTGTCAGACTTAATATTTATCTGTGGATACCCCCAACGTTTTTTTCTTATTCAAAAGACCTTAACTTAAAGTATTCTTTAATGTTTAAATAAAGCCTTATTAGTTTGTCTGTTTTGCACATCCTCCTGTTAATATCTTTGGACGTCCTGCACTAAACTGTTTTATTGTAGAGATCACTACAGTATCTTCTTGATATTATCTATTCTATATTTATATCATTGACCTTCTACTTTCCCCCCTATGAAAGTATGTACTCTTAATATTTTTTTCATCAAATATAAGATAATTTCAACAAAATATAACATAATTTCAACATATACATACTATTTGAACGTTTTTTAATAACTAGGTGTCCCTTTCTATCAGCTGTGCACCGTTATGGTGTAAATATAATATCTACCAATTGGATCAAATATAAAAGTCAGCCGAATTAATGTTGATACTGCAAGGAGACGGATTTTGTGAAAATAAATGTAAGATGTTGTTTAATTGCTGATATATTTATGATCCACGTCACGTATTCAGTTTCGGCGGCACTTCTTCCTGTTTGTCCAGAAGTCTTCTCATCAGGGCTCTATAAATAAAGAACTACGGCATATGTGTAATATTTAATGCAGCCGAACCGTGTATTACAAGGCCGTTATGTGATGACTTCCAAAGAGAAAAGCAAGAACACTCAAAAATGTTTTCAAAGACTCTGAAAAAAATTAATGTGTCTCTCAGAATCGAAAGAGAAACACCTATGGGAAAAACACAAAAGCATTGTACACAATTTAAACCAATTAATGTTGTATAATTAACAAGGATAAACTGATGCTTTTTAGTGGATGAGTACGCACTCAACCTGACCTACCTAAAAGAGATGTTAAAAACGTTGGAAGCAGGTTCATGCCTTTATTTTAATGTTTGTATTTACTTTTACAACAAGTTAACAATTGTTATTAAAAGGTCATTGTGTAACAAACATTTAAAAATAAACTGTTAACAAGTGGAACTTACATGTTATTTTTGACTCAAAGAAATGAGTTTCTAATACTCAAACTAATTAAGGTAACAATTTGCATGGACATTTTTGAGTAGTATGGACTCAAATAAATACATTACAATAGCTTAAATTAAACAAAATGCAACTTAATATCACTCCATCTTTACGATTAAAATTAAGTTGGTTCAACTTAATTTAGTTTTTAAAGGTGAAAGCAAATTATGTTTGTAGTACTGAACTAATTGAGTTAATTAGCTTAAAAAAGGGTACTCGGATTAACTTAATAATCGATTAAGTTGGAAATACTTAAAAAGATCAACGCAAATTGTTGCCTCAATTTATTTAAGTAGAGCCGGCGTATTTTTTTTTAGAGTGTACTCATCACAGGAAGAGGTTTTGCCACTTGCAGGAAAATAAAAAGCAGGACAAACTGCAAGGAAACAGCAAGTGAGCAACACATGCTAGCAGAAACTGAGACCAATGTATGCATGTTTAAAGATAGACAGCCTACCTGTACCAGCAACCATGACAGCAAAGCCAAAAGAACAAAGGGCCACCAGGTGATTTTTATACTTTCTTAATGAGGGGCGTGGCTGGGGGAGGAGTCATGCCTGGAGCTGCATTCAAGAGCACTGCTGTCTATAATGTCAGTCAAGTAGAGTTTGAGATACATTTATTTCCATCATGCATTTAAAGGCCCAGTGAAGTGTGCGCCTGTGCATGATCTGTTATGCTAATACATATAGTAATGACCAACATTGTCCATTGGAACCCAATCAAAGATGTTGGAATAGCAACGAATTTGACGAGTTTGAATTGAAATCCGCAGTCGACCTCCGCCTTCGTGGGCGTGGCTTGCGATCTACTGCGTGACGTCACAAGATGGACGCGGTCGAAGTGTTTACATTCATCACCATTCATTTTTGCTCTGTTTCAAAGTCGAATTTATCTAAGTTTTTGAGCGAGTATTTAACTGGAAAGTGTGTCGGAGTCGACTGGAAGTGATTGCCAATCGAGAAAACCTGACAATGGAGGCGACAGTGAAGACAAAGGGAGGAAAAACAGTCGGGAAGCGATGCATTGCCGCTGGCTGTAGTAATGTCAAGTCTGTCGAAGTGGCGATGTTTCTGTTCCAAAAGATGAAGGTGAGCCTGGCTGGTGTGTGTGTGTGTGTGTGTGTGTGTGTGTGTGTGTGTGTGTGTGTGTGTGTGTGTGTTTGTGGAGACACTGTGATGGATCGTTACGCTATGTGCAGCTCAAGGCATAATATGCTCGAACGGGAGCTGCAATGATGTTGCGCACACTATCGGTGCAGAGTGTGCTGACTTTTCGTACAATGTCCCACTGTCTGGCTACCTGCATAAAGTCAAGTGCTCGGCGCAGTTGTCGGCGAAATGTCGTTCCTCTGTTTTCATTGAAACAGCTCCTTATATCCGTTAGCGCAGCTAGCTAGCACCAGATGCTAACAACAACAACACAAGGTGTGCCTCGCTCGCGAGTCGCGCCACACATACACACACCCTCCCGGTCCTCCCGATGGCCTGCCGGTGAGCGTGGAAGTGTGGTCTGCCACAAGCGGACGGCAGGAGCGGGGCTGTCAGCATCAGCTTGTAGATGGTATTTTAAACTCGATGCGCTCTGAAACTACGGGGCGGCCGAGGACAAAAAATATATTATTATATATATTATTAACGCGTTAACTTGACAGCCCTAATATATATATATATTATATAGTATATATATATATAGTTATATTATATAGTTATAATAATAACTAGCTAACCAACTAACCATTCAGTGTTCTGTAGCCGGGCAATGTCTTCCCCATCGTCCATGTCGTCGCCATCATCCTCCCCATCATCCTCCCCACTTGACGTCCCTGACGGCTCAAATCTGTAGGGTTCAATGATGTCCTGCGCTTCCTCATCGTCACTTCCATCTTCTGTGCCACTTTCCTCATCTATCCTGTCCGAAAAGCTGTCAAAATCACTCATTTCTCTCGCACTAGTATCACTTTCCGAAGTCTCCGCCATGTTTACAATCACAACTGGGTTCATCTTGTGACGTCACAGCTGCTTCAGGTAGGCTCAGACGGCGATGAAAAACTCGCGATGTTTAGCGGTGTTTATCTCGTCCCTCGCACTTCCTAAAAAAATGTTTTACCCATGAACAGGCACAATGATATGTAAGGAATGAAACTGCCATTTCATTTTGGCCCAAAAAAATGCACTTCACAGGCACTTTAAGATGTCTTGTATCAAACACCTACGTATAGCCATGAAGACACAATTGCAATGCGTTCGGTCAGACTGGATTACTCAAAATGAGGCAAAAAATAGTAAATATTTTGCCTTGAGGACCAATAAACATCTGTAAAGGTGCCTTTTGAGTACATGTTTTAAATTATAACAATTTGGGTCTTAATTTCACAATTTCTAGTGATAACATTGTACTCATCTAAGTAAGTAACATCGATTGCCAAAAACGATTACAAATAAATATGACTCCGACTGTCTAAATCTTACCCGTCCCCTTACTCTGCAAGCATATAGGACTTTGTATACAAAAATGAGTGAATGTTAAGCCCCAGAAATGTCCAAATGAAATCAGGCTCTTTTGACGCCGCTACAGTTGCTGTGAGACCAGACACCAGAGCCAGTATGCTCACAGGTTGGTTATAACTTTCACAATGGCTCCTTTTACCTTTATTACTTTTCTCAGCTTCAACCCTCCTAGGTACTAAGTATGGTCGCAAAGCAAACAATGCACATACATTTCACAGGAGAGCTCTGCCTGAGAAGACTGAAAGAAACTGCCAACAGACTCATGTCAGTTTCAGTTGACCTTTGTCCATCAAAATGACACATGCTGCAATTATAAAATCGCCTCGTGTTCCAAGGCAGAGTTATGGGGTTATATTTCAGTTCAATGGCTATACTGCCATATAGGACTTACAATCAGTAGGTTGTATATTTATTTATCATTCTCTTTTTTGTTCGCATCTTTGTTTATTTTGAGGTGAGGAGTTTTTCCCATCTCCCTTGGGTTATTTTGTATTTCTCATGCATAATATGTACTTTTTTCTTTCTGTTTCATCTTTTTCCACATAAATAAAAGCTCAATTCTCACCATACTGCACAACTGTGTTGTAACTAAGGTTGACCGTAACTCTGAAAAAGGTAAATTCTCTGAAAACTCTGGAACTTGGAAAATAAATGTCATTCCTTTCAGAAAAAGCTTAATTGCTATACATGCAACTATGATGTCCTTACTGTTTATATGTTCAGTGTTGAGTTGGGCTGACAACGCAAACTCAACTTTATCTGCATCATGCTGAGTGACAAGCCAAGTTTGTACAGAACCTTGTTCTCAGAGCCAGAAAATATTACAAGCTCACACAAACATGCACAATCTGCTGCTATTTTAAAATCCTGTCTTCCAAGTTGCAAAGCAGTCTGTGCACCCAACGTGGCTCAGTGATTGACATATGATATGTGATATGGTGCAAACAACTACAAAACATTTGTATTGAGGGATCCTTGCTTCACACAGTGCTTTTGTTCATTATCAGAAAGTGTGTGCCTGCTTGCTTATGTTTATTTAGATGTTCATCTTTTTACAATACATGGACCAAATTAAACCATGGATATAATTGCTGGAATAAAAACATGTTATTAAAAAGAGCATTCACATGGTCAAAAAAGTATCACTGCATATTCCATTCCAAACAGATACATATGAGTCACACAACATGCTTGCAGTGATTATACATCCATTTACAGTGGTCTGTATGCTCCTCCATCCCCTCTCGCTGCTGTATTCTAATATCTCATGTGTCCACTGTTCCTGTCTCTTCTGCACCAGTCTTGTCAGTGAAAGGTCACTCTGGCCCTCCAAGCAGAGTGCAGTTTCTCCAGGGAAATTAATGGTTTGAGCCTTCAATAGCTGCCTCTCTCTTTCTTTGTAATTTGCCAGCATTGACTTGGAGGATGCCTTCAAAAGGTAAATGCACCCTTGGCTATGTATAGGGACTGAAAACAGATGGGTGCTCCTCTTTTGTCGATGAGTTCCCAAATTGGAGGGTGCTTCTTGCGTTTTTGACTTTTTTTTAAGATACTGGACAGGAGCAGTTGGAGCAGATGGAGCTTACCCAAACTCTGTTTTTGTGTGTAAATATTACAATATTACATTTTGTATGAGAGAGACTGTGTGTGCACCAGCATCAGGGGCAAAGTGATTTCTTTTTGATTCAATTTAATTTCACTGCATCACGCAAAGGTGTCAGTGGGAGGTTTGTGTAGCCATTGCGACAGCCACCCACCCGCTTTCTATCGGTGCGTTATTGATGATGTTCTCATCCTCCCAGACAATCACCAGGGATACATGAACAGACGAGGGAAATATGTCTTCATTCTCCTGTCAGGAAGGTTTACGGGCTGTTGATGTTCAAACGCCCAGCACTGCCTCCAGAATGGATGATCAGAAGAGGGGTGCAGAGTAAGAGATGAGGGCTGTCCAACCTTCATAGAAGCATACATTTGGTTAATTATGTTGATTAGCATGTGATAGATTGGCACACAAAATATCAAGGTTACACAAAACATTGATCACATGGGATTGTTAACATTAAAGAGCCCCTTTTCATGAAGAACATTTCTTGTCATTTTGTATTTTTATCTGGCTTTTCAGCAGATTCTTGTCTGCTGTTCAACGTGGTTATCCATTATATCAGGGCTAAATACGGCCTTGACTGTCCAGTTGTTACATTACACCTCAGCGGAAGTCTCCCCGGGCCCAATAAATCACACATGTAGATACTAATGGAGGTTTTCAGACCATTTATAAGCCATCCACTGGCAGGAGGAAAAAAAGAAAATGATGGTGTCTGTAGAGAAAGACTTGTTTTCAGACTCAAAAATACATTTTAATACAATTGAGAGCAAAGTGGTCAATTAGGTATCGCTCTTGGAGAACTGGGTTTCTGCCAACAACTAAGTTTTGTGAACGAATAATTCATAATTCATTCCTAGAAAGGCTTTTCTTTTCCTTGCAGTGCTAAAAGGGAACCATTGCATGGCGTTGTGTAAATATGCCGAGAGAATATGGTTTGACTGAACTTATCCAAAGCAATACTAATTAGTCAATTTTTATATTCATGTTTCATTTCAGCAAAGATTTTATAGTTTATTTAATTGTTGAGTTCAAAGGTCACTTTCACAAGACACTGTGGCCTTTGTTCCATTTAAGACATGCTGCATTATGGTCTGTGATTGTTAAATACAGTTTGCAAAGTTTCAAGAGCTATTTCAGGTGCTCATGGTCAAAGTCCCATTCAGTCTTCCCACAGACAATGTACGTTTTGCGTATGTTTGAGTCAGGGTTTTAATTTATGTGTGGTTTAGATGTTAAGAAGACAACTTTAACATATTGGAGACTATACAGTCAATTTTTTGTTTATAATAAGCCAGTTAAAGGATGAAACATATAGGCAAATAAGAAAATAAATAAAGCATGCTTCGGGTCTGAGAGTGACCTTAAACCTTTCAATTACCCACCACAATTCAATATGTTAGTTGTCTACAGTTAAAACAAATTATTTAGGAATTTCATTTTAGTACTTCTAATTCAGTGAACTCCAAAAGCTTGCCTTAGAAGTTGAGGCAGTATCTTGTTCAAGCTCCAGCATTGATAAACATCTCCTCAGATTTGACATGTTGCAAAACCATGCTTTTTGTGGTGTCATGTTATCTTTTTTTCCACACATGGCTTAAATGGGCCGTTGATGGGTTCAATACTTGTGATGTGTGCAGCCAATGTAACTTTGTGTTGGATGGAGGGAGTCTTTGTGGCTACAGGCGAGATATGATAGATTGGAGACCTAACCGCAAGCCCTCTCAGGTCTCTGCAGGGTGCCTGGGGTACCCACAGTTCAAAGTCCACAGAGCAACGACATTTGAAGAAGACACATCACTGATGACTGAGAGGTTATCTAATGCGTGTGAAAGAATCCATGGGGGATTGGGAATGGAAAGGTGAGGAGGTATGGAAGGATTAAGATAAGGAAAGGGAAAGATCATGTGTCTGTTAGATAGTAGACTGAAAGAGAGCCATAAAGCTAAAAGCAGGGTGAGTGAGTATGTACCACATTGACCGTTTATACAGTAGGAAGTGGCCATATTCACTGTGAAGTTACCATTTTGGAGTCCCAGGTGAGCAATTGGCAGCTGCCATCTTGGTTTTTGGTTGTCACTGTTTTCAGTATTTTGCAACCAGAAGCAAACGAGGAGGGTAGAGCAAAATACATCCAAACGCTGAACAAAACATTTTTGCCAAACATAATATTACAATTAACTTTCAAAACCTGAAAACAACAGCAATGTGAAAGAGTTAAAACAAAACACAAACCCTACAAACCTAACCCTAACCCTACTTGGAAGGTAGCCTTGCCCTAAGGCTACACCTCTTTCTCTTCCATTTACTCTAAATGGTACAGTCATTTACAAAATGAACATTCATGCTGTGTTGAGTAGTACTTCATTCAGACCAACATTTTTTTGAGAATTTGAATATTTTTCTCATGGAGAAGTTTAAGGCAACTCTGCTTTGGCATTATTTTTTAGATGAGGCGGTTGCTGCTTGATGCACTTGATGCGCTTGATCTTTTCATCAGGGATTATACATTTAGCTGTGTGACAAATGTTGCGTTTACACAACATGTACAGTACACTTGAGAGAACATGGAGCCTGTGGGATTACAGTTTGCTGTGCTGTGATTATATGGTGGAGAATTCTGCTAAAGTGTCCCACATCTGGGGTTAGGGATTAGGGATTTGTAAATAGGAAAATGTGAGTGAACGCTGTTGGTCGGCTGCAAAACAGTGGACAGTGGAGTAGAGCGCTGTGTACATCAGAGTTTTGCACTGGTGTTGATCTGCTCCTAAGGGGATTAAGTACACAAACCTTACCATCCCAACCTGCCACTTTGCACACACCAACACACATGCATGAACGCATTTAATGCAGAGGTCGTGTTGCATGCACTACTAACTTTTAACCCCTTTCCTGACGAACAGTTCCCTGGACCTGGCTGTAATCTCAGTTTCTCTAATCTGCCTCTTTGCAGGTTTTTGAAACTGCTACCAGTTATTACCAATATGCTCCCGTGATTCTTGATCTCTTTTTGCAACCAGGAAACTGTTATATCATTAAGTCATGTGGTTCTCTTTCTGTGACTTTTCCCTTCTCTGTATTTTGTGGAGTGCATAGGTCTCTCTTACTCACGACAACCTCAAATGGTCTGTCTGTATCATGTCAGTGTTTGTATCATGCACTGAGTGAGAGCCACTAAGCTTATAATCTAACGTGCAGCAGCAAATCCTATTTTAGTCATGCCATTGTAAGGGACACAAGTGAATATGCGTTGAAAAGTGACCTCTGTGTTCTGTGTTTTGATAGTCATGGGGCAGCAGTGATCAATAGCAGGCTAATCGTGAGTGTGGTGGCTGTCTTTGGTATTGACTGTGTAATGGAAAAAGTCCAGACAAAAAAAATGCTCTTGACCTCATTTTGGTGCACTGCAGTACATTTTGATAGCTGAAGTTGAAATTGAAAGTTTATATTTAGATCCAGAATGTTGTGCAACATCTTTCTACAGGAGAGGACATTTACCTCACCTCTGAAACAAATACAAGTCGATGCTTGTATCAGCATGATCCATTTGTATATTGTTTGGGACAAGGGAACAGCACACAGCATTTGTCACTTGTGTATAACAAGCTGTGAGAGCTGAAATCCCCCCCGCTTCAAAGTCTATGTTGGTTTAAACCTGTTACATACTTGTCACCTTCTAAACAACAACTCTAATCTCTTTGAATAGAATTGCCTGACATATTTCCGTTAAACAAAAAAAAGTATTTGCTTTTTTTCTATCTCTGAGTCTTTTGCTGATGTTGGCAAGAGTGTGAACCACTGAAGATTGTGCAGACATTTGTTATTCTTTTGTTAAATATAATTTAGTTGAAAAGAGAAGGTGCACTGGCGATCAATATCAGGTCAGCCAATGATGGATGGCGGCGCGATTACTAATTTCACTGTGAGACAAATAACTGTGCGCTGGGCCCTCAGTGCTGAGAAATGGAGAGAGAAAATGGCAGACCACGCTACACGGGGAGCCTTGGCTCCCCAATCCACTTCCCTATTCACACGACCATTCATCTCCATTGCTTCTAGACTCCAGGCTTTCAGTCTCACTCTCTAAAGGATCATAATGACTGCTGGGGTAATCACATATGGGAACCTTTGTGTCTACTATCACTATACTGACTTTACCACGAATTACGCAGCTCTAACTTTAGTAGCAGTGGGAAATCAGGTCAGCCCAATAGCATTCAATCTTCACTGCGTTATGTGTTATTGATGCACGGTAGAATGGTTAACAATGAGGTACCCGCATTACTTTTGACACTGAGACAGCTACAGGACCCAAAAGTGGAAACCAATAATCCATTTTAGGTTATTACACTGTTTATACATTTCAAATGTTATTATTTACCTTTTCAATAGAGCTTAAAAGCCAGGGCCACCGTTCCACATTCATCCACTATATTAATGTATCAGAAAATCCTTATACAAGAGACTTTTAAGCTACTAAGCCAAACCAACTACAAAATGAATCTTAGCCATGAAAGATTGGAATTGAAGACTTTGTAAATATTGTTTTTAAAATGGAAGGACTCCCTATCCCGTAAACCATATAGTAACTCGACGACTTTTGAAACTTCCCAAAATGTTTAAACAAACTGTTGTTGATTTAAAATGAGAATAGATGTAGACACTGTGAGGCTTATAAACATTTTCAGAAACACATTTAGAACCCTTCAAAAATTAGCCGCCATGTTGGTTCTGTTGAAAATCACAGAGAAGACCATGAAGCAGACACTGTAGACCATGTCATTCGACAGTTAATCGGTGTGATAAACATTGGATTGCTGGTAATGTGGTAATTCTCCATGACATTGCAAATAAAACGTTTTTGTTTTGTTCTTATAACACTGTTAATATTATACAAATGTGTGATTTCTACAGGAGCAGACACCATGGATTTTAAACCCTTACAGATTGTGGTAAATGTACCTTGGATAGTCACAAAACAATTATTTATAAATTGAGTGGGTTTCACTGTTAAGTTCTATAAATAGTTCCCAAAAGAGGAAGGAGAGACATCACAAATACAAACAAAAGGTAATCTTCATTTGCCTTCAAATCAGATCGATGTATTCAGGAGAGGATGAGAGGAAGGGGTGGGGGACAGGATAGGTCAGAGAGAAAGGCATGATGGGACGTGTCCAACTTTCTAGGTCTCTCAACGCTCAGATGAACTCATTAGAAGTTAATTAATCACAGGTATCGATCCGTTGTCACTCTTCCCCGCACAAGGCTCCACTAGATCCCAGGGCTCGGGTTCTGCTCTGCCGATGGAAATGCTGAGGTATTTTGTCTCTCTGCCTTCTCAAATGGGCTGTGGTATTTATCCTGGCGCCATGATGTGTGTCAGCGTGTAGCATTAGATGGCAGATCCATGGCCTGGGATGTGGGATGACCAATAGGACGGATGTATGATCAGAATGAGACTTTAATTGAGTGTTAATGCAGTATAGATTTCCATACTGTATCACATCGTTTCGCACCAAACAATCTATATTCACCAGTCATCCATGTGGGAGCAACAACATTTTACAGACACAAAAACACCCTTCAGGCAACCATAACCAAACCAATTTTTATTTCAGTTTTTTCTCTGTGATTAATTGCTTTGACAAATGTAGCTTCTGGCTTTTCAGCTTTAATCATGTACACCTTTTTACACTCCTCTTTTCTTTGTTGTTAAATACAAATTGACACAGACTGTTGTTCTCCATCCACATTGTCTGTCATGACTGAGTAGTGTGGAGTCTAAGAAAAATCTGTCCGTTGACACCAACAAGTTTGAGAGTTTGATTGTATGTGTCTTAACCGAGTCAAGTGTATATAATTCACAACATAAGTCAGATAAATAGATCATTACTTTCATTCTCAAGTGAGGTATAACACTTGACCAAACATTTATCTGCTACTTAAAATAAAAAAGAGCTGGAACCGCATCCCCATTGTATATGACTGGTTGTGATTTAATCAGGCTATTCCTGAGCTGGAACAAAAAAGTAAATGTGGGCAGCTTGTGCAGTGTAATTGACCAGAACAGGTGTTATCTATGAAATAAGAACAAATGTATCTTCACTAAAAAGGATATCAATATAATCACAATAACTTTGACAAATAACCTTAACCTGTTAAGCCCGGCAGCCCCCGGCTTTTTTTTCACGGAATTGTGTCTCAGGGCTTCTTAACATTTAACAACCTATTAATGTGTCATACCCACAAGAAACTATAGGTTACTTACGTAACCCCAGTTCTCAGAGTAACATGAAGTGAGATGTCTCACAATGGGATGCGCCTCATCCGCGGAGCAAACAGAAGCATCAATCTCATTTACGCCAATCCTGATTGGCGGGTGATCTCAACGTCATCGTCAGGGAATCCACCCCCTATAAGTAGCTTGCGCCACGACGCATGCGTCATTCAAAATAAGCACCTCTTCTCGCTTCACCATAGCAAGGAGGGCTGTCTGGTGAGACATCTCACTTCATGTTACTCTGAGAACTGGGGTTACGTAAGTAACCTATAGTTCTCATTCGTAACACTCCGTTCGGTGTCTCACTATGGGAAATCGTAACTCCCGTATTGCCAGACGAGCGTATCTCGAAAATCACCAAACCAACCAGAACAGGTAGAGCTCTGACTCAGCAGGGCGCCCAGCCCTGCTCGGGCCACACTGGGAGCAGAAACGTCTAGCCTGTAAAGGCGGACAAAAGTGAGCGGCGAGGACCAGCCCGTCGCTGCACAAATGTCTTGGATGGAAACACCCTTGAGCAAACAACCCAGGGTGTAGCCAGACCCCGAGTCTAAAGAGCACGCAACCCGAAGGTGCCCGCAATTTCCACTCGGTGGGAGAACCGTTGCTTAGTAACGGGCCTATCCCTGTAAGCGTTAGCCCAGGACACAAAGAGTTGTTCATTATGACACAAAACTCCTTTGATCTATCCACATCAGTGCATAAGCACGGGCTAGACATAGCAAATTCAACTGCTGTTCCCCGGGGGGACACAGCGGCGAAGACAATTGCCTCAATGTCAATTGGGGCAATCTGAACCAACCACCTTAGGATAAAGGTAGGATTGGGCCTCAGCAACACTCTAGTCTGCCCTGGGGCGAACTAGGAGCGTGAAGGATGCACAGATAGCGCATGAAGTCACTGACTCGCTTGGCGGATGCCAGGGCCAGTGACTACACTGTCTTCAGTGACAGATGCCTCATGTCAGCTTCTTCCAGAGGCTCAAATGGGGTACGAGCGAGCCCATCTGAAACCACTGTCAAGTCCCATAAGGACACTAGTGACCTGGAAAACTCTGTGCTTCCAATTAGGTCCTGTGGAAATGATAGAATCACTCCACCAGGACATTGAAAAGAGGTGTGTCCTTTTTTAAGGACATCATTCCTCCCCACCCTCCACTTTCAGTCATAACGAGACCCAGTGGAGGAAGCTTTCGCGCTCTGAATAGTGCTCATCACCTTGCGGGAGACCCACTGTATTCAGATTGTACCACTTACGGGTCAGGTCCATAGGACGAGACACCCCGGGTGTGGGCGAAAACATCGTCCCCCCCCGCCTCAGACAGAATGTCGCGGGGGGGGGGGGGCTGACCGCACAGCCACTGATAAATCCCCGCCTGCCAGTACATTACAGGTCAGTGCGGAACTATCAGGATCAATGCGTGGTGCTGTTCTCTCACTTTGGTCAGAGATGGGTTATCAGAGCCAGGGGTGGGAACGCACACGGGGGAACCGGAGGTCAAACGTGCACGAGCACGCCCACGCCCAACGGTGCGTTTTAGACCGCGCATTGAAAGAACAGCTGATAATGAGCATCATCTTTTTAATGCGAACAGATCTATCGCGGCTCGGCCGCGACACACCCACAGCTGACTCACAACCATTGGATGTAAAGTCCAGTCTGCATATGGTGATACGCCTCTGGACAGCAGGACTGTCCCGAGGTTCGTCACAACTGGTGCGTGCCTCGCTCTCGAGGAGAGGAGGCGACCGCAGCACCACAAGATCAGTTTGCGTGCCAGCATGTAACTGGGAAGAACGCAAACCTCCTTAGTGGTTTACTTACGATATTGTCGTATTATCCATCCTCACGAGGACATGGTGTCCTCTGAGAGAAGGCATGAAGCGTTTTAGGGTGGGGAACACCGCTAAAACTTTAGGTAATTTACGTGCAACCGTTGGAGGTTCCTGTTTTTCCAGAAACCCCCTCACAGGTCGACTTTTGTAAATACCTCTCCAGCCCGTCAGACATGCGTCCGTGGTGATCGCCCTTTGCGATAAGACAGCACCCATAGGCATGCCCCGTACTAGTTAAAGTCGGGTGCAGCCGGTGGAGTAGTGCCATTTACGCATCTCATAGTGGTCACTATGGGGGTGACAGTGGGTCGGGGACCGTAGCCTCGTGTTACTGTCTTGAGAAACCCCCGGCAGACATTGTGAACATCTTCCACTGATTTCTCCTTAGAGTCAGCGGAGATGACATCTCCTGCCCTCAGAGTCTCTGTTTGTCGTGTTTTTGGGGTCCTCTAGTGTCTGAGCACAGGGGTACCTTATTTCGACAATCCCCACCGACACTGCGCATGCGTGTGACGGTGGTGTTTTTACAACCTCAGCCGTCACTGCGTCTGCACGTGACGGTGGAGGCTTCACAGCACCAGCTGCCACTGCGTCTGCACGTGACAGTGGTTGGCCCAGCACGTTGGCCCACGGCCTGCAGGTCCACGCTGAGACAGGACGACTCGGTGCAGCCCGAGCTGGTGGCGTTAAGATGTCCTCTTCCTGCTCATCCGAGTCGGAGAGTAGGAACTCAGAGGAATCCTCTTCGTTCTCCACGCCTTCCGCACGCGGCCATGGTGAGGTCCAGCTGGGAGCCCCAGCTTGGTGTAGCTAGGGGTCCCAATATCACGTCTCTAGCTGCTACCGAGTTCCAGCCTGACTCAGGGCGGGACTTCGGCTTCGCAGCTGCCGCTGTAGATGAACCCCAGACCGACACAGTGCAGGGTTCAATTTTAGCGGTGGGCGCCCTCGTGTACACTGGTGCGCCAGACGGCTACCATGCTCGACAGGCTAGCTTGGCTAGCTAGCCGTCGGTGGAGGCTCTTTCGGGTCAAGCGGGAGCAATGTCCGCACGAGCTGGGGTTATCAATAGCCTCCTGGGCGTGTTCCAGCCCGAGGCAGGACGAGCAGACCTGGTGTGTGTCTGTGTCTGAAATCTTGAACCCACAGTCGCAGAGCCTAGCAACTGAGTTCCCGGCTCCCCTGGTGTGAGGGAGAGAGGCGTCCATCTTGCCTGCCGTGGTGACGGCGTGGAGAGGGCCCGCTCTCAGCAGGAAAGTTGCCGAGGAAAAAATCTTAAAACGCGTCCTTAGTCCGGAGAAAAGCGACGGCGTAGATTTATTTCCAAAAGGGTATTAACTGGTATGTTATTAGCCTTTAATTCCTTTCTTCTCTGGTGTGAGAAGAGAAGAAAACGTCCTCGCCGTCGTGGTGTCAATAGCGAGGGAGACAAGCTAGCAGCGTGGTGTGCTGCAAGCTTGAAGTCAAAACTTTACCTCTCGATATCCGGAGAAAAAGAAAAAAGGTGAGGTCGAATGTGTTACTAACTGGTATGTTAGTACCGACAGTCTTCTTGCAGAAGTATATATAAAGGTAGCCTGCGAGCGTCCGTCGACCGAAGTTAGCTTGGTTAGCTTGGTTCCGTCTGTGGACTGTGTAAGCTAGCCCGGCTACCGATATAGAGATGTGCTCTGAAGCGAGAAGAGGTGTTTGAATGACGCATGCGTCGTGGCGCAAGGTACTTATAGGGGGTAGATTCCCTGACGATGACGTCGAGATCACCCGCCAATCAGGATTGGCGTAAATGAGATTGATGCTTTTGTTTGCTCCGCGGATGAGGCGCATCCCATAGTGAGACATCGAATGGAGTGTTATGAATGAGAACTCAGCTAACTGACGATACGAACCATTTTTACCGAAACAAAACACAAGTCTCACAAGAAGCGTCTAAATGAGCCCTGAGCGGGAAAATGCTGACGCACTTAGCACAGAACTCACAGTAGAAATACTTTATTACTTATCGGATCTGCACAATAAATATAATATAAGTATCATCACTGTGCGATCAAAACTCGTGGCAGGGGAAGCGAACCCAGACATCACACGATGTAGCTTTACGGAGAAAAAACTGAAAATAGTCTTACCGTTAATGATTTTCTGATCAAAATGTGTGTTCAATGGCATTAAATCGATAAAAACGCTGCTGAAGGTTAATCCAATGTGTCGGTGTCACTTTGAAATTATTCCTGATAATCCATCATTCCATTTTTGTCAAAAACTGAGATTTCATATTAGCTGCTATTAGAGCTACAACCCAGCTTCCGGTTTTGGGCATTCTGGCTACGCATCACTCATTCACCAATGGGTAATGTTTAGATGGATTGTAGGAACCCCCCTCTCGATTCTATTGGCTCTAACGGTTCAAAAGAGGTGTCAATCATTAAAATCGACCGGGGGGGCCAGAGATATGGAAAATGCACCCAAATGACCCCAGAAGTGTTTTTTTTTGCTAAACCTCTCTAAAAAGGTCAAATTTCACTTGTTTTTCATCAATCTTGATAAAGGGTACTTATTATATGTTACAGTTTGGATTCCTAAAGCTTTTAGTCTACTATCCCATCATTCAAGGGTGGTTTTCACTATAAGTAATGTTGTTTTTTTTGGACGGACGCTATAATTTACATTTTTGTTCAATCTGAATGTACTTTTCTATTCTATATTGATTCTGACTTTTCTACATCCAACTCACAGGTTTATCATTGCTTTGAGAGAAAAGATTATTAAGTGAAGTTATAGAAGTCATTTGTTCTGGGAATGTCATGTTCGAGACCTGAAAAACAGGCTCAGGGGTTAACAGGTTAAACAATGCAATTAGCCAATGTTTTCATAAACACAGCTGTTTAACTTGTATGTGTTTATGTATCACAGTGTGAGTGACTCAATAAAAACATATCTATGCACAATTTACAAAGGCCTGGCTCAGCAAAAACATTTTAGATCTTGGTTCATACAGTAAGACCCTGTGTTTCTTAAAGGGGACCTATCATGCAAAATGCACTTTGTGATGTCTTTTATACATAAATATGTGTCCCTGGTGCGTCGGGGAACTCACGCAGTGTCAGAAAATAAAACCCTCTCTCTTTTCCTCCGTACCCAAATCTTTTAAAAACGGGTGTACAACGAGCGGATACAGATTTGCTGCCGATCTGACGTCAAATCGGCAGCGGACCCACAGAAAGTTGCTATCAGAAACAATGCCTGACGTGTTTTGGACTTAATCTCATCTTTGTTTACATTAGCAAGCCTCGCTAACACTCAGAGCTAACCTGTACTGGAGAGCACATGTGTTTAAAAAGCAGGAAATAAAAAAAAGGAACTCACCTTGTGATAAACCCGCAAGAGAAAAAGCATTTGAGCTCCATACTGTTTCAGAAATAATCTTTGATGCAGTTTAGAACAGGATTGCGTTTTATCACAACATAATTTAACTTTATCTCCGGTAGAATTCTGATCAGGCATTAGCTCCGCCTCCTGGACCAGGATCAGCTAAGGACCCAAAATCCGGGGGTAAAAAAGAGGGGTATGAGCAGTATGAGGCATGGCTACAATGGGTGAACTGTTTGGTATTTTAAGCAAAATACTTCACAGACATGTTTTGTATAGGTATGGCCCTACAATATAGTTTTCCAATATAGCATAATAGGTCCACTTTAAATAAGTGATCTGTAGTATAAAGGCAATACTGTAGTTTGAATGGTGTTGGTGTTTTTGGTGGTGTTTAGGTGTTTTATTTACCTTTTGATAATTTACATACCTGTTCACGTAGACTGATCATGGTTTAACTTTCCAGATGAAACCTGTTTGTTTTTGTGTGTGTGTTGGGGGGGTATTTGTGTCATTGCGTCCCAGTTCCTTTCAAGGACTTGGCCCACAAAGCAAGGTCCCTCAGAGGGACTGATGTCCAGCTGAGCCTCAGACTTTTCACAAAATTAGATGGAGGTTATGACTAAGGTGTGTTCTGTCAAAGCTTGCCAAGTTTATCCCCAACATGATGCCCTATAGCATGAACTCCGCTCTAAACTGGTGTCCTTGATACGTTTTTTTACAATATGAGCTGTGGCAATCCATTTCTAAGCTCAATCATGGAATATTTTACAAATAATATACAAGGTTAATGATAAATATATATCCACATCATTTTCATTAATCTGATTAAACCACCTACAGGTGCAAACATGAGTTCATATTATTTAGCCCCTGCTGTGTTACTATTTCAAGAGAGTTGTAATCAAGATGTGATGAATAATTGCTCATAAATGTGGCATGAATATCCTTAGTTACAGGATGTACCAGTGATTGATTACTAGCTAAACACAAATACCAACCTGCTTATTATGACTTGATTGCATGATATTCCATACTTACAAAGTAGAAAATAAGTTCCTAAATGCTCCAGTAAACAATTAAATGAGGTTCAATGGATTATGTAATACAGAGTAATTATTCATTGTGTCCTCCTGATTCTAGCAAAAGGATGAATTTCTTCATGCAGACACAATAAAGTAACAAGCCTTGTCAGTCTGGATGTTATATTGCTATACAAATGCAAAAATCCAATCCCAATACTATTCTTCCATGGGCACGGGTCAGTCTACTTTAGCAGCAGCATGCCAATGGTAACCAAACCGTGATGACATACATTTCCACTGCAGCCTCACAGCAGGGGACAGCCACGCCGTAGCCTGTCTCCTCCCCTCAGCTGTGTGCTCAGCTGCTTAGCTAATGTGTGTCCAGACGAGAAAAAAAACTCTGTGTTCAACTCTGAGAACTTGAGAGCTTCCATCTGAATTAGTTTCACTTCTGTTGTGCTTTATTATTATTCAATTCAAACATGTCTAATCAACTATGGACTTTTTTTGCGTTATTCTTTGGCGGATCGTTTTAAAATATTGCTGAGAGGAAAATTACCAACTGAAACTACCAGATTGGCCTGAAAAAAGCTCTGACACCTCTAACACATCATATGGGGTAAACAAATGTACCTTGCTGTGCAGTGAGATGAGAAAAACACAAGCACGACAGCTCTGCTCTACTTCTGGAGACCCAAAAAACATAAATCTGCCCTATGTCCCTCCACTGGCTCCCTTCTCCTGTCAGACATGTCTGCATGGATCACACTTGATTTATTAACATAAAGGAGGATTCACTTGGCACTGATGTGCTGTCATGTGCAGCTCATTAGCTAATCAGAGGTGACAGGTGTAAATCAGATTCAGAACATTTAGTTTTGACTGTTTGGTCGCACTGACGTGTTTGTTTTAAATCTAATTGAATATGCTCAAGTTACACCAGAGGCACAGACTTAAAGCCACTGTCTCGTACACGTTTAATCCCTCGAGACATTATTTTTGCTTGGCATACATGAAAGTTTCAGATGTTCACAGTGTAGAAATCAATGAAGTAGTTCTGGAAAGTTTTACTCTTTGAATAAAATGCAAATGGCCCCAGAGGTTTGTCGTTACAGCCTGAGGTAGTTGCAGAAAGAAAACGTAAGATTCAATTTGCAAAGCTGCTGTTGTGCTGACAAGACCGGGGCATGATAGGATTTGCATTTTGTTTCACACGACACAATCCGTTGTTTTTCGATGAAAAAGGAGCTCTCATCCAAACGAATGGTGTCGATATGTGCATTTTCTCCGGGCCAAATCACACGGATTTAATATTTATGTTTGAGTTTGCATGTACAGAAGTCCAATTGTGAAATGTTTTGCTGGATGTACAGTATGTTATGGTTGAATACGAATCGACTGAGATTATTATTGTAATTTGAATCCATGTTAAGTGTGACTACTGTAGTTCAGAGTTCAAACCGAAACGGAGCCAGATTGTGGCTTCAGAAACTTGATGACCATTAAAAAACTGAATTAATAGTCTAATTGCTAATCACTTAATGGTCAAGAATATGTTAACACATCCCTGGGCAACGTAAACACACTTATACATGTGATTACAATGGGTGGATATCCAATTTTGGTGTGTGTGTGTGTGTGTGTGTGTGTGTGTGTGTGTGTGTGTGTGTGTGTGTGTG